>WBMY01013524.1:304999-401049 GCA_013397315.1 Donacobius atricapilla | reverse complement strand
GGCTGGGACAGTTCTGAGCAAGGCTGGGACAGGCTCTGCCGCTCTGCCTCCGACACAAACTGCTCAGACCACTGCGCCCAGAACTCCTCCCAGGAAAACGAGCTTCCTTGCTCAGAAAGCAAATCTGGGAGGGAAATAAAAAGCACGAGATGCGGCTGGTTCAGCATAAAATAAGAGATACAATTCACAAGAGTTCAGATACATGCCGAGGGCGCTGGAATACAACAGCTCTCCCAAACACAACACTCTTCTTTGCAGCTCAGACTCTCTGGAAGCCTCTGCTGTACAAAAGCGGAACCCTTCTCATCGGCACCACGACTCAAGCAGACTTGTCTCTTTTTGAGCTCTCAATAATGTCAGGGAGTCCAGGGTCTGCCCTCCTCTCAGCTGCCAGGCTTTTTCAGGTGGCTCCAGTGACCAGCACTCGCAGTGTCATGATACAAATTGGCAGATGCCTGTTGCCAGAAAACTTTATTCTTGTCAGCTCAGCCATGTGAGCAGCAGTAGGTGGTAGTAACCCACTGCCATGCACTATTATATTTCAGTGGTAAGAACACTTCAGTCAAGGTTTCGCTGCTGGAGACCCTTAAAATGGCTCAAGAGAGAGGGTGAGTGGCGAGATGGAGTCAAAAACTCAAAAAAGATGTTTGGAGTCTGACTAGGGCACGTGCAGAGTTCATATCCCCAAAGGAAATCAGTCAGCAGTACACTAGAAAATTGCCCAAGCTGCTATAAATGACATACACAAGGAAACAGATTCCTACCTTCTTCTTAATTATAAGCAAAGAATGGCATTAAAATTCTTCCTACCATTCTTCATATGCTGTTCTTAGACAAATTACTAAAAATGAGCATGAGAGAGGAACAAGTGAAGAAGGGAAGTGAAAAAAACATCTATTAGGAATTTCCCTCAAGAAAAAAGCAACCAACAACAAAGGAAAACAGAAAAAAACCCAACCAAACCCCCCCCCCCCCAGAAAAAACCAAAACAAACCAAAAAACATAAACCCCCCCCAAAAACCACAAAAAACCCCAAAACAACCCAAAACACTGGGCTTTGCAAATACACAAACAAGTAAAACCCCCCAAAAATCCCAAGGAAAAAATTATAGCCACTTGGTATATTCTCTACCATCATAAAACCTAAATAGAGTAATTTCCTCAAGCATTTTTGTGAGTCAGAAGGAAAGTTATCATTTTAGCCTGCATAGATGAACACAGTTATGGGACACAAGAAAAGCCAGAGGCAAAACCAACACAAAACAAACCCAAACCCAGCACCATTTCACACCAAATCCTCCCAGTTACCAACAAAAATAATGGGTTTTGCCTCACAATGAACAGGGTCAGCAGAAATTGTTTTCCTGTAAAATGTGTCTTTAACAGAATCCCTAATTTACTCTTTTTTTGCCTCAGAAAGGTGAGTTAAAAAAAAAAAAGAGAGTAAGTCAGATAGTATCTGCAAAAGTTGACAGGACCAAGGATAATAAATTAATATGGCTATTGTGTACCAGCTCTGCTTTCCTAATGTTCTGCTGCTCACACTTATTTTTAAGGCCTGACTCATCCTGATTTCCATTTGATTTCTGCATCACCTGGATTACAGAAGACTTTGCTTTGCAGCTGACTCCATTCAGCATTTTATTTCATATCATTTTATTTACTTTCTATTTAAAACCAAAATCTTGCCCAGAATTGGAAGTTTTCCATTCAGGTAAGCAAGAAAGGATTTTCTAGCTGAATCACCAAGACTTTTTCATGGTGCTTCATAGGCCAAGTGATACCACTTAGATTTGGTGTTGCCAGGACAATTTAACAACAATTGAAAGTCTCGTTTCTAAAAACAAAAAAAAAAAGGTTTTGATATCAGCCATAATTTTTGCCATTACAGAAACAAGAGACTGGCATTCCTTGAAAAAGTCTTCACCCACACAGGTTTCATGAAAGATGTTTTCCTGTTTTCCAAACCCAGTGTGCTCAGGGTGTATTTAGCTGACTGTATTTAGTATCACATCACACTGACTCTTTAGGACATTATGACATTTGGGCTCACTTTTCTTGCTGATTAGTAAAGCAACAATTTTTTTAAATTTCCTTATGTTTCCCTGTTGTCTGATAAATATTGATACTCCTAGATTCTCAGGCTCTGATGTGACAAATGTATCCACATGACAGCAATTAACTGAGGTGAAACAAACTGGACCACTTACTGAGAAAAATATGCATGCACTTAAAAACTTGATGAGTACTTCAGCTAAAGCACATTGCATCAATTTCAGGCAACAGCCCTATTTCAGTAACATCTTTGATGCTCAAAATCTGCTTGGAGACACATTTGATAACACATCCCTTTGTTTCCTACCGTTTTTCTCACTGTTTATTGTGGGATTGAAACCTGGGCACTTAATTTTATTTTCATAGTCTCACATATAAATTTTCACACATAAAGACTAGAATAGAATGGATCAAAATATAGCCAAATTTTTACAGACATTTAAAAGCTCATTTTATAAGAAAATGGTGCTACTGTTACTATTTCCTGCATAGAGCATCAGCCAGTATCAAGGGAAGCACGATGATATCTGTAACAGTTTAATTTTCCAGGTAAGCATAGAAATATTTTCCTTTGGTGCATCTGCGAAGTCAAGAAAAAAACAAAAACTAAAACAAAAAAACCTCACCCAAAACAAAACAAAAAGGCAGCAAAACAAAACAGAAAAAAACCAAAACACAAAAGACCCCAGAAACCCCCTCATACAAAATGTCAGAATATTCCCAGAGGGCTAAAATATGAGAGCATTTGTGTAAGATAAATCAAGTAAATTTATTCGGGATATTTGTAGCTGCAAACACTAGTGGGAACCTCAGACAGCCTACCTGATTGCAGTTACTCCCCAAACCTGCTTGTGTTATTGATACAGAGTTAACCAGTAAAATATTGGGCCACATTTTACCTTAAATTCCCCAGCTGCTCTCACAAAATTTGGTCCCACCTTAACCAGAAACCAAATCAATGTCCTGCCCTGTGCCCAGTGTGAGATCTGCATTCTGGTTTTGCCCTGATGAAAAGAACTTGTCCTTCAGGTTTGGTTAGAAGCTTAAACAGCTGTTTTGTTCCAAAAGCTTCTGAGAAATCTAACTTCATCATGAATATAATGTCAAAAAATGTCAACAGAAGCTGTCTCCCTCTAGAAATGATTTTTTGGGACAACCTGTGGTTGCACTGCAGTTCAGCAGTTCACAGCTATCTGCAGGAGCACTTAGTACCTCCACTTCGAGGAGGCTGGAGTCCCACGGGGAACTATTCTTTTTTCCAGTATATTTGACATGTTCAGCTGTTAGTGCTCATTATGGTCATTATGAGTTATTACTGCTCATTATGCTGTTAGGCAGGTGACACCTAGATTTACTGAACTGATGCTGATGGGGGTGGAGGAACCTTTCTTCTCAGATACAGATCTTCTGTAATCAAAAAGAAGAGCTAAAAATGGCTGAGAGGAAGAAAAAGAGGCATTGAAAGAAACGCCTCAGTTTCATACCAGAACCAGTGACATCAAGCCACATCTGCCATTCAGTGTTGTGTGTACACAGCCTTGTTACATCCACCTCCCTCTGTTCAGCTCTAGAAACCATACAGCTCAGCGCTAACAATGAATTTAAGATAAATTAAAGAATAATTCAAATATTGCTGGTTTATTTCCTCTCCTTCATCACTCATGCAATGACACGTATCACTTTGGCCACTTACTTTACTGATGAAATTTTAGATAGCCTTATGCATTACAATTTAATTATTCTTTAAAATAAAAATAGCAATATTGGCATAGTCAGTTTCTGAAAACATAACCAAAAGCTGTACAGCAACAGGACTCCCTGGAAAAATGACTCAAATTGCAAATTTGCTTTTCCCATTTTTTGTTAATACAAATCAGACTCAAATTTAGAGTCTGGAGAGAAGTAGCAGAAAAAGGTTAGTCCTATAAAAACTTACAACAGGTTAAATTGCTCATATAAGTTATCAAGTCACTTTTTTCAACCATCATTACTTACTTTTTAGAGACTTCGATGAGCTACTCAGTGGTGGGGGGGAGAATAAACGACTAGCTGTGATATTTGATTTAGGGTTTTTTTATGTGAAGAACAAGAGATTAAGCTTCTTAAAAACCAAATGGATCATGATGCCAGATTTTTGGTTTCTCCTCTATTACCACTCTAGATACAGTAAGGATAAGTAAGCTCTGGCTTTCAGACCCACACAGGTCCTTTATCAACCTCCCTGCGTGTCATACAGCTCAGCAGAGCTCCTTGAGAGGACGCCCTGGAACGGAGTCTCTGAGGGTGTGTGGCACTACAAGAGCTTTCAGTGCCGCGCACTCACTGGTAAAAAGTGCCCTGTGCTGGCTGCAGGGTCAAGGGAGGGGAAAATGCCACCACCACCCACTCTTTGGTGTAAAACAAGAGAGAAATGAGCAATAATCGTTCCCCTCCTGGGCTCCCCTCTGCTGGGCACAAGCAGCAGCCAGGCCAGAGTTCCCTGGCTGAGGGACAAAACAAATGCCATCGAGATGGAAAGTGTGGGATGAGATAAATTATCTTAATCTCCCTGTTGCATCCCAGAAAACAAATATTTGGACTGTGCAGAGCTATAGTATTGGAAGTCTTGGAGTCACGGCCTCCATCAATCTCTCTGTAATGAATCAAAGAGAAAGTCATTAATTAATTAATTAGCTATAATTAACAAAGAGATAGATAGCATGCAGTGGCATTTGTGTAATCCAGAGTAGTTTTAGCAATCTGGGTATTCCCAGTATTGTCCCTTCTTCTTGGAAATAATTGTAAAGGACACTAAAAATCTATTTTTTACCAGATAAATCAAGGCAGAAAGGCATGTCCTAGCATTGTGGTACAACATGCCAGCTCAAACTTATGGCATATCAGTTCTTTCCTGCTAGACAAATTTTCAGTGGTGGAAAATTCTGGAGAGAAAATAAACAAAGGAATAAATACTCATATCCTTCAACCTCTAACAGATTGAAATGGGGTTGTCCTGTCAGGAACAACAACTTGTATCTACTTTACGCCAATATCATTGTGACAGGAGCAATGTAACTTTTAAACAAAAAAAATAAATCAATGCATACTCTGGCTATATTTCCTAATCACTGATTAAGGAATTCTCTGAACAGCTTTTTGTTCTGGACTGACCATTGCCTGATGGCTAATCCTGCACCAATAAATATAATCTAGTGCTTTACGATCATGAATTTTATTGCCAGATGTCAGGAATGCAGTGGACAATTACATCACATTATAAATACTAGGCTTGATCCAACACAATTAAAATTAATGAGTTTTTTATTGCCTGAAATTTGCTAGAATCAAGGACATAATTAAAAGATATAGTCACACTTTTAAGCACAATCTATGCTTTTGTGATAACCCTATTCACAGTATGTAATAATAGTGTGACTGTCTTGTACATAAAAAGGTCAGTATGGGGGTAGTTTTCATTGGAAAAAAAAGTTGTTTTCAACAGTTAGGTTTTGTTTATTCAAAACCAGATAATTTATACTATCGTGATTCAGTAAAATGCTAAAATGGCTTTACTAAGAAAAACAAGAACAATAAGTGTCCTTAGAATTACTAATATTTATTTAACCATTGATACATCGGCCAAATATTGGTCAAGTGGAAATCACACCTTTTCCTCCACTGAGATTCCAAGGGGAAAATATTTATTTTTCCAGTTTCCTTAAGAGTAAGCCTTCACTATTTTCTTTGCTGTATTCTCCAAGAGCCATACTGGGTAAAAATCTATTCCACGTTAATTTTATCCACTTAAGCAACCTAACAGCAATCAGCAGAACTACTCATATTTATAGTTAATCAGGACCAACAGAAATCATAGAGGTTATAAACCCACAAGAACTATTTTAGCAACAAAGATCAGGCACACCAAAAGAAAGGAAAGATCAAACCCATGTTTTTTTAAAGGGCCTGGATTCCCTCCTGTACTCTTGCTGTCTATCATGCTCCTGAGATAGCGTTTATTTTATCTCAGATTGTCCTCTTCTTCAGGCTGATGTGAGGCTGTGGAGCTATGTGCAAATCACGGAATATTTAAGGTTGGAAAAGACCTCTAGGATCGTCAGGTCCAACCATTAACCCAGCCCTGCCATGTTCACCACCCAACCGCGTCCCCCAGTGCCACAGCTCCACCTCTTTGGGAGCAGTCCCCGGGACAGGAATGGCACAGCTTCAGACCGGAGAGCACAGTTAATTGTGCTTGGAAAATACCAGTGGAACCAAGGGACTTACAAAGAAGTAGACATCTTTCTGAAGGAATGAATGAGGAGGGGAAAGTGGGAATTGGGACTGTCTTGAACAGGACCAGGAGCTGGACTTTGATGATCCTTGTGGGTCCCTTCCAACTCAGGATATTATTCAATGTTTCTGTGGAATCATGAGGCAGAACAGTTTGGTGCAGTAGGAAATGCAATCTTTTCTAACTGAAATAAAAGGTGCACTGATTTTGTTCTTTTTCAATAACCTACAATTTCATTTCTGGTTTTAAACAATTTTATATATTTTTGGTATTTTCAAGATCTTTAGAGTTGCTCAGTATTTGCTGCAAATCCATTCCTATAGTGCTATTTGTTAAAGATCAGAGAACTTTAAAGAAAACTTTAGCACATGTTAAAAGTTGCTTTAAATTACACAAATTGCTAAAACTCCTACATTCTCCCTTTCCATCCTTTAGTGACACAGAATGTTTTCTAGCATGGCATAGAAAAAGGATTTGTGAATTTTACAGCGCAGCGAACAAGTGATTGTTTGTCCTGCTGAGTGTTAGTTCTGACCCAGGTAGCAGTGTTTTATAGTCTGAAGATCAAAGTGCAGCTTACCCATCAAAATCACATTCCAGCTTTGTTTATTACTCTCTTAACCTTTCATCTGTGCTTTACACAGTGCTGAGAAATACATATATAAAAAGCATTCAGAAGGCCCAGTTTCAGTGAGTCATCTTTACTTCTTTACTTCTCATAGTATAACAAGGTCTTTGCTCTTCTTGAAACTCTTCCATCTTTAAAACTCCTATAATATTCCTTCTGAAAAATTAGTGACTTAATATACAAAAGACATTTTCAGCTTTCAGAAAAAGTACTTCAGCTTGTTTGATTCACCTTGGAAATACTGCTGTTTAAAGGGTTGATAATATTGAAAAGCCTTAATGAAATAATAAGGTTTGTCACTAGTATTATGTTATATTTTTTGATAATCTTTTAAAACTAAAATTTTTGGAGGAAGATTTTTTTAAGGAGATGCAGCAAATAATATCAGATATATGCAAACACTCTCAAGGGAAAACAAACCCATTTATCGGTTGTATTCTTACAGAGAAATCCCCAAAGATGTCTCTAAAACAGACTTCTGGGTTCTACAAGTTGTTAAGCACAGGATATTTAACCTCCTTTTTGTCACTGCTTCATTCCAAAACATTTCGCTTCTTTTTGGATTTACTGAGAAGCTGCTTTTAAAAGTACCCTCAATCTTCTTTATTCATGTCAATTGCAGCAAGCTATTAGCTGTAATTGGCAATTTGATTTTTTTCCTTTTTGCTGCTTTTAGTCTATGACCAGCTTCCAAAAAGTAAGGTTTTAGAATTCTACTAATATACCCTAAGCGATACATTCATCTGTAGCACAGGCAATTTTTTTCCTGACAAATTTGTCTTTCTCAACATGTGATTTTTCAATATGCATCAAGAGATGTGAAAAAATATGTCCTCAGGAATTGCCAAATTGTCTGGAAAAGGAACATTGAGATGAGTGACAGCACAGAAGAAACACCCTGGCATGAAAAAAACAAAGAGAAAAAACCCCAGATGCCAGTGGTTGGGAGCTGAACCTAAATAAATGGCACCAAACTAAAACAAGCCAATGACCAGCTTACACCGGGTCCTTTCCTGAGAGGAAAAAAAGACAAATCAGGGAGAGAAAATGTAGTCTTTCACTGTCTTACAACTTGCAGGCAATCTTTAGGATCCCTTAAAATCAGGATCTCCATTCCCAAAAACCCAAATTCCAGCAGAGAAAGCTGCAACATAAATAAGACTTCGCACAGTCTAACCTGTGACCATTTGATTCTCACCCACCTCCACCCCCCTGCTCAATTCCTGGGTAATGCTACAGTAAGGGCAGGGTTTACCAAAAGGCCTGGAAAGGCTTAGGTGTGAACAAGTTCCTGCATCTCTGCTCTGGACATAAGCCTGGTTAAGTTTTCAGGAGACAGATCATTATCTCTCACCACCAGGCTGTCAAAACAGAGCCAGGTTTCTCCATTGGGATGGTAGAATAAGTGATCCCTCCTGTGCCCATGAGCCACAGGCTGAAATCTTAGCACATGTGAGTAGATGATACATCTATTGGTGTCAAAAGAAGGTAGTAGTGTGGTTATTGCTTTGCAGAAAAGCTCTTTTTTTTTTTTGCCTAAGACAGCTATAATGGGCTAATTCATTTTCAGGCGAGCCTACACTATTCAGAGAGGTTTACAAAGATAATCATGTGTTAAAAGATGGAGATGTCAAGAGAATATTCATCTGCTCCCTCACACTACTCAGGACCCACTGCTCTGCCTCAAGATCACAGAATCACAGCTGGGAGCTGTGGAGACCTCAGTTCACCACCTCCCCTGCTGGTTAAGCAAACCAGGTCACTCAGGTCTGTGTCCAGGTAGGGTTTGAGCATCTCCATGCACTGCAGGCTCCCCAGCCTCTCTGGGCAACCTTCTGACCACCCTCAGAGTAAACAAGGTTTTTTTGGACTTTCCTTTATATTTGGTACCCACTGCCACTTGTCCTTTTGCTGGGTGCCACCAAGAGTCAGAGCTAGTTTTTTTTAGATCTTCCTCATTCTCTATAAACCGACATGGAAGCCAGTGAAAGCCACACCTCTTCACATGCTTGTTTTCATTTCCCTTGGCTTCTTGCTTATTGCTTGCTTGGCAGGGAGAAGTTAAGAACCAGGCTCTGAATACATTTCTGCTGGGTTCTGCAACTTTGCAGGAAGACTTTAACAACAACTGTTACCACACATTGATCATCACAAGTAATTTTGTTTCTTTCAGTGAGATTGATTATCTTTACCTAAATCATAGAGATCTCCTGGGAGGAAACACGGAGAAACTACAGAGAATGTGATGGGAAAAGCTTTTAAAGGACTAAAAAGTTTTAGCAGCAGAAAACTAAGAGCTCATATAAATGAAAAGCACAATCTCATGACAAAAGCTCTCATCTGTACAGTCACAAAAAGGAACATATCTATTTCCATCATCCAAATGCCAGCATTCAGTCATTAAGGGGAAATAAACTCTCTTGGGCTCATTTTTCAACGTTATTTTGTTGGAATGTTGTAAGGGAACCATATAAAAGCAGAGCAAGACTCACATACTCTGAATGCAATCTCCAGAATTAGTTGAGTCTTTCTGGAATGCTGCAGACTTCAGGAGTGGCGAGCCCCAGAGGTGCTTATGAGAACGGGAGTGAGAGAGAGAAACGAACTTATGGAGCCAGTTTTCTTTGGTGCACAAGGCAGCAGAATCCAAATCTGCACCTCCTTCAGAGACACTGCACCAGGCTGGTCTTCTGTAGATACAAATATATTTCTTGGTACAAACACAATATTTCCTATTTGTGCTTGGTCCTGGTAAAAACAGATCAGGTTCTAGCGAAGCTGATGGTCCTTAATGGCAGCTGCTCACCTCCACCTTGCAAGAAGACCTGGTCTATGATAGCCCGGAACTGGATCTGGTTGCAAGACAACATTGTCTGCACGAGAAGGGCTTTTTTCAATGTTTTTCAAATGATCCAGACTGTCTTCTAACCCTCAGCAGCACCTTTGATACACTATAGCCATGCAATGATATCTTTTGTTCATATTTTGCACGTCTCAAGAAAAAAAAAGGGTTAAAACTGAGAAGTTTTTCTTCATAATTCTTTTTCAGTATTATCAGTTTTCCACTACACCTACTGAATACACTCCTGTTTGTAAATTTGTTTGTACACAGCACTTTCAAAAGAAACCTATCAACAAGAACATCTGCTGCCATGACTGAATTTGAACCAGAGATCAAAACACTACTTATGAAATATTTATAAAAAGAAACCAGCCAACAACTCTGTAGAACTTCCAAAAGATAAAAAAGCAACGTTATGCGCTTATGAGGGGAAAGGAAAAGAAATGTGTTCATTGTTTTAAAGCCATTTAAGAATGGAACCTTATATTTGAAATTGTGATTACTACTTCTACAGCATCTATCTAGAAAAACTGCAAAGATGAAATTCAGGCATTGCCACAGATGTTGAATTTTATGGTTGCTGGAAAATGCAGGTGATATCTTGTATTTCTCAATAACATTTTTAAAGCACATCTTCATCTGGAGGGAACCCACATTAGAAAAGCTCCGTGCTAGCAAGATAGCTGTCAAGTGATTTCTTTGTTATCAGAAAGAAAATAAATGAAATTGTAAGTACACTTACATTTTAAGTTATCTTTAATAGTAATTCCAGAACCCAATGATAATTAAAATCCAAGCAATGTGCATCCAAACAGCAATCAGGTACAACAACCAGGAGAAACTCAGCGACGGGAGGGCCTTTAGGCTTTGAACACACAGGATGTGCAAGCCCATGAAGTAGCAAAAGGGAAAATTTTAAGTAATAGACTCACAGAATGGTTTGGGTTGGAATGAACCTTAAATATCATTAAGTTCCACCCCCTGCCATGGGCAGGAGCACCTTCCACTATCCCAGGTTGCTCCAAGCCCTGTCCAGCTTGTCCACGGACACTCCCAGGGATGGGGCAGCCACAGCTTCTCTGGGCAATCTGTGCCAGGGCCTCAGCACACTCACAGGGGAGAATTTTTTTTCTGATATAAACCTACTCTCAGTTTGAAGCCATTCCCCCTTGTTGTCTCATTCTAGCTCCTTGTAAAAATTCCCTCTCCGTTTCTGTAGCTTCTTCGGGTGCTGGGAGGCCGCAATTAGGTCACTCTGAAGGCTTCAGAGCTGAAGGCTGAACAAACCCAATTCTCT
This sequence comes from Donacobius atricapilla, assembly GCA_013397315.1. Classification (NCBI taxonomy): domain Eukaryota; kingdom Metazoa; phylum Chordata; class Aves; order Passeriformes; family Mimidae; genus Donacobius; species Donacobius atricapilla. The sequence continues at coordinate 389,957 of WBMY01013524.1, read as the reverse complement.
CAGCCTTTCCTCATAGGAAAGGTAAATGATCAGAAAAAAATGCTTGAAAGAAAGTTAATATTCCTTTTATTGTGTACATTTCCCTTTCAGTCCACCATAATATAGCCATCCTTGTTAAGAACTATATAATGGCAAAAGGAAAATATTTAGAGAACATTTTTCAAGAGGCACGTAATAATGAAGTGAGTAATTATAACATCCCCAGGGTGCTCAGGAGTGCATTTTACAGGGTCATTAATATGGTTGATGGGGAGCTGAAAGCACATGGCCTTTGGCCCCACAGCACACAGGGGGCCCTGTGAAGGACACCCACGGTGTCACTGCTCCAGTAAAGCCTCGCAGATGAAATGCAAACCCATCCCCAGCGAGACACAGCATTCACCTGGAGCTGGAAGGAAAATTTCAGTCAGAGAAGCAAGGCAATTAATGTGCAGTAAACTACAGCAACAAGGAGAGATGGAAACAAACATTTTGGGAAGAGATTAATTTCCTCTTATGCATCCTGCTGGAATCAGTGAGATGACACCAATAAGTGCTTACCAAACTCATGGGATGTTGGAACCTAAGTAAGCAAAACAGCTTAGGGATGTGTTTTCCTAATCTTTTTGAAATTATTTGGAGCTGTAAGGTGCTCTGCCTCCTTTCTTTTAATATTTTGTGCTTCTGTGCTGAACATTTCATTCTTCAATAGTAAAAGAAATAGTAAAGAAATTTATCAGAGTACCTATGGCAATTTAAGATCCCTCAACCAAAATCCTGGTGGAAAGCCTTGAGAAAATGAACCAGTTATAATGAGTAAGGGGTATTTCATAAAAACAAACATCCAAGAGCTCACAAAAAACAGAGGAAAAATTATTTTTAAAATCAGTAGAATTCTTGAATATGTAGTGAGTCTCCCATACAAAGACTGCTCAACCCTCTTTCATTCTGTTTCATTAGGATCTTGAAAAAATAGTGAAAAATTACTGCAGAACAATGAAAAATGCCAGTAAGATTTATTTCTCCAGCAATAAACCCCCTGAAACCTGGAGGATATATTTAAAATTCTTAATTAAAGTGTATAAGTGATCTTTTCTCAAAAATATTTTTAGCTTGCAACATACACAACACAAGATATATTCAAAATACTTTTACAAATGCATTAGTATCTAGTATTTATATTTGCTGGAAGGCAATTTTCATACTTTGCTTAACAAGGGATATTAACCAATATACAACATTTCCTCTGGCCTTTCAGAGACCTTCACGTAACAGTTTTTCATGCAGTAATGTATTCAAATGCAGTTTTTGCCAAAATAATATTTATTTACCAGTACTTCTGGGGATATAAGAAATCAGTGTATCAAACAATGCAGTCTTCTATATATTCTCCATTAGAAGGTAATGCAAATTGCAGCATTTTTACTGGAGTATTTTCTAGGTTGGCTGAGGCAGGCATTTACACATGGATGACACATTAAACAGAAGAAAAAATTTAGGACTCTCTCTTGCCAGTACTGCTGCCAAGAGAGTTTTGTACCTCTAGATCTATTGTTCACATTACTCTTTTTAACCATTAAAAAGTGCTGCTACAACCTTAAAATACAGATCTTGTTCAACTGACTCAAAAATATCATGAGGTACTACATCAAGGAAGTATCAGAATAATATTTGCGCTAGTACCCATATAGGTAAACTAATTTGCACACGAAAAAAAAACCCCATAAAATGAGGAATTTTATGGAATTGAAATGTGTGAAAAATGAGAGCAATATTTGCAATGGAAATCCCTGTCAAGTTATCTATTGCTTCCAAAGCCGCACAGTACACAGAAGTGCTTAATTTAAGCTCCAGAAAACTATTTTAATATATGTAATTAAATGCCATCAACTGGGAATATAAAAATATTCTATCTACTTGTCCTGCTACTTCTGTCATAAATGTTGAAAGAATTTTCATTCACCTTTTTTTTCTGGGCATGAATTACAGCTGCATAAAACTCAGGAGTGCAGAATTCCTGATCCACCAGGGCTGGGTACAGACCTGCCTTATCCACTGAGCTGCAGAGTGTTTCTAAATGTCTTCCTGCTTGGGTTGAAAAACAGAATATTGGGAACTCAGAGGACTACTTCTGTGTGGGAATACTCTGCAGTGAGATACAAATCCCAATTTATCCTCACCTCTTGGCTTACAGTCAGACAGATCCTTTCCTGGGAAGTTTGGCATCCTGGCAAAGGCAGAGCAGCCTAAATTCCGTCTGCTTCTAAGGATGGGGCCAAATCTGGCTGCCCAAGAAGTCTCCTATCCCATCACAAGAAAGTCAAAGGCTTAGGATAGTGCATAGTGTAAAATACAGGTACTACTGTACAGCTGAAAAATTAAGAATATAGTATATTAAAGGTTTTGCACGGGAATCAGTGATGGTGCAAAAGTAATTTGGTCAGATATTACTTGGAGCAAAGTGAAGGTAGATACACATAGCTAGGTGATAAAAATTACAACTATCAGGTAGGATAACAGGGTCAAAGAATTTGACTTTTTTTTTTTTCCTGAGGCAGTAAGGTATTTATAACTTGTCTTCAGTGAGCTCTTTTTCATTCCTATTTTGCAAATATTATCATGCTGAAGTTTATTCTGCTCTCAAAGATAAATCTGCTATTTAGAAAAACTGGGATACTTTTATTATATGATTAAATATTGATGAAGGAAATTTATCTTGCCAGAAAGTAATTTTTCTTGACAGAAATGACACAAACTGCTCTTATGCCAAAATGAATAGTTTTAAAGTTTGTTATTTGTTATTTTTGTGTTTACCAAAAAAGAAGTCTAGTTAAAAACATCAGAATAAACATGTTATTTAAAATGTACTTGTACCAAGATAGAAACCTGTTCAATGGCAAATAAAATTATGCCTTTGTGCCCTAAAAAATAGAGAAGCTGGTGTGTGTATGCATCTATCCAAGCAGGTGGATCATGTCAATTGGCTGTGCTAGAAAAAGCACAAATAGAAAATAAATGGTTCATTTTATGAGTGCACTATTTATTCAGGGTTCCCATTTCACAAATATCTTGCCTGCTGTGCTTTGCAGTTGACCCTTTAAAGATCTCTAGTCACTAACCCATTGTTTACCTCACATCCATTTTGTCATTTTGGTGGTACAGACCCAAGTGTGGAAATCTTCCTTTCTTTGCACCACTGCATACCTCCCCTCCCTTTGGCTGGCAGTAACTCACAAAAATAATAATAAAAAAACCCCACCACTAAAGTACCATTAATTACATCAGGTCTGAGATTTGAATGCTAATTCTATTAATGGACCTATGAAATTAGGACACTGCAAATCTAGATGAGCCGTGCTTGGGCCTCCTGTGAGCTGGGCTGCCCCGAGGTTACCTGCTATATTAAATAAGAATTGTCTCATACATTCTTGGAATTCTAAGGATGTGTAAATCAGCCCTTGTGAAGTACAGCACCAGGGGGAATAGATAACTGCAGTACTCTCTCTATCTTAACTGCTTCTATTTATCTAGAATCAAATTCATTTGGAGGGCTTCATACCAAGACTCTGTGATGCCCCAGGCTAAGGTGGGATCAGATCAGGCCTTCTGGACACCTTCTCTAGTGTTTAATCCTAAAATATTAAAATTTCATTTATATCTAAAGGAAAACTGTTATGAAGCTGCTAGGGGTCCCTAAAAGTATTTATAGATCAACATTCCCTGCATGTCCTTCCACTTCAGAAAACATGGAATGATTTTTGACTGCACATTTTGATGTGTTTTGCTACTAATTTTCCATCTTTACTTTCAATGTAATGTACTTTTAATTAGGCAATAATATATAATCTTCTGCTCATCTATCACTTTTACTCAAACATCTTAGGAAATGGATAATAGAAGAAAGGCTCATCAGAGGCCCTTCAGAGGTGCAGCAAAGCTGGAATAAAATGCCATCTCCTTTGACAGTACCTTTAAGGTTTCATAAAAAGATAATGGATGTGCTTGTCACCAAAGCTAATGATCAAACATTTTCCCACTTTTACTGGATATTAAATTGTGAACTATAAAAGAAAACCCCACAGTCTAAGCAATGTAGGAAAAAGAGTCTTTGTACATTTTTGATATCCTTTGATAGCTAACTAACATAAACCTTCTTAGTGCACTGCTACTTTCACTGAATAGCCACTATGCCATGAGATGCTTACTTTTACTGAAGTGAAAAGGCTTCTTTTCAGGAGAGACAACTTTCCAGGTTGCAGAATAAGAACATAAGAGGCTATATTTGCAAAAAAATGCTTAAGTGAAGCAAAACACTAGTTCATCACAATATCTTTATAAAGTTGACCAAAGCTTTTTAATCTCACATGAAGCAATTTTTGAAAGTGTTGTATCTAAATTTCATACATTGTTTTGAATCATATTTTTAATCCTCTTTTTAATATTTTCAGTAGTGTTACTGTGCTGTCAAAATAAAGAGAAGAGCAAGGCAGTAAAAATAAACCATCCAAACTATGTGATGGAGACAATACAAAGTAAATAATTCCCAAAATTAGGGTAAATCAAATATAAAACTCTGACAAATCAGAGTAACAGTGAAAAAAGCAGATCTTGTTTGAAAACAATGGGGAAAAGTTATGGTATATTATTCTATTTAAAAAGAGGAAAGTATTAAAACAAAGCAAGACAGTACCTTCTAGTCAATCCCAACTAGACTCCTGAAACAGGCAGGTACTTCCAAGTTCCTCTGAAGTACCTTTCATTATAATATATTCTCATCTCTGTGACCTGCAAATGGCCAGCTGATAATTCTTCATCCCATGAATGGGCTCACCAGGCTACATCCTGGAATTGCCATAGTACTGATGCACATGAACTTGCTCATAAAGGAAAGGTTGTGCTTTATTTTTTCTGGCCAGTTGGGAATGGGCGGCTCCTTGCTGAGGGCAGGATGGATGAGGGCACAAATTCTGGGCTTTGGCACGGGCTGCCCAGCATTTACTGCAGGGCTGTGTCCTTGTATTTCATGTACCTCTCTGGCCAATAAGAGATTGCAGGTTGGCATCATTCTGCACAGCAGCAAATGCCTGTTCAAACCTGAGGTATTTTCCTAATGTATCCAGACACACAGCAACAAAATAGGTTATGGAATAATGAGACTCATCCTCTGTCACTAAATTACCCATAAAGCTCCAACAGTCACTTAAAAATTTAAGGAAGGGCTTTTGTGACAATATTTTTCTTTTTGTTCCGTTTTCTGTCACTAATGTGTGTTTTATTTGGCATGAATGCTGCAGCCCAGCACAGCTGGCTTGCGCAACAAACTCCTGAAAATTGGAATTTTGGCTGGAAACCACAACAGACTTCTAAGAACAGCTCTTCTCAGAAGCACTTCTGTGCAAGAGGAGCAAATACCTTTCCAGTACCCTCATTCTTCATCACATCACCTCAAATTATGGGCAACCAGGCTCTGTCACAAGGGGATGCCCTGCACTGAAAAGCCCCATTGATTTCAGTGCAGTTATTTGGAAAATAATGTACTGAGTAATGTTATCAGAGCTTTCAGTCTGCTGCAGTGACTTTACTTGCAGCATTAAAAGTACCAACTAAAAAAAAAAAATTGAAGTGGTGGAATACCTGGATAAGTGTTTTCTATTCAGTAATCCCAGAAATAATCTCAAACTAGAGAGTGCCAGTATAAATGCAAGACTAAATGACAGTAATGGTTCCTATACCCTCCTCAAAAGGGAAAAATTCATACAATTAAAGAAGCCATAAAGAGGACAATCTCACTCAGGGTGTGCTTCCATTATGACATGAATTTTTGTCTAAAAAAATTGATGTTTGCCTTCCCAAGGCAGACATTATCAGAATGCCTAACAGAAAATACAAATTTCAGACCATTTTTCCTTTTTATTTATTACCACCTTTGACCCAGACCCTTGGAATGACAATTTACTCTTTCTGTAGGGACAACCACTGCCTCTTAATGAGGAAAAAATGGGAAATTTAAAGCAGTGCTCAAATGAGAGATTTCTCTAAGTCATTATTCCTTCCCCTTGTTCAGTTTATAAAATTCAATGCAAATGCTTTTTTTCTATTAAAGTTCAGTTAAAGTCCTGTGGCTTAAAGATAACGAAGAGCAAAGAGTATAAATTAATAAAATGAAGAAACAAATTCCCTGTTAGCATAAACCAGCTCTCTCCTTTCTCTCCACTATTGAAATTGAAAGTAGTAGTAGCCAATGGTGACCCAAAGCATTCTCCTTCTCTAAATAAACCTTTCATAAGAAAGAACACAGAAAACAGCACTGGCAGTATTAAATCTGTCCATCATGATCTTTTCTGGATGTTGAACAGACTCCTTTTATAAATCTTTTCTATTTTCTTAATGAAAATTAAATAAAATGCTCCTGCATTTTACCAGGTGGATATATACTGAGTAAACATTTGACATCTGCTATCAGCTGAGTTTAAAATCCAAACTTGTCTTCATATCTGTCCTTTCCCAAAAAGAAGCCATAAAAATATATCTGCACTATCCTTCAAGGCTATTAGAGTGCTTCTGCAGTATTCCTTCTTGGTGAAATTGCTTGCACAAGACTTGCATTCAGAAAGAATTTAAAGAAGACATAGTGTGTTTCCAATGGCTTCTTATTCAGTAGTCCCTAATTTCCCAGGGCAAACAGTTCTCTTTTCCATCATCTTTATCTAAGGACAGTTTCTAACAGACCTTCATACTCAGACTTGTTTCAAAGACAAAATTGGGCCAGGGAACTCACCAGGGCTTTGGGTTTTTGTTGGATGGTTTGGTTAGTGTATTTTGTTATTTTGTTTTGGTTTTAGGTTTTGCTTTTATTTTTATTTTAGATGCACTTGCTTCATCATTCTTTAATTTTTATTATTGTTTTCTCTTTACCAAATGGATTTCATTTTTAAGCATTTTCTAACATTTTATTTAGAAGTAAATCTTGCCCCTCCAAAAAACGCAGCTCCTCAAGGAGATTAGTCCATAAAACAAAGGATCTTTCAACTCAGAATAAGCAGGAAATTAATTTGAACTGCATCAAAAGCTGTCTACTGTGGACTTAACAGTAGTACTGTGAGGAACCTAATATCAAAACACATCCCCAGTCCCATCACAATTGGCCTGGAAGAAAATGTTACTATTTCAGCTCTAAACATTTATGGAATGACAATGATTTATCAGTTTATTTATTTAAGAAAAGTCAACATCTTGGTGAAACAACAGCAGACGACCCACAGATATCAGCTTTATAAAGACAAATATCCCCAAAATCTGATACAAGAAACCAGACCAATAAAGGTCACATGAAAGGGAGAAGACAGACCTTATTTTGTTCCTACATCTCATGTGATTATTAATTCCCTAAATTTTCCTCTGCCTGTAAAGCCAGGCATTTCACACAGTGGTGAAGTGATATCCAAGTATCCCACAGGCACCAGTGAGTGGGGCTGGACCTCTCACCTTGTGGGATATGGTCAGGTAAGGGAAGCTGAGAATTTGTTCCCTATGCTTTTGTAAATCCATATCTTAATGTGACTGCAAAGGGTAACATTCTGCTGGAACGAGGAGGAACAAGAGTTTCAAAATATCAAAGTTAAAAGCTGGTATTTACTATGATTATGCACTGTCCTACTCTGACTAATCTGTAGATTAGAAAACAAGGAAAAACAGGAAAAATTTAAACTGCTCAAATTTTCTTTTCTGCTTGCTGCTCTGTTTCTCCACTACCTATTTAATCATATAGCATCATTATTTATTGAATACTTGACAGATAGGCATTACACCAAATACAAGAGATGTGTATGACTTCTACATAAACAGCATTGGTTTTACTAAGAAAACCCTGCAAACCTTTTACAGGGTTTGCAGAAAGTAGTACCAAGTATTCATAGCAATCACTGGATTCTGCTGTGAATTTTAGAGGTTTTACTGTAATGGGTCCCACTTAAAATAAAATCAGCTCTTTGACCCTTGAAGCTTGTTAAAGACCACGAAGCCCAAAGAATCACAAAGACATGAACAAAAATGAAATCCTCCTAAGCTCAGTGAGATGTTAGCTGTGGGTTACCTCAGGGATCAGTGTTAATTTACAAGTCGAAAAACCATTATCATCAACAAAGGTGTATTAATTTTTCATTTTTCAAGAAACTAGCCCTGTTAAACACTGCAATTACTAATGGCTTAGGAATCAGTCTGAACAATATAGAAAAATAAACAGCCTTTTCAGATAATAGATACTTTCTTTAATACTGGCACATAATACAGAGAAATGTTGTTTAAGACATCAAAGACAGGCACTGGTGTCAAACTGAAATGTTGATTAGAGGCACAGGTAACAGATTATTAACTGCTGTACTAATATGTGTTCAGGACTTGAAGTCATCACATAATTGGAAAACAGGCGGAAGAAAACCATCCAAAATAACAGAACTTCCTTACTTAAAGTGTAACATCACAAATGAAACCTCCAGTACCAATGAAATAAATCCAGACAATAATAGTTATGATCTCTCTGGAAATTATTCCGTCCCTTGTAAAACACAATCACAGTAGACTAAATCTCTAAATCTGAAGTCAAAAATCCATTCCCTCCCCCTGAAATTAGGATGTCAAATTTTTAACAAAAATGAAGCTTTTGGAAGGCAATTACCCAGATGAGCAAAGCAGCACCGATGCCTTTGGGGACTGTGGTAACCGAACTCCAAACACCAAGAACAGAGCAATGACAAACAAAAACCAACAACCCAAATGTAAAGCAGAGTAGCAGACATTTGAAAATAAAATTGACTGGTCTTCAGAATCAATTCTCTGCTGTGAATGACACTTGGCCTGTCACATGCTTTCAGATGTTTCAGGGTAAACCTTACACCTATGTGAGCATTCTGAAGTTACTCTTCTGATCTCCATTGTACCCCAGGGCCCAACTCCTGCTTTCAGGAGACTTAGCATGCAACATTTTGGTAGAATATGCAGAAAACCCCCTAACAATCATATTGTCTCAAGAGCTGGTGGACCTGATCGTGCATGTGACTGCTCTGAGAAAATAGCAGAGTAATTGTTTTTTCCACAAATACAAGGTACCAGAGGGAGACCACACGACTCTACCAACAGCACGAGCACCTTATATTGAATGTGTTTGAAACAATCAAAGGTAACTCTTTCATTCTCTAATTCATTATCTGGAAAATAAATGCTGGAGGTACTTGAATGGCGCCCATACCACTTCTCAAAACGGCAATGAAGCTCAAAACAAACAGGTAAAAAGACGTTTTCATAACATCTTTCACTTCTTTAGAGCATGAAAAAATTGTGGTACTTAAAAGGAAATCTCCTTCATTCCAACAGCAAACCCTACCCTCTACGGCTTAAAAGCTTTTTTAAAAATTAATTTACCCGTCTATGAATTAAGGCATCAGTGTTATTCACAGAAACAAAACAAAACAAAATGAAAGAAAAAAACCCCAAAAAATCCCAACAAAACAAACAAAAAAACCTCCTCTGCCTAGACAGCTCAGCAATGGGAATACCTGTTTCATGCAGCATGACAGCAGGCTCTTCCAGAAAATACCTGCAATATCTTTATATCTCATCCCCAGAATACAAACCTTATATTTGACAAAAAAATATTAAAAATACTTGCTGTTGCTCTTCTGCCTTTTTTTTTTTTTTAAGTACATTCTCACATATAATATGAATTGCATTGCAGATAGCAGGGATTAGTGGAAAGCTGAAAGCTTCTTACCAAGTACCCCAAGGCGATAGTTGACTGTGATGACTATCACATTCCCATAACTTGCTAGAACACTGCCATCATATAAATTTCCAGTGCCTTCCATGTAGGACCCTCCGTGAATATACACCATCACAGGCTTAGGTCCCCCACTGTCCCGAATGTCTGGAAAAAATATTAAGACACATTTTATCTCAAGAAAGCACCAAAGAAGATACATGCAATATTTTATTTATTTTATTTTTTTTTTTTAGTGAGGTTATTTTTTCTCGAAGTGTTTCTCAAGCAACATCTTTTACATAAGGAAATGGGCAGGTGGGCTCAAGTGTTTCTTTGTGGCTTGCTCATAACTAGAAGTCCTATTTTTGAAACACTCTGAAAAGCAGAAAGGAACTGAAAATGGTAACACATTTGCTCAAGTGCAGCGAGGCATTGCTCTGATTCTGACCCTGCTGAATTTCTATTTAATGTCTATTAACATAAGAGTGAGCTCACTTTGGCTGAACACTTCTGAAAGCTCAGTGCAACTTTTTGTTCACCTAGCCAAGGGAAATACAACATAGTAAGATAAACAAGATTCCTGCTCATATATAAAAGTGTTGATTTCTTCCAGTCCACTAGCTTGTAGAAGAGGTGTACAAACAGCTGTCTTTGGATGGGTCTGAAGTTTGAGTTCAAAAAGCACTTGAAAGTTGTTTAGCACTTAGACCTTGAATTAAGATCACTGATAACTTGGGTAGCCCGAAGGTTAAGGTGCACGGGTACTTCTTTAGTTTCCTAAGTCATGAATATTTGAAAAAATAACTGCCTGGAAAAATACTGAAAAATCCCCACACTGTATTCAAAACAATTGGAAGATTCTCAAAAGTGACATCAAAGGCAGGGAACAGTTTTAAAATGTTGGAAGCTCTGCCATTCTCTCAGACAACAAAATTAGATATTGTCATACTGTTTTGAGTTTTGATTTAGGTGTCCCTCCACCCCCAAACAGTCCTATTTGCAAACGAATGCATCTACTTAGAATGAGGTTTTGAATATATGAACAGTGCTCCTCCTTCTTGAGCAGAATTGTTCCTAAGTACCATTTCAAAACAGTTAATATGGGCTGGTATGTTTTAAAAGTTGTGGGATTTTTTGTTGGACAGGAAATAAATCAGCTTAGGTGTAAATTTAAACTCTTACATCTGATTAAATGGTATTTTGTTCTGATTTACTGGGTGCCTGAGACTCTGCCACCACCCAAACCATAACATGACATAATAGTCCCTCAAAATCAAGGAAGACAAAAGCAAGAGAGCATAGGAAAACTTCCCAGAGAGGAACTGCTCTGAATATTCCGATTCAAAACTTTTTTTTTTTTTTTTTTTTGTCATTATGACAGTATTCAAGTGAATTCTCTGATCGCTTTCTTCAGGGTTTGAAGGAACCTCAGATGTATTGTTCATTCCTTTGATTTGGAAGGATCTTAGTTAAGAAGCTTTCAAGGGAGCTCTGTGCAGAACTGTTAAAATTGTTTCTGAAGGCATGTGAGGAGTAGATGGGGGCAGTTACATTAAAACCCTGCTTTTGGAATTCGCTGAAAGCATCAGCACAGATGTTTCTGTTTATAAAAAGCCAACTGCTACTAATATTTTGATATTGATTCTGATTTGAAGAAAATGCCAGAACAGTCAAGATCAGAAATTGGATCTTCAATATTGGAAGTACTAGAACAATCACCTATTCAAGATCAAAAAAGATGATGAAAGGTTGTGCATGAAATTGCTTGTATTGCTCTCCTTGATTGAGCCTTTAGTGAGGGCTTTCCAACATGCAACTTTCAGAGTGTAAAGCTACAGAGAATATTTATCTTCACAGTCCGTAGGATGGAGTTATGAGCTTCTCAGGTTTAAAATCTGCACTGAGGAAAAAGTCTTTGCAAATTCATATACTGTAGATGCTTTGTTCTTAGTCTATGCTGCCTTTATTTTTTTTTTTTTGATACAAATATGGAAGCAATAATAAATTATTAATCTGAAATCACTGTGTGACTGTTCCCAGCAGAAATTGTACACAGTTAATTGTATGCTTGATGGTAACACAGGGGGAGACTGTCTCAGAATTCCTCTTTAATTAAAATTACATAGAATTACAGAGCACCAACTGTGAACAGCAATGAAATGTTGGTAGCACGGGCCTGTATATCTGGAAAATAATATTGGAATATTTAGGAAAGAATGGCTGTCCTTTATCTGAGAAAGGAAGCACATATTCATGAATAAAATCTCATATATAAGGAAGTTATTCTTTGAGTAATTTCTGTCTCTACAATACTGTTATTTTCTACTACTAATATCCTTGTAAAGATTACAGATCAGATAGATAAGGGTAGGCCAGTTTTCAGCTCTGCCTCTGTGCCATGTCACAGCAAACAACACGCAGAATGAATTTTCCCCATGCTGCTTTGCCAAAGTCATCAGTCTTAAGAGGAATCCCTCCTACAAAAGAAAAACTCTGCATCTGAGTGTCTTGAGCATTGACCTAGAGCTGGAGACATCAGTCAGGGTATGCAGCATTCAGCTCAGGCTGGCGGGACTTTGGGCTATGGATTATACACAGCTCTGGAGCTCTTCATGGGAAAAGGAAAGATCGCAGCATTTTGGTCAGAGGTTTCATATCAATTGCAGTCTACAGCCAGGAATATTTGAAAGGTGCAAGTATTCAGCTGGGAGAGTGTTGTTTAAGTACATATGTTATTAGCAACTGAGGTTATTAAACGATAAGATCAAAAGAAGAGAGCAAAAAAAAAAAATCACACTGTAAACAGGAATTGGTTCCTACCATAAAATGTTCCTCCATGAAAACTCTCATCCCTTAAAACTAAACTGGAGGAAGAATTAAGATGATACTCTGTGAGAACATTTTTGTGTATTGGTAAAAACGTGGCAGAAAGATGCACTTTTCAAAAGTGATTATTGAAGTTAAGTGTCCAACCCAATGAAGTAAATAATTAATATGTTTTGTACTCAGGTACTTTTCAAAATCTGACCATAAATGATAGATCTTTCATTTTTTTCCTACAGGCTGGTGTCAGTCCTTTTTATGCATGTGCTGGAGGACACTGTAGTTACACTTTCATATGCAGATTAATAATTATTCATGGATGCAGATTAATAGTTATTTGTGTTTGTAGCTCATTTTGAACCTGAAGACTTCAGGTGTAAATGTGGCATTTCTGCCAAGAGTAGATTTATAGACTGATTTAATTTAGTTGTGTTCTGCACTTTTGTTGCTTTTTAATAAGTGTTGCTTTAATTAAAAATAGACACATTCATCTTTTCAAAGACATATGCAAGGATAACACTTAAAATCCTTCTCAAATTCCACTCAGTTCTGGTTTCAGTCACACAGAAGATAATTTTTGAGTGCTGTGATTTGTTTGGCTTTAAATTGCTAGTTCATAAAACATCTAAGTAGATCTTACTGCACGGCAGAGAATTAACCTTATTTATATTACATATACATTAACTTTCTTGTAATTATTTCTATTATTGCTTCTTTTCTGTACCTGTATAATGTTTTGTTGCATCTACTTTTTATGTATCATATTAATTATGTTACAGACAATTCAGGAATATGGTTGACTTTTATTCTATGTTTGTTACATTAAACAACAGGGAACCAGGTCTGACTGTGAATATCAGTCACAATTGTCGTATATAAAAAAACATAATTATAGATTCAGTCATTCAAAACTGCTGTGAATTGGCCACGTGACTTAACAAGCAGAATTTGCAGGGAACAACCAAAATGGGAAAGGAAAAAAGCCTACCTGGAGACAACTGCGCACAAAAAGATAATTAGTTTAGCACCAATGTCACAAGCATTGCTTTTCTAGGTGGCAGAAAAACCTGTGACAGCTTGATGCAGATTGGTAAGTAAATCTTGAGTTTTGAACATGAAACAGCACTAGAACAGTGGAAAACTTTTATACTGGTTAGTGAAAAACCTGTGTGTGCCCTCCATAGAGTGCTTTGTGCGTATGTGTGTATCTCTTCCATAAGCTTTTGTAGAAAATATTTTAAGTAGAGCATGGTAGCAATCATTGCTACTCTTAATAATTTTAAAACCTTTTAACAGCATTTGGCCTTTTAGTTCAAATCCATCACATGTCTTACAGATGCATTACCATTTAATAAACTAGTGCACTTAGTCCTAATATGTAAACATCCATTAATGCCATGTTTTTAAAGTGAGATACAAAACTAGATGTCCTGAGACAATTAAAGTATGATTGAACTTCTGTGAGGGGTTTCAGATATGTTTTCTATTATAAAATATAGCCTGCATCCATCAGGCTTCAGACAAATAGAATTCCCTCCCTTTGTTTGTTTTCCTGTCTGTAAAACCAGGGGCTCATTTTGTGCACTCTCAAACCCTTAACTACCTTTACCTGAAAATTATTTGAGATCCTGATGAAGGACTATATGAATGTTATTCCAGCATGAAAAAGGCCAAAGCTTTTACAGGTAAACATCTGGAGCAGATTCCCATTAGAGTTGGACCTCCATAGCCAGGTAGGCAGTAATTTTAAATTATTAAAGTATGATGGTTAGAACTGCAAAAGCTGACAGACTCTTCAGTGTACAAGCAATGCTTAGCAGTGCTGAAAGTAAAATGAAGCCCGAAAGAGGTACTTAAATTAAAGGTCTGTCAGAATTTTATCATGCATGTTTTCAAGTATTAATAACATCACCACAAAAATTTGACACAATTTGAACTGAGTGTCTGTGTAAAAGGGAAAATATAATCAGCACGATTTAATGTGCAGCAGCATGGGAAGCTGTGCTTTGGGGAGGAAACCACGGAGCTAACATGAATGGGTGACAGGAAGAACAGGAGTCATGAATTTGGCTGCGTGCATCAGTCAACAGGCTCACCCAAAGTGGTCAGATCTGCGCTATCCCAGCCTGGCTGGCTCTCATTAAAGGCTAGAATTAAGGCTGGAGCGTGTGGTTGCTTTGTGGGGCAGACAGATGTGTTCTGCTGTTTGCTGATCTCCCAAGTCCAAAAATGCGCAATCAGTGCCAGATGGAAAGCGTGTTGCTCCCCCTCTTTCTTACCACGACAGTTGAAGGCAGATGAAATGCCCATGGTGGCATCCCAGTGTATTTTAGTCCCAATAGGTGATAGGGGCTTTTGGAGAGCCTCAGCTCTGCAATGTGCTCCTTTGCACCACTGGCACTGCAGTCTGTTAAGCACAAGAAGGGATTTGCAGATGAATTTTGCATCATTAACAACTTAAAATTTGAGTGGATTTTTGGCTTTTTTGATTTAAAGCATGCTCTGGACCAGGAACTTCCTTCTGTCAATGAAGTCCAATAGCCCATACAAGACAGAGCGCCAGACTAAATGATCAGAATCATCATAGTTACAGCCTGTGAGCAAACAGCAACATCTGCTCCTAATCTGTCTCCTTTTCCACAGGAGAAATTGGGAGGGAGGAGGGAAGAGCAGGAGCATCTATCAACTGCAGTGCAGACCCCACTTCTGAGGCATGTACTCTCAGCAGCAGACATGGTGTCTGCATTTCTCAGACTTAGCATCTGTATTCTTCCCTTCTAAAAATGGAATAGCAGCATTCCTGTATTGCAGAGGGATGCTGTGAGGCTGAATATGTTAAAAACTGAGATGCTCAAACAGCACTGGGGACTAAATAAGGATTTAAGATTGACAGATCGATGTGCCAGGCGATGTGTGTATGATAGAGCAGTGGATGAGAATTCATTTGTGAGCAATCCTTCATGGATATTTCATACAGCACTAACTACTTACAAGGCCAGTTCTGATCCCAGAGTACACTGGCTGGGTAATGACTTGTGTTGACATGTTTGAGGTCATACTTAGGATTTTACTGGATCTCATGCACTAAGGGTGCATAAGAGTCACTGATTTTTGCTATAGCCAAATTGAAGTTAAATTATTACCTGACCAAAATGAAGACTAAGACAATAAGATTTGAATATTTTACCCTTTAAAACTAAGCCTTGTTTCCAGACTGGGGAAGGTGCATTTTGTATAACTGCTGAGCAATTTGAAGGCAAATCTTGCATCTACACTAGATGTTGCATACCTGCAGGTCAGAAAATGGGCAAAACCACCACTGCAATAAAAAGGAAAAGCCCCAGTGCTCACTGGTTGCAAGTGCTTTTGCCACTCTTGTTTTTGGTGCCTGCTCAAGTTGTTCAATGTAGGCAATAGAAATGTAGAAATGGAAGGGTTAAACAGAAAGAATAATGCATCCAGACTGTGGGGAAAAAAAGACATTTATATTATTTCTAACTTTTCACACTCATAGAATTTGAAAACACCTTCATTTTTTAAACAGCAAATTTGCAGATCATTAGCTGGTAATGTGCACTACTGCCTTTTGGTCTTTTGAAAACAAAAATGAAAAATGATCTAATTAAGCCTGGTCTACTGGTTGCAGCACATACCAGAGATCCAAATTTGATTACTGACTCCAGTGTTTGCGCTGGCAAGGTTTGGACCACAATACTGTGGTAGTGGCATTCAGCAGCTGATGAAAGTGGGATTACTGTACAGGGTTTTAAAATGAAATCTTCTAATCAAACTCAGATATGTGAGTGGCACAACACAAAATGCTCTCAGACATTTGCTATGAGAAGCTGCTATGAAAGATCTTTCTTCAGAAAGGTATTATACAATAAATCTATACGAATGGACATGAGATCTCTGGATTTTTGATGTAGAGACCATCCTGAGCATTTTAGAAATCACTGGGCATTGTTTATGTAACATGGGCTCTACGGATATCTGTCAGTCATTTTGCACCATGCACAGCCCAGTCTCCCTAATGCTCCAATTTCATCATTCATTCAGTTTAGCATTTATTTTATTTTTTTTCCCCACAGCTATTGGTTTGAAGGTTTTTACACTGCCTGAAATCTACCAGGCTACAGAAAGTGAAGGTTTTGAGGGACAAGTTAGCAGAAAACTAGACAGCTAAGGTGACCTTTTGCTTGGCCTCTGTCTTTCCTGCTACTCATACCCAGACACACTAAGTTTGTGAACTCTTCAGTTCTTCACATGCAACAAGTGCTAGAGTTCCAGTACAGAAGAGCAGGTTCACAAAAATGCAGGACATCTGATCCTGCTCCTCCTCTGGGAAATGCAGGGTCTCAGCAGACAGGGCTTCTATCAACCCAGCAGACATCCCAGCAGTCTTGAGTGTCTAGTGATCATAAAAATTTAAATTTTCCCTGTCTCTCTGTGCCTCTCGGAAGCAGTAAAAGTCTAATTACTGCCTGCACTCTTCTATTGGCATGGAAAGGAGAACAAAACTGTCACTTGTACGCCAGAGAAAATTAATCCCAGCCCTATAAATTACAGAGATTTATTAGTGTTGTAAATGTGCTTCTTCCCCTCTAGTTTGACTGCTGTGTTCTTACAGCCCTTCTTCTCTCTCCTGCAATTGTCAGAGAGGGAGACAGGTTTTCCCTGACATGGACACTTGTTCTCAGCAGACTGAGATCCCTCCTCTGAGCCTACCTAGTAAAGCATTTTCTGACAGCAACCACTCTCTGCTGAATTTCAGTAAACTGAGGAGTCTCTTTTAAGTCTGTCTAACCAGAGGAGTTCTCAACAAACCTGATATCATCAGCATCTGTCTTGGCAATTATACAGCAATTTAGGAGAGTTATTAAGGCCCACTGGGTAAATAGCCCAAATTTCAAATGGTTTCTTAAAACATATTGTTAAAACAAGAGAGAGTAATTTTTGTAATGGCTAATTCACTATCACAGATCTTTGAGATTTCAAAAGAATGTCCCTTGCAATATTCTGTCATGGACTGGTGTAAAAATGTTCATGAAGCTAGGAGGATCTGAATTGTCATAATTAGCTCTGAATAACACATGGCCTGATTTCAGATCAGATAGAGTTAATTTGTGCACTTAGGGTGAGAATAGGGTTGATAACACTGAGTTTTCAGTTGTTGCTGAGCAGTGCTTACACTAAGGCAAGGACTTTTCAGCTCCCCACCCCCCCAGCAAGTAAGCTGGAGGGACAGGAGAGGTCAGGAGGGGACAGAGCCAGGACAGCTGAGCCCAACAGGCCAGATGGATATTCCAGATATTCCATATCCTATAGCATCGTGCTCAGCATGGAACCCGGGGGAAGCTGGCTGAGGGTCACTGCTCAGGAGCTGCTGAGCATCAGCCAGGGGCCATGAGCAATTGCTCTGTGCTCCACATCTTTGGCATATCCTTGGGTTTTTATCACGGCTATTGTTATTGTTTAATTTCATTTCTATCATATTAATCTGTCTTTATCTCAATTAATAATTTTAATTTTATATTTCCTTCCCCAATTCCCTCCCCCAGGGGAGGGAAGTGGGTGGCTCTGTGCTGTTTAGCTGCCTGCTGGCTTAAACCACCACGGGAGAGCTTTCAAAGGAGATTCTCAATTTATCAAAATCATAAAATCTTGCAAATTTTGGCCCAGCAGGTGGGCTTTCATTCAGATGCTTAACATAAAGATCCAGTAGAGGATCATAAATCAGTCATAAAATTGTGACAAAATCTCTGTTCAATTATTGGGTAAGAAACTAAATACTCAAATCTGCCTTCCTTAATCTTTTCTGAAAAGGCTGCGTGCTTCTGTTTAAGTTCAGTAGTTGATGTTCTGTGTGATGAAAAACTTCCTAATTAAGAGCCTTTCAGTCTATAAGTTAAGTTTCATCTCAGTATCTGGTCAGCTTCCCCCTGCTACCCCAAATATTAAGAGAGAAGCAAGCAGCAACTCTGAAAGTCCTATATGGTAATTTGTTTTACTCATTGACCATCAGCCATACAAAGTGTGTGTTTAAGATGCAGAACTCTGAAGCACATCTACTTGGAGGGTTGAGAGTGCTCAGGAAAAGAGCCCCTTGTTACCATTTTCACAGCCCTGAAAAAATATCAAATCTGCATATCTTCATGATCAACAGACATAATTTATGAACCGAATAATATGCTTGACATTTCAAACTTTTGATTTTACTTGGTAATAGGGTTTTTTCTAAGGGTCAGCTCAAGCAGATCAGCATCTTTGTATGCTTGCAGAAAACAGAAGAGATCAGGTTCTTTTAATTTTAGTTTAGCTCCACAGAGCTTCACCAACAGGCAATGCTGCCTCCCTTCTGGAGGGAGGCAGGGTAGCCTTTAATTTATATATGTATTTTCATGGCAGCATAAATGCAGATGGGTTGGAATTTGGGGAAAGTCAGTTGCTTAAGAGACACTTTTAAAGAATTTTCTGAATTTTTCCTTTTATAAACACAACATTTTCTATGTTTATCAAACTGAGGTCAGTCAGTGAAAAAAAAAAAAGAAACATCTTTGTACTTGGTGAAATACATAGGGTTAGAAAACATGCAAAAAGGTGTACAGAGAAACTTTAAAAGAGTGTTAGTTTAAATAGTATGGACAAAATTCAGTCAAAAGGTGGGATGCAACATATCAAAAGTCCATTGCAAGAAAACAAAACCCCTCCTTTTTAAATATTGTTACTGTTTTGTATCAAAACGTAGAACTTAACAACATTCTTTCTTTTAAAAAATTAAAAATATATATGTATAACAACAAGCAAGAAGACAAAACACATCAAAAATGGGAATTAAAAAAAAACAAAAAACTCTTCAAAAGAAGACAAGAAGTCAAAAAAAGAGGGGAGAAAAAAGATTTTCAGGGATCCTTGTCATGCAAATCAGTTTGGCGGCAAAAAATACCTTCATCTTCAGCACCGTCATTATCACCTAAATCATCTGTCTGTTTCTTTGTAAGGGGACCTAGGATTAAGAACGGAGAAAATGGAGGAAAAAAGACAATTCAAGAATATACAAGACTGAGGAAAAAAACAGTGAATATTAAATTCCCACGGACGTTTCAAGAAAAACATTTGCAGGGAGGGAAATCTTAGTTTATAACAACCCATTTTTCATTAAGTTTCTCAAACATTACAGCAAAACCTTCCCTAGGGGGTATGGCTATTAGAAACATCTAGCACAAGAATCAGAGAGTGCCCAGTGCTTTATTGTTTTTAAATGAAGAATCAAAGCTTGTTTACTAAAAGCATACCCCACCATAGACTCTATTTATCCACTTCATTTAATTGTTTTTTTTTCCTGTTGCTGTTATTAGGAATAGTGGAGACAAGAACTGCCAAATTACCTCTTGCATTTGATGCAATTAGGTGGTTAATAAAAGTCTTGACAGTTGGTTAAAACAAGATTTTCTGTCAAATGCTAATTCACATTTCTAAATTCAACCATTTAAGCTCATGCTTTATATAAAGATAAGCACAGGTTTAATTTTGGGGGTTTTTTTGACACATTCATCACATTCTCTTTTTAACAGAACTGTAGATACCCTTGAAACCTTTGACTGCCTGCTGAGATATTTGTAAAGAAACATGAAAATCTATATGTAAACCAGAAACAAGAGTGAAATCCTAGACCAACTGAAGACAATGACTTTTGCCATTGATTTCAATGGGGCCAGAGTTTCATGCAAAAAGTTGTATTGAATTGAAATTTTAGCATGGGCAAGGCATCCAGGTTCATAATTCCTTATCTCCATAAAAGGATGATGAGACAAAATTCCTTTATGCCCAACATCTGTATTATTAACCAGTATTTATATATTTATCATATTTTCCAAAGGGAAAAATGCCCACGCCTTTACTGAGTGATAAAAATATACACCAGAAGGAAAGTCAAAGGCCACTCTGAAAATATTTCCGTGTCATATATTTTACACACTTATGCACAAACAAAAGACAGTTGGAACCCAGCATTATCTTTCCTTTTTTTTCAGAGCTCTCTCATTTCCATGACATTCTGTAATTTGCATGCGAAAAAGCAATCAGTACGAACACAGGGCTAAGTAACAAAAAAAGAAAAAGCCAGCCAAGCACAGAGTAGAAAACAAGAACTTCCTCATGCATAAAATAGCAATAGACAAAAACAACAACAAAAAAAGAGATGAACAGTATGTGTTGATATTTGCAGTAGATGTAGGCAAGAGACATGCATTAAATCTAAGCACTGTGGAGTATAAAACATTTGTATTTAAAAAGCTCTCTGTTATTTTACAGGATATTAGTCATTCAGCATTAAACTTTTCATTTATAGGCAAAATACCATGTATTTGAGTGATGCATTTAAAAAAAATTATATAATGTTTTTACCAGGTGCATGGATTTAAGAAACAGAAAAAAAAACATGAAGTACCATGACACTTTCGCTGTGAATGTAGGAACTGGACTGTATTATTGAAAACCAAAGTTCAATACCTTAAATCCTGCATCAGCCAGGAGTATAGTTTTTAACTCATTTTAAATACAGAACACTAGAATTATATATCATAAATAAAGCATTTTTATAATCATGCCTGTAACAATCACTCTGGTAAGTGGAAAGCCTTGGTGATGCAAGTTTTTCCTACTCCAAGCCCTGGATAAACTCTTTGCAATATTTGGTATCTGGATAATGTGCCCTGATCCAAACACACACATTCAAATCTCTCTCTGGCCAGCATTTTCATACCATAACAACTTTACTTCTAAAAGAAGAAAATCAGAAAAAATAAAAACTCTATGAGAAGAATGACAATAATTTCATGATGGGTTTTCAGCATAGAGGACGGGAAGAGTGAATTCAAGAATGGTAAGAGCTGTGTACTTAACAATGGAGATCCAGACTCAGGCAGGGATATACATATATTTATACACACACACACACACATGTTCTTAAGAGCTTCTTATATTTTAAAGTTTGAAAGTCTCCAGAAAGGGACAAAGTGGCATCTGGAAGGGCAAATAACACATATTTCTCCAAATAACTTGCATAGAGATTGGCAATTTATTTTCTAGATGAAACCAAGACAATGTATGTTATATATTTTTTTTAATAGCTGGCCTTTGGCAGGTATTTTGTGTAGATCAGGGCTCCACATCTTTATTTCAATTACAAAGTGCATCAACCATCTTGATGTAAATGTCTGGTCTCATACCATTTCTGATTTTACAATGTGGTAAAGCATGACTGAGGCTAGCTTTAAAAATAACCAGGATAATTTTCATGTTTACACAGTTCTGAGGTTCTCTGAAAAACATTTTAAAAAAAATTAGACCATCTTCTTTAAAGTCATAGAGTTCTTTAGGTTGGAAAAGACCCTTAAGATTGAGCCCAGGCACTTCCAAGGCAACCACTAAGCCACGTCCCCAGGAGCCACGCTCACACGTCTTTTAAATACCTCCAGGGATGGTGACTCAATCAGTTCCCTGGGCAGCCTGTTCCAGTGCTTGACAATTCCTTTTTGCAAAGGGGCTGACCTATTTTTAAGTTGCCATAAATTAAACATGTTTTTTTTTTAATATAGATCTGTTTCACAATGCAAGGGCTCTGCTCGCCACATCCCCCAAGCGGGAGGACTCATCGCAGTGGAGACACGTGGCACAGCCACCAGGCACCCCTCATGGTGCCTGAGAAACAGAGGAGAGGTTATTTCTCCCACAAGTTCACTGCAAATACAGTGGACAACATTTATTAGATCTTCAGAGAGATTTCCTGCTTCCTGGAACTGTAATGCTCTGAGTGCAAGTGGCCAAAGCAGAGTTTGGCCCTCACCTAGCAGGCATGAACATCCTTATATTTTATCTAAACACACAGGGGTGCTGTGAAGCTTAATTTATTTTTTTTTTTTTAATTGCTGGGCAATCCCTAAAAGAAGCATCATCTCAAGACCCAGTGTGCACAAGGGCAACATCAAGGGGTTCAGCCTGGAGTGCTCCAAGAGCTCTGCTATGATCCATGCTGCCTGTTTCATCTGCAGATGCTGAAGACACTTTCTGAAGTCACGAAAAGCGGTATTAAGAGAAGCTCTGGATTAGAATTCCACCCCTTTCAGCAATAGCTCTCATTCTCAAATCAGTAAGAAATGGCTTTTGCTTCTGATTCTCGAGATAACTGATTACTCTGACTAACAGCCTCGCTGTGTCGGGATGATCATAAAGAAAGATTGATGTTTTGAGTCCTCACACAGGAAAACACGCTGAAATCACAAGCAGATAAACAGAATAAAATCTTATGGCAAGAACCTACAAAATGTAGCACCAATAGCCTTTTTTAGTGAACATAAATCAGAACTAAAACTGCGTGGTAGGTGTGCAATTTTTAGATATTTTCTGCAGCTTTCAATTAATATTCTACAGATAGTTTATGATTTTGTAAATTAAATGTATCCCCCAACAAGGTTTATTTCTGTAGCATTGACTGTTCATTCAATATATGATTTTTTAGGGTTCTTCCATCATTCTAATATTCTTTTCAGGTAACAGAAACTAATTTAAAGACTATTATACTAAGACATAATGGACTATGAGCCAATGAAACAAAAAGGAATATTTTACAAAACTATGATTTCCGGAAGTCTTTTGTCCCCAGTTACTTATCACTGTTGTTCTACTGTAGCCTTCTCTTTATCTTTTTTGAAGGCCCAATTAATCTTACTTTTTTGAACATTTCACTTTCAAAAATGGGCATCCATTATAAAAAAAGGATTTTACTGTGTTTAACTCATAAACTTTCAAACAGGTAATGCTGCCTCACTGTGCCAGCCTAAATTATAGCTAAAGTTTATGTAATAAATATTAAATATCAACAAAGTAATCAGGAACTATAACTAATAGGGGAAAAAGGGGATACTAAAGACTCCAAAATGCTGATGCAAAGATGATTTACTTACCAAAAGGCTCTCTAAGGTTTAGTCTCATTTAGTCTCATGTTGGTGCATACCCATAATTCTCATTAATGCTAATGGGAAATTAGACCCCTAAGTCACTTTAAAAAGGGGAAAAAAGTGATTACTGCATTTTATGTTTCCTAAAGGCAGGGAATAGTCTCGCTACAAAAGCCAAAGGAACTCTGTGTGCAGGAGGCACTCCTAACGAAGCCTATACCCATTTAATTTAAAAATAGTTCTTGCATTATTTAAATTATTATTCAAATATTTATTCTGTTTGTATTGCAATCAGTGCTAAGGCACTAACATGATGCATTTTTAGATCTTGATAGTGACTACTGTGTGCTTGCAGTTGACTTTCCTTTGCTCAAAATAAGAGAAATAACACACCTCCTGTCCAGTTAGCTAAAGAGTAATTATGCACTCAGAAATAATTAAATCCAGCCATATTAATCCTGGTTTTTACCATTCCCTTTGATGAAGGACTAAGGTACTTTAGCTCCCAAATACATTAAAGCTGATTATAAGTTCTCTCTTTATGGGCTTGATTTGGTAGAAATTATCCGTGGCCTTTCGGACCACAGGAGTGTGGGAGGCACGGAAGCTCTGGATGTCATTAGCTCTTTGGCCTGGGAAAGCTATTCATCATCAAATAGAGTCATGCTGCAAGTTGACACCATTTTGTAAAACAACAGTGCAAATCCTCTAAACTTAATAAATCAGCGCTGATGTATACAGCCATTGTTCGGGCCAAAATGTTCTCCTTCGGTAATGAGGAAAGTGGGGAAGAAAAAAGGACCTTTTACATTAGGTTAAGTAGGCTCCATGGATCCAGTCATTTAGAAATCACCGCAGCAATAATTATTCTTTGAGGTAAGGTGTCTGCCTGATGGAAAGGGGAAGAGACAAGACTGACGCTGACTGCTGAAACAATATTTGTAGAAAAATTCACCAGGAGGGTTGCAACCCCGTGGAATGCAGTATTACATATTTATCTTCAAACTTAATCTAAGTGCTCCCAACCAGCTACTGCTATTTCTTTGTCATTAGCCCATTTCTTAATTAAGCATTGAAAATCTGTGAAAAGAAATTACCTCATCTTTTTAGATCCTACCCTTGGTTCCAAACATAAAATAATCAATTCTTTGTTATTTCTACCATTATTTTTGGGCAACAGATTCTCCAACTAAAAAGAAAAAACCCCAAACTTTTGTTCAATTATCACTGTCTATCAGATGTTAGCTGAGGCACAGTAACATGTTGTACCTATCTCCAGTTTTTAATTTAAAAGAAATTAATGAAGGGTTATAATTAACAATCTTCACACCTCAACATTTTCTGTGAATAAAAATGAAATCCTTATATGTTGAGATTGAAATATAACTGTCTCTCTATATGCATATATATAAATGTAATGACAGAAGAGAAAGTTACAGCACAATAGTTATTTGATGGATAATTTTATAAAGTCATCTTTTTTACCTGAAAATTAGAAAGCTCTCAGCAAAAATAAAAGAACTAGGATTCCTTAGAAAAGATAAACTTGGAAGGTACAAAAGGCTGGGTCTAAGAAACATTTAAATTAAAAAAATATTTCTTTTTGTCAGACTTTGCTGCAACAGACAAAACAATCTTTTTATTTCTTTTTTATTTCCCTTTTTTCTGTCCTGATTTCACTACGTACTCACTCCTTGTTATTCACACACACCCCCACTGATTAAATTCCTTTTATTTCCATATTGCACTTATTTGTAATATTCATACTTATCAGCAGGGCAAAGCCCTGGCCGACTTTGCTTTTTGATGGCAACATTTGCATTCATGTTTTAACAACAAATGATGGCACAAACCTCAGTAGTTTCACAGCTCACTACCTGATTTGTGATGACAATCAAGCTCTGTAATTAGAGCTGCAAGTAACTCAAATTTGCATCTGCAAGTGAGTGACAGGTACAAATTGAACCCACAAAAGGGTTGCCAACTTTCTTTGAAAATTTACATGTATAAATGCTTTGTCACTAAAGAAGCTATTCTGACACTTCAAGACTAACTCCTGCTGTGCCTTTTATAACAGCATATTGCTGAAGTGTCACACAGAAAGAATATCTAATCCCAAACCTTTTTATTCACAAGATTAATCACACTGGCTGGATCTTGATTTCCCTTAAATCTGAAGGAGTTTCATTACTGCATGCTAGATATGTGTGAATTTAAATAAGATTAGAATCTGGGAATGTAGGGAGAGTTTCACTCTTCTGCTTCCCATTTTAGATGCAGCCTGAAATTCTCTGTATTCTCAGAGGCACAGGCGCTTTATGTTCACATGTCCTGAGAACAGGCCCTTGGCAAATCCCATTCCCTTCAAAATAGGTCACTCTATAAATCCAATTCCATTTCTAGGGGTTTTTGGTTCCACGATGTGCCTTGCGTGGAGCCAGGCAGCATTCCAGGGCAAGCAGGCAGGGTCAGTGCAGGTGGGTGCACACAGGGGACAAGGTCAGCCCTGGAGATGTCCTGGGTGAGCTGCCTGCCCACCCTGACAGGCCTGGGGTGAGCACACAGCTCATGTCTAGCATGAGTCTAGGGCAGGGGAGAAGCTATTCAGTGGAAGAGCCAAAAATCTGGGAGTTATTCCACACATCCTAATTTCTGAGACACTCTGACTTTGGCTCTAGTCAGCAGAAAAAAAAAAAAAATGCTAGAGAGGGGAAAGAGGAGTGACATTTATTCACATTTGGTTTTCCCTCCAGTGGAAGTAAGGAATGGAACGGACACAGGATAAAGGAGGGAGCGTCCCACCCATCAGAACTAGACATGAGAAAAGGAATGTTTCAAAGGGACTGACCCTGCTGGCCAAGGCTGGCACAGAGAACAAAGCCCATGCCTTTAGCCTGGAACACACAGCTGGAGTGCTCCAGAGGTGAGAGATGGGTGGGTAAGAGACACAAAAAGTGGAAGTTGTAAGCTGTTATATTGACATTAACATCAGCATTTACGGCTCCAGAGCCACCTCACGTGGTTATGTCACAAGTTCATGCAGCTTTTACCATTCTATTTGCATTAATAATTCATGTTGTTTTACAGACACCCATACTCCAGGGTGACACAAGGCTGTAAGGAATTGAGTGCAGCCTGACATGGCTGTGCCACCACCTGAGCTCGGAGCTCATGAATCAGTTCTCTCTCTCTCCAGGTAATGACTACAATCCAGACCCTAATGAAGACTTATGGACATGCTTCACTTTAAGCTTCTGAGTAAGTTCTCTGAAGTCAACAGGCTAAATCCAATAATATTAAGATAGATTCACTTCCATTAACAGAACTGCTGTATTTGCATCTGGGCCAGGAGGTCAGCTCAGGAGTAAACAATAAACAGACAGGAGCATCCCAAATTTCTAACTTCCTTCAGTTATTCCGTGGATAAATCTAATCAACAAATAGAATTTCAATCTCTTGAACATACTACCAAAGCTCTGCAATGAAATTAAATTCTCTTTTTATAAATGCATTGCTTCTTAGTCTGTATACATACAAATAAAATTCTGCATTCATTTCCCACAGCTCCCATAATCAAATTGCTTCCTAATTTTAAAGAAGATATGAACTTGTTTTAGACTACAAGCTTATAAAAATTGATCATATTTAGCTCATGCAATAGAACTAAAGATCTGTAATTCAAAGATCCAAATTTTTGGTTCTCAAAGGAAGATTTACAACTGCCATTAACATATCAACATTAATCTTCACTTTCCTTTGAAGTTCTCTCTAGCATTGTTGTAATAAGTGCCAGTCAGGATGCAGCGACTGCATCCTTTATATAGGAGATACAGAGCCACAGCTGAAAAAAATACCATCAATTTAGGGGAACTGGTAAGGTTTGTTCTATTTTTTTTTCTACTTTTGGGGAGAATTTGTGTTATCTTGGTTCAGATGGGTAGGGTGGGTCATCTACAGCAATAAGCTACACTATGGAAAAGCATTCTCTGCTGTCTCTTGTCTTATATACAAAAACAACATTAAAAATATTATTTCACTTCTATTTCATTGTTGCCTTCTGTTCTCAGCCCAAAACAACAACTGGATGAATAGATTTTCTAATCTTGTCCCCAAATCTCTCTCTCTGCAAAGAAAAGATCTCAGAACAGCAGCCTCAACAGGTGAGATCACTTTGAGATTCCTGCACAAGTCATTTCCTTTGCTAGGGACAGCCCTGGTTGCTGGAAAACCCTTCCTCCTGACCAATTCTGCTAACTGCAGGGGCTGGTGTTACAGCAGCTATATGGGTTTGTTTATGGCACAGCTGAGCATACAGCCCAGCTCTCTCAAGGCCCAGTTTCACAGCCCAAATAGCAGAGCAAAATTGGTCTTCATGTAACCATGTAATTGAACATTGCAGAGAAAATGAAGTTAATTGCGCATAATATTTTCATATAGAGTTTGGAATGAAATAAGTTCTCCCAGCCCTCTTCCCAATGCACTTCATGTCATCTGGTTTCGAGGCACATGCTCGGAGCACTGTGTAACTCACTGCAACCTGTGCAGTGCTTTACAGTCTAGAAACTCACATTCCTGCCACCACAGACATCAGGAATGATATGCAAGGCTCATTTTCTCCATTTTCTGATTGAGCCACGATCAGTAAAATGACCCCAGCTAGCTCACAGAGCTGAATTCCTTCAGGAAAGTGGCAGAGGGGAGAAGAAACTTGTTTTGTCCATCTGGCTGTAATCCAACCCTGTCCTCTCAAATACTCAGCAGACAGAGGGGCAGGGAGTTTAGGGGTAAAGCTCCTATTGATCATCCTTCCAGTGCCCTTGTGCTAACTCTGAATCACTGCATTTCTTGCCACATTTTGAGTAACATAAGGAAAATCTGATTTTATAGTGAGAAACCAAGGTGGAGATTGGGTATTCTGAGTCATTCCCAGCAGGTTATGCTGGGCAGAGCTGCACCCTCCCATTATTAAATGTCAAGGCTTGTCTCCAGCATCAGCCAGAACTTCCCAATCTAATGCTGATGCTGGTACTAGGTCCCAGACCTATTCCTTGTTGGTCTGCTGTGATCTCAAGGGCAGAAAGAGCACTTCTGATGTATTTCCAATATTTGCATGTACAGTCATGTTCAAATGCTTTGAAAAACATTCACCCAGTTTCTTCCTGAAAGGTGGAGATGGAGGATTTTATTTTAGTTATCTATGGCCACATAAATATATGGGTACACATACTGACAAGCAGGCTCTCCTATGTGCCTTTTTAACAGAGGGATTTCTTCCTACACTTTTGAAGCTCTGAGTAATACTGGAACAGAAACACATTGAAGAAATTAATAGTGATACTAATAACCTGGTGTTCAGAACTACAGTCTTTCCATTAACTTGGATCTTAGAAGGAATAAAGATACTTCAAGTCAAATGTTTCTCTGCTATTTGAAGCTTTCAGAGCATCCTTTGAGACCATTTAATTTAGACCGTGGTCACCAGCTTTTAGAAACATAATTATATCTGCTCTCATTACCACACCTTTTGACAGAATCAAAGTGCACAGCTCTGAGAAATGGCGATGGGAGAGCTGAGGGGAGGGCATTTATGTAAAAGGCTGTCAGAAGGAAAGTGCCTGGCCCCACTTATCTTTTCATATTTACATTCCGTATTTTTGGAAGACTATAATTGTAGGCAGGAAATCTCAAAACATCTCAGCAATGGAACAGTCACAAAACCAGAACAGCACAGCCAGCACTTGAAGATTAGTGGGATCAAATACTTGTCATAAGAAAAATCATTTTCATTTTGACATGTTTTCAGTGTTAGCACAGTACCTGTTTTGAAAGTACAGTTGACTTGCTCTGCATGTTATATTAAGGATTCCCAAAAGAACAGAAAAAAAAATCCTTATACTGAATGAAGCATGAAAGAAAATAAGCACATCACTTCTAATCTAGCAGAACTCCCAGACAGGCAGTGATACTTGGGACCACATATTTACACAGTTACTGTCGACTCTGATATGGACAGAAGGCTCCAAACCCTTCTGGTAGAAACTTTCCCTTCATGCTTCCTGTTTAATAATTGAGGATCTTAACACAGAAGCTGGTGAATAGAAAATGATCATCAAAATGAAACAGATCTAAAAAATGTCAAGTCTAGAACTCCAATATATTATTTACAGAAAGCATAGCAAATTTAAGAGCAAAATGTCAGAGTAGCCCTTGCTTCCATTTTCACAACAGCCACTTAGGTGAGAGTTGACAGGTTTGGGACAATGTGACATTTCTAATTCTTTGTCTACTGACAATAACCCTGCTCTCTGGAGGAAAGCAACAAAATGCAGAGCAGATAAAGGCATAACACTTCTCAGCATTGGACAAAAGGTACTCTGGCTTCTATTTTTGTTTATTTTCTTTCTGGAAAGTCAGCTTGCTCAGGATCACAGTATGGGCACAGTTACCAGGGATTTCACACTGACTAGTGGGGTAAAATGTTCTTTCTTTTCCCTAACAAATATTGATAAATAAATAAAGAGTATGCACTATTAAATTATAATGAAGGTCCAAGGCTTCATGCACGGGTCCTTTTGGTAACAAAATCATTAGCTAAATTAAACAGGGCATTTTGCAAGGACTATATAGCAGTTACTTTACAACCACTTTAACTCATTAGTGATAATTGTTAAGGTTGGTTTGTTTAAAGTGGCCAATGGCATCTTCTGTTTAGAATGTAAAAAAAAACAAGAACAAAAAACTGTGAGGAATATTTTTGAAACTATTTGAGCAAACAGTCCTTATGATCTTTTCCCAAGTCATCCAAAGTTTAGTGAATAAAATATCACAGTATCCGAGCTCCATCCTGCTGAGTGCAATGAATGCCTACAGCAAGCACAGCAAACTACTGGCACCAGGACTATACTTTAGACCATCAAACTACCAAAACCACTGAGGGCAGTGAAGATTACTCCTGTAACAGACAGTGATGGCCCATTCCCATGGGGCAGCAAAGATTGTCTGTGCTGTTGGGTCCATAAGCAAAAGCTATCTTAGTTCTCATTTTCACTTCCACAGCTGTAATGAGTAGTTTCCATAGCAGGAAGCAGAATTTAAAATGTACAGTTTTCCTGTACAATTAGTCAGTTTGTTAGCATTGTGGATTCAACAATGTTTGGCAGTGCTAGACAGATTCATTCCAGCTCTTTAGCTATGGGATTATTAACTGAACTGTAAATGCGGGGTATTTAATGTAGACAAATGGGAACAATCCAATTAACTTCAATTGTTTCTGAGAGCTTTTAACTCATGCCTTCAGAGATACACATGCACTGAGTGTATTAACATTGTGATTTAAATGTAGGAGAAAGTTTTAGAAATGTATGTGGGCATAGATGACTTCTACATTTTTTGCTAAAGTGAGAGTTAAAAAATAATTCTCTTTCTCCTAGGATTTTCTGTGCATAGTTTGTGTATATCTGCTGGAGAAATACTAGGTGCAGACAGACTATTTGAAAGCAAAAGGAACATCTTACTGATATCGGCTCCCCAAAAATAAATAATAAACTGTGTTTATTTGTCTTTTATTGGTTAAACCTTGTTTCCTGGAAAACACACCAGCCAGCATTACTGGTCAACAATATTCAATAAGTCTCTTTGTGTTGAAATGTTTGTAGAATAGACAGAGAGTTTTGTCTACTTCTATATGGTTTGTAGAAATGGACAAACATGAATGAAATGGTCCATTTAACAGAAGAAATTTAATAGTTTTGTACTGTCAGGAAGTGTGAAAAAGTAGAGTTGTTTTATATTTTGATGTAAAGCAATAAACCAATTTTGCAATTAGTATTGTTTGTAAATCAAAAGCATTTTTATGTAAAGCCACGATTCTCGGTGGGTTTGGAGGAGGTTCCAGTGCTTGCATGCTGAGCTGGGCTGTGTCCGCAGCTTGGAACAGCTCTCCCAGCAGTTTCAGGGCTCTTCCCTGGCCACTCTCCTTCCCCGCCAGCTTCACCCTCTGGCTCCCTCCCAACCCATCACATGGCATCAGTGCAGGAGCAGCTTTGGCAGATTTCCAGCTGGCTGTGGAGTTCAGCCAGCTGTAGCCCTTCCTTGTAGGAAGCTGCTTCCCAAAAACAGATGTGTGATTGACATCGGTGCAAATCCCACCTGAACCGGGCCTCCTCTGCTCTGAATTACACACACAGAGCCTCAGATTCCGCTGATGGTTGTAACTCTGTTAAGGGCTGAGACAAACACCACAAGAACTGGCTTGCAACCACTCAAAGAACCTAATAAATGAAATACATCATTCTCAGGAGTGTCAGTGCATCCTTTGTTTTCTGAGGTGACCTCCCCTGGGCCTTCCACTGGAACCACTGATGAGCAATGAAATTTATGTCACACTGTGAGCAGGATGCACTGGCCCTTCATTAGTTCTGCTGTGCCACACTCAGACTGTAAACACGAGCTGTAGCTCCCCAAATGCGAGCTAAACAAGCAAGGACCACGCTGGTAAGAGCCTTTGACAAGCACAGAGCACATAGACAGCACAGCCCACACCACAAACACTCACTGCAGATCCCTCTGCCCGCTGGCACCCCCAGCATTGCTGCACACCTGCACCACCGCTCCTCCAGCTGCTGTGAGTGGTGTGGTGGCAGTCACAGCCACATGAAAAATGCCTCATCAGCAGCTAAACCCCACCACCAGCGTCCAGAAATGAGAACCAGACAGGAATGGGTGGCGAGGAGTGCACATCCCTCACAGGAAACACTGTTTTGCTTCATTTCTTGCCGCAATCAATTCTACAGTTTCATAAAATCAGTTAGCTCATTGTTAATTTTTTCTGTGGGGTTCAATTCACGCAGACAGGAAGAACTGAATATAAACTCTCATTAAAATGAGTGCACTGCGTAGCATCACACCTATATAATAGTCTGATATTCTATTGTTTCGAGCAATTAGTGCACGTCATTGAAAGCACAGATGGGTGATTCAAATCAGTGTGTGTCATATGCAACATTCACAGAACATTTAAAGTCTTCCAACTAGTTGCATCTGTCATATCTATTATGTCAAATATTAAACTGCAGAGTCTATTTTGGGTTTCAAGCTTGAAATAAAGATCCTCCCCTCCCATCACCCTTCAAAGTAAAAATAACATTACCTGTGAAGGGAAAACAAAATATCTAGAAACCTATATCACTGGCAGCAAGAGGTAACATTTACATCTGTCCTGTTACGCCCACTTGTTCAGGCCCAGATAACCTGTCCTTTTATATCTTCCTAATAAAATTTCTCACTTGAAAAAATGCTCCAATTTCATTTTGCTAAAAATTTTCCCCAAAGTTTCATTTCAACTTTGAATTTTAATTTTCTTAAGAAGAAAATGATATATTTAATGGACCACAGCTGTCTGGAAAGTACATATTTGATAGGCATACAGTACTAATTTGGAAAATGAGTGTGATTTACTTGATGAGTCACAATGAATTTCTGTAAATATGTATCCAAGATCTTACTAGACTAGGAAGCTGTATGACATAGAAATCATTCTTAAAACACAAATATCTTCACAGAAGAAGAATGGAGGCCAATGTTAACAGCTCCATGTTCCTTACTGCTTTCATGATTTTGGTTGATGAAGCACAGAAATAAGATTTTGTGTAAGGGGGCAAATATTGAATGTAACAGATTTTGCCAATTTAACATTTTGTAGAACAGAAAAACCATGGCATAACAATGGACAGCCCTTGCTGGAGATGAAAGAGCAGCTCCATTAAAGCAGGCACCTCAGGCACTTGCCTGGCTGAGTGATGGGAAGGGCTTGGGCACCCTGCAGCACATCTGCTCTCTCTCCTCTGGGTCATGTAAACCTGTGCTTACCTGGTTTTGTGTCGGGAGGAAACATGGGGGGCAGGCAGGGTGGGCAGAACAAGGAGGGAAAAAGTGGACGGACGTGACTGCATCTGATCAGGACAAAATCACAGAAATAATTAGGGGGGAAAAGACCTCTGAGATGGTCAAGTCCAACCTTTGACTACACACCATCCTGTCAGACCACGGCACCAAATCCATGCCCAATCTTTCCTTAAACACCTCCAGCGTTGGTGACTCCACCACATCCCTGGGCAACCCATTCCTTTCCCCGAAGAAATTCCTCCTCTTGTCCAACCTGATTAGGCAGTGAACAACAGAGATTGCCTAAATCACTACCTGGTTGGACAAGTCTGTCAGGTTTCCCTCTAAAATGGTGGTGAGGAAAATTGTGCAGAACAGTTCTGGTGGAATCAAAACCCTTTGGATTTCCCCACTCTCAGTGCAAGGAAGGAAAAGGAGGGCACTGCATCAAGTTATCCTCCATCTAACAAAGACATTTGAATAATTATTGCAGTGCATTGCCAGAAATACAACGTTTCAAACTCAAATCTGAAAACATATCTATTGATAGCATTAATTTAAGATAATCAGGTGACTAATTGGGTGACTAATAGCACAAATGAATAGAAAAAGAAGGCGAGATTGTAATCGGAGGCAAATCTCAGCTCCTAAAAAGGCACTAAGCAGAACACTGAACATTATGCCTTAATGATCACATAGTTGCTTATTTGCTAATATAAAAGTCTGAACTGTTGAAAATTAAGAGACAGTATGTTTTATTACCATCATAACCCATCAAGCTGTTTTAAAACTGTTGATTTTTTTTTTGTCTTCAATTTATAAAGAAAACAAACTTTTCTAAACAGTACAACTCAGGCTCAAAGGAGGCATTGCTTTGAGCAGTTTCTCATAGAAAGTAGAATAAAGAAATGAAAATCACCTTGTGTACCTAAGGCAGGTTGTACAGATGGGAAATCAAGGCTGCAGTAATAGTGTGGCAAAACGTTTAAGACATAAGCATTTGAGCAGTTTTAAATACACAAGTAACTCCTGTGAGCATCATTGTCTTCATCCTGCTTACATGAACAGGATCTTCTGAAAACACTTCAGAGAAGACAATTCAGAGAAGCCTTCAAATGTCCTTTGAGGAAAAGCATAGAAAGGGAAGATCTTCTGGAGTGAGTTGCCAGCTGATTCTTTTTAATTATTTTACCAGTGCTGGTGCCTTTCAGTTAGGTTAATAATTATGCATTATGGTGCCTAAAGCTCTGTGTAGACCTCTTTAAAAATAAATGTAAAGCTGTAAAATTATACCTTAACCACGTTTTTTTTCTTAAATACTTTGCAGAAGCAGAGCTTAAGCCACTGCATAGCAGCAGAATGCTAGGCAACCTAGAAAAAATTCCAAAAGAGCAAATTAAACTTTAGGATGTGCTATCAAAAGTAAGTTAATATTTTAAGCTATATAAAATCATTTTCCCTTTCTTCTTTCTGCTGTCTGATAGCATAGTAAGCTCTTCCAGTGGGCAAACTCATGAGAATAAAATCACCATTACTTTTAATGTATCAAAAATTCCCACATCTACTGATATTTAAGTTAGTCCAAGGTTAATTAGCATCTGTAAAACTGCAGTTACCCCAGCAACTTTTGAAATATGATCCTTTTTAAAAAATAATTTAAAAAAACCACGGAAACTACACTTGGATGAGCATTAGGAATGCGCCACAAGTTTATTTACTTGTTACCAACAGTGATTGACACGGTGAAGAAGGATCACAGAAATTTTGTGTCTAGTGTTAAATCTGACATTCAGTGAGATGACGAGCCCTTGCATTGAAGCCCTGGAGTTGTATTTACAGCTCCAGATCCCTTTTAGTAATCCATGACTCCCTGATTTTGTAAAATGCCCCCAAACAAATATAAATACCATCTTTTCTAAAAATGAAAAAGGCAGAAAGCCAGCACAAGGCCACATTACAAAAGCAAGTTGCAGTTATGCCCTACTTTACAAGGCTAAGTGGAAATCATGTGGCTTATAAGCCTTTGGTAGCCTTTTGTAAAAGGATGAATTTCTGTTTTGCTGTGTTTTCTGAAACACACCCCCCAGTCCTAGGTCAATATTTTGCTATTAAAAATAAGTAGTTCACACAGCACTCAGATGTCTGAGATCATTGCAGAAATATCAGAGGCACTTATGCATATATTAAAAGCATTTTTTAGAAGCTGTTGCAGCATTTTATTTTTGGAAGAGTTAGAGGATAAGAGCAACTTTAGATGTAGGTTTCTTTTGGCTTTGGAGGATGAAAGGGATTAACAGAGGTCACAAGAGGAGGATGGAAGAAGAAATGGAAATAAGAGTACTACTGGATATAGCTTATCCTTTCCCTAGGCAGTGGTTAGAGGTGTCTGCAAGAGGAAAAGGGATTGACTGCTTGCTGCCTGTTCCCAACAGTTATTCCAGCAGCAGCATGAGTACGGTCAAAATGGGATTTTCTTATTCTCTTTGTTAAGAGTGAGACTAAGGCTGGATGTCCTTTATACAGAATTTGGTTTAGTGTAAAACTCTTAGCTCCTTGAGGCTAAGAGTTACTGGAGCAGCTGAGTAGGACTCATGCTCCTTGTTTTATTAGGGGATTTGGAATAAAGCTGAGAAATGTACATGAGGCAGCTTTGTGCTGTTTCTTTGGAGGGAGCAGATATTAAAAAGAAGATTGCCAGTATTCCTTGAGATTTCTGCACTGAAAACTGGACTGGATTTACAACAATTCAAATTATTACAGACAAAGTGATTCTGTGATTCTACAGCAAGTGAAAGAAACCAAAGCAAAACAAGGAATTTGCTGCCCACTTGCCAGTGGCAGGCAGGTGTTCAGCCATCGTCAGGGAATCCCAGCTCTGCCAGGTGTAATGACACCTGGGAAAGACAATTAAGAATCCTGTTCCAGTGTTCCAATCACCCACATAAGCCGCACTGGGCTGGAAAACCCTCCACTGCTACCACAGACCTTTGTGCAAATAATGGCAGGAAGTCGTGCAAGTTGCACTGCTCTTCTGCAGCAAAGCAAAAGAGAAAATTCCACATCTGAAAGAAGAGAACCCATTATCCCATGAATATTTGATAGACTTTGTAAACACAGTGAATACAGCATTGCAATAAACAAGTTGCTTTTTAAATTCTGCATTTAACTCCATTTGGGATTGAAAACCTTCTCCTAAAAATATTGAGCTACGCCCTTTGCAAGCCATTATTTTGAATTTTGAATTACAAAGTCATCAAAAATGTTGCTGTAATTAATGCCTTGTTACTAAGTCTATGCACAATATTGAAGTTTGAAAAAAAAAACTCGGTATGCATTTCAAAAAACAGTATGGTACCATGCATTTAGTTGGAGAATAGGAAATCTAACATTACCTGGCAGGCCCCAGGGCCTGATAAGTGCATATGGAACAGTACTGGGAGTAATGTGGCTGTTTCTGACTGTCAGATTTAAGCCAGCACAATGCAAAGATTCCAAGAGTGTAACAGACGGCACCAGAAATGAGTCAGGTTCTGTGAATGCAAGACGTGATACAACTATGCTAAAATTAATTTCTAGAGTTCAGAAAACAGGAAACTGAACAGATATGTAACAGAAATGAGAAAATAAACATGCATACCAGTAAACTGCCTGAGATTACCCAGAACATACTGGCACCACATGATATAAGTGGATTAACAGGAGGGAAATATATCTAAGTACTGAACCTAGGCTTAACACAAGGTGACTTAAGCATAATTCTCCCTGTGTGGTCAGAAACAGAAGCTTTGGGCAGCATTTAAAGGCTGATCAGGGGGAAATAAAGTCAAGGATTCAAGTACTGTGCAAATTTAATACTAAATGCAATGTATCGGGTTATATAGACTCAGGGACTACTGAGGTCTGAGCTAGAACCATTGGAGGAATTTTCAGAGGCACAGAAGTGGGTTGAGCACTCTTGTTTTCCCTGCCTTTTGAGCCCCAATTCTTTTCTGGCTTCAACATTTCTTGTATTTATTACTGTTCTTACAGCACTCCCGTGTGTGTGAGTATATCTTAGAAATGAATGACTTTACAACACAATTCACCTGTGAGGTACAAATGTTTTTGCATTTCCATCTGGAGAATGGAAAACAGGTGAGTGATGAAATGGTTTGCTTGAGGCCACATAAAAGTGTGGCAGAAGTGGTTTAAAAATTTCTCACGTCACTGTGCATTCCTCTTCACCAAGTCTGCACACATTTTGAGCACTGAAAAGTGAGATCATTATATCCACCATCTGTCTGATTTGCAAAAAAATCCCAGACCTTAAGAAGGTTAATGTTATGCTGTTTATTTCTGCATTATTTTGCACAAAAAAAAAAAAAAAGTGTTCAGGTCATCAGTGATCAGTTTTTAATAATTTTGTTTCTGGGAAAAATGTTCCACATCCTTTTCTCTACCCTCCTGCACTAAAATATTACAGCAGTGTTATTACACAGTATATTTTTTCTTATTCTTGTTTTCGCTAAGTCCTTTCTTCCAAGAAACACAAGTGAATACATTTCTTTTCAGTCATTTATACTAAGCTTTGACATTTTCTGCATTTTTCGGTGACCTTGGGAAAAGTAACTTCACAATTAACCAAGAAATATAAGACAGACTTCAGGAAGAAACAATAGTCTGAATGCTTTCTAACAAAGCCTCATAATTAAGCCTCTTTATTATAAAAATTCTCAGAGCAAACTAAGTTTTTTCACATTCAGTGGAAATAGATGCCCTTTATCTTTTTTCTCTGCTCTTAATTGCTTTCTTCATGTGTGTGGCTTAAATTCCATGATTCTTTTGACAATAGAAATATTCTAAGTTATTCTAAATATTACTTCTTCTACTTCCCAAATGGAAAATTATGAACACTTTCAAAAGGTAAACATCCAAATGGTACTTGCATTTCTTCATCTCCCTTCAGACAACACAATAGTGCTTTCCCACTTGTTTTTAGTCACAGACATCAGCACAGACTCACCTTACTCTGTGTTAATAGATGCAGTCATTGCACAGCCCTCCACAGGTAACATCTGCCGCTGTGCATTGGGCAAACACCAGAGTGCTGCTCCTCCCTGAGCAACCTGGTCTGGTGCAAGGTGACCTTCAAGGTCCCTTCCAACCCAAAACATTTTAAGATTCTGTGACAGAATACAGCCATACCCTGCCTGGAAGTGCAGGTTTTTGGCCAAGGAAAAGCGCAGGGTGGCTCTGGCAGGGATGTGCTCTCCCCTGGGGACAGTATCATGCATGTATGCTGCTTTTGCCTCTGTGGCCTCACATGTCAGTTCTAGAACTTGATTTTGAGAAACCTGCGGAGGATCTAGAAAACATATCTTAAGCTTAATATAGCTGCTAAACTGGCAAAAAAAAAAAAAAAATCCTCTGTAGAAGAGAGAACTACCTGAGCAAACCTAGACCTGCACGCGTATCTAAATGCAAATGTGGTCCAGGTGATACTGCAAAAGGGGAGGCTTCCCTCTCATTCAGACTTGTCCTCAGTCTCCCACACTTTGGTCCTGGAAAACTCCCTCTGTTGCCACTTACACACTCTTGGTAATACCTAAGATAAGAGAACTTTGGGGTTTTTTCCCTGCTAACTGGCTGGAGTGCATTTTACAAGGCTTGCTGATAAAAAGCTACTGTAATATTTTTGATTCTCTACATGTCACCACAGTGGGAAGAAAAATAAAGCAAAACCTCCAGCTTTTCTGGCAGCTATGAGTTATAAGGGATACATCCAAAAAATCGATTAATATATCCTCTTTATTTCCCATATCCTATAAAGGCAAGGCAAACCTCTGCTACAGGGTCTAATAATGAACCCAGGTAGTAACTTTGAATATTACATTCTTCCTACTCTTTTCGCCTTCCCTTTCCACTTGAACCTTTCCAAACGTCTGCCAGTGTCTTTACAACCATTTTAAATTTTAAAGCATCTTAATGCCTCTCTATTTGCTTTCAATTACAATTTATTGCGTCAGTAGAATACTCTTTTACCTATATTTTCCTGCCTTGGTCCCACATCAATCCAAATCTCACCACACTTATGATTCTGGTTCTATATTTTGTGATTTCCTGCCCCCTTTGGGGACTCTCAGTGGCTAATCTCTGTGTGCTGCAGTCTCTTTTGAAGTCCCATCTAAGGAGTGTTACACTACCCTTGCCAGAGTACATGAGAGTATTGTTTGCTCAGTTGCCTGAAAGGGTAAGCACAGACAGATAAGAAAAGGAATCAAGATATTGGGAATTAAATCCAGGTCTTTATCATTACAGTTTGGAACACTTTATCCTGGCAACTGACGATTAACTTTCAAGTCATCATTATAGTTGGTAAATCATCTTCAAACAAAAGTTCCCTGCGGGGATCCCAAAGTTGTATGGTCATTTCCTTTTCTTTTTTTAATCTTACCCTTTAAGCTGATTTTCAAAGTCCTTTCCAAGGTTCTAGGGAAGTTATATCTATGCCTTGCATCTTTTGAGTGCTTTTATATGTCATTGTAAAGTATATCTATTTTAAGGAATAAATGTTTATTCTTTTAACTCTGTCAAATCTACTTCTTTTTTCCTGTAACTCCTGTTGATTTCATAGCATGATTACAATGGATTTTTAATATCTTTGTCAACAAGGGAAAGCTGAAGCTTTCATAGAATCCAAAATGTTAATGGGTCACTAATACTGGTCACCCCAAAAAAAGAAAACAGTGTAACTGTAAATTCCTACTCCTCTTATTTATTAGCCTGTCACTCTATTGAGCTTATAAAAGTCAATTACAATGTAGCTGTTCCTAAACCAGTAAAAATCAAACCTGGCCATATATTTATCCAGTCCATCATGATTAAGGGATTTTTCTTCACTGCAGTGTTAAAGGAGGATCTTGCCTGATTGTTCTCTGTAACCAATTTCCCATCCAGACAGCAAAAGTCCTCACTCAGGTGTGGGGTAATGACAGCGTTGCTGTTGATCCTTTTAGGGACAGTCTAACACCCCACTGCTGTTTACTGTAAAACTGTAATCCATGTGATTTGCACTGAGACATGCTAAACCTCCCGGGTTAAAAATAATCCTCCCACAGCTATTCAGCATTTCTCCACAGCCCCAGAAACAAATTTCCCTGTGCTTCTCAGACAAAGCAGAGTGGACCATCAGAGGGTCACCATGGCCTGTGGAGGCGACACCTGACATCCTGTGGACTCACAAGCGATGGCAGCACCAGCAAGGGGACACAAAAGCAGAACTTGCCCAAGGGTGGCTTCTCAAAGCAGCTGCCAGGGCACAAATCTGTGTAAAGGTCAATCACTGAAACCATCTCCTGTTCAAAAGACCCTTCTTCCAAGGTAGATCAGATTTCCAGGGGAAACAAATGGATGCTGTTTCCCTGCTGAAACAAAGAGTGTCTGAATGCCAGCTGGCTTGTGAGATTAGAGACCTCAAAGCTCCCTTTTCCACGGCTAGAATCACAATGTGATGCCATGTAACACTTTGCAACTGCACAGAGATGTGTCCAAGGCAGATATTTGAGACTGTCAGAGAAACAATGCAAGTTTTGTACCTATTCCATCAGCTGCTTGTTCAAAATAGAAATGCTTCACTTGCAATTACTGTGACTGGAGATTCAGGTTCATGACACAGATTTTACTAAAGAAATATTTTTGTCTTTCCTGCTTGTCTTAAATTACCTGTCACACTCATTTTTATTCAATTTGCTCTTTATTTCAAGAACCTTACTATTAGTTCAACAGCATGGGTTTTCTACAAAATATTTGAGAAATATATAACTCTATCTACAAAGCCACCTTTCCTTATAGCATGCTTTTCACATAAAGATCAGAGGCAGCGAGTGTTAACCCCATGATAAACAAACTAGAAATTACAATTAACTGGGGGACGAGAGGAGAAGAGTAACCTAAACCAACATCGAATTCAGAGCTCTAATAGCACAAAAAAGCTAAAAAACTGCCAAGATGACAAGAAGTAAAAGCCCAGTGTCTTATATACAGCAAAAGGCTGCCGTACCATAGAGCTCTCTGAGAGCACCCACCAATGAAAGCTTACTGGAAGTTCCATTCCAAAATTATTACCTTTGCAGTGAAAGTAAATATACAGTGGTGGACATGGTCCTGCGCTAAAAAAGTCCTCAACACCTTGATGCCTGTGATCCCTTGGCTAAGCCATGACTTATTTATATATATTTTTATACATATATACGAATTAAAGGTTTCAATGAATTGAAAATGCGGCCATTTAATTCCTTAGTCACATCAACAGCTATCAACATGCCAGCCCCCTTTCTTTCTCTACACTGATTCCCCACAGGATATTCAGTCAAATTCAAGGTCTTGCTGATGCACTTCAAAAGTCTCTAAGGAAATGATTTAAAATACCCGTGAGCTTCCCGCTTCACCACACTAACATCTCACCAGAGCAGGGTTCCTCAGAAACCCTGAAGCTGCCATCCTCAAAGATGACACGGATAATTATGGGAGACAGGGCTATTTCCACAGAGGACTTCAGCTTGGGTTTTCATCAGCAAAGTTTACAGTGGTAATCAATATACCAATGAAGTGAAAGTCACTTCAGTAGCTTGGTGTTCTTAAAGGCAGAAAAGAAGTAAGGATAAAGGAGGGACATTATTAGAAGACAGAGGAACATTATTAGCAGAAGAAAAGCACAGAAAAATGAAATCAAAAAGCTGTATAGCCCCAAATATTATGTGGGATGTAACACAGGTCAGTATTGCAGTTTCTGTTATTCCTTGGAAAACTGTTTTGCAGTGAAGATACATGAAAAGCCAGAGATACAGATAGTGGCAGACTAAAAATAACAAGTGCTTTTATAAGTAAAACTTATGCCTCTATTAAACAGAAGTTTTTAGGAAACACTAGCTGATTTTATTAACATAATCACTAAGACACATCCCATTTACACACTATGGGTCACACTTTGGCCCATATTTTTTGCCTTGGCGCTGGGACCAGAAAGGCTCTAAAGCTGCTTGCCAGCTTAAAGGTTGCCTTCTTTACAAATTAAATGGGCAAATAAGCAAAGGTTTATATAGCAGTGATAGAACACACAGAGGAACTGCTCGTTGTGAGGGGTTTGAAATAAAGCCATGAAACCAGGCCATTTCAGAGTTAAGCCTATCAGTCTATCTTTACCTTATCTCCCTGTGTCTGGCTATTGCAGTAATCTTGTACAAAATCATTCAAGGGTATTTTGTCCCATGTGTGCTGTAACACTGACCTGGAGAAGGCACAGTGCTGAATTAATAGATCAGCAAGAGCTTTAGCTTCCATTTTCATTGATTTTATGGACTTAAGTTAAAACCATTTACTTATTTGAAGGCTTCTTTCTTCTTCACATTATTTATTTAAATATGTCTCAAGGATACAACCTACAATGATACAGGAGTATGGCTCATTAACATGTAATATTTCATTAATCAGTAGCATTGATTCTTGTGGCTTGTTATAATGATAATGTGCACCGAGATTTTACAGTAGGTGTTACTCAACATGAGACTTTTATTCAAAGAAAGTGCCAAAGGCTTTTCTTGTGGCCCTCATATTCACATGAACAGCACTACTAAAAGCCACAAAAAGAGCAGAGGCATGGCTGAGCTATTGACAGGATACAAATTGCACCCACATTTGCTTGCAGTAAAGTGAAAAATCATCTTCACTCCTTTACACTGAAAACACCCAAAGACACAAATAAATTGTTTCTTTCCAAAGAAATTGTTACCTATGTCAAATTAATACCCACCAAAGGCTTCTGCCTAAAATTAGCTGTCTGTTTTGCCTCAGATTGCTGATACAATCACACAAAGCCATGCTCCAGGCAAAGCTGCAAAGTCAAGTATTCCAGGCGTTAGGATTGCAGCATATAATTCAAAGCTTGGGAATGTTGCTGTACCAAAAGCATGTGGAAAGTTCACAATGGTGAAGTTATAACTATTTGCTTTCTTCCACTTCCTCCCTGCAGTTCCACCCAGAGCTGCACATTGGACTTACCAGGGTCAGGCAAGAGCTCTGCAGCCTCCCCCTGGCCCTGTGCAGTGGGTCCACTCTATTATGTGACTGGGCCAAAACTGTGCAGAATCCACCCAGGAAAATACCCACCAGGACCCCAGGTACAGCCCGAATTGTTACCTGATGCTGCAAGCCCCTTCACTAAAACCAGGCAAAATGACAAATCAGTAGTGACAGTCATCCCTTTATTCATATAGGATAAACATATAAGCTCATTACTGGCCTATTCTATCCTATTTCTATAAAGCCATGTGGAAATGTTTCATATCACGAACATACTCAGATTACTTTCA
Source organism: Donacobius atricapilla (assembly GCA_013397315.1). NCBI lineage: Eukaryota > Metazoa > Chordata > Aves > Passeriformes > Mimidae > Donacobius > Donacobius atricapilla. The sequence continues at coordinate 346,215 of WBMY01013524.1, read as the reverse complement.
GCTGTAGGGGAAATGAGCCAAACTTGTTAAAAAAGTAGCACTATGTGTGTACATGGGAGCCTCTATGTGTCATATATATATACATATATATATATGTATGTATATATATGCACAAGCCACTTCTTCCCAGTGTCTGCGCCTCACTGTGCCAGCCACTTGTTTTACCTCTGCCACCTGACTGACAGAACATCTAACCCGAGGCTGCGCCTCAGCCAAAGCCTGCACAGTGACATGTGTGATGTGCTCCTGCCAGAAATTCAGCTCTTCCTATGAAACGATCAGGTAATGTGATCATGACACACCATCTGGAATCACCAGGCTAGTTTGTCTTTTTTTAAGAGGTATTTGTTCAGCTTCTAAAAGGTCAGATTTGAACCATCTGTGATGTAACTGGTTGGAGTATTTGTGATAGAAAAAGTTAAACTGCAGCTCAGAGAGCTCAAGATCTGAAAATAATTAGGGAAGGAAATAAATTGTTCTAAATAATCCCCTTTTTTTTTCTTTTTTGTTGTGAAATACCTGACATGGATTGATTTGGCAATATTATTTGAGCTAACTTATTGCTATTTTACTGTAAAATATCACAATGATTCTTTTAAGTTTTTCCCTTCAGCTTTGATCAAGGATGAATAATTTCAAATTAAATTTAGCTGCACTTTGGATCTTTATTCTTTGCTCCAGACTGTGTTATGCAGCATTAGAACCAAACCTGAGATGAGCCAGGATCCAAAAACTGTTGGAACTGTTATCACCATCAGCAAGGTTGATGTGAGCTGTTCTGTAATCCCTGGAACCACAGATGACATCTACATATGGGAGAACTGGAATTTCATCAGTATTTCAGATAGATATCTACACTTTTGGATACTCACCTAAGACAAGCACTGTACCACTCTAACAACCAGATATTAGAAAAGCAAGGTTTATAAAGATGGTAGTATCTTCTAGCAGGCCTAGCAGGCTTGTGGGGAAAAAATGGCAGGAGCTAAATATAAAAAAAAATTGCAATTTGGTACAACTGTTGAATATCACAGAATTGAACAAGAAATTTTTCTTTCCAGCTTTAACATAGCATGGAGTAAGATGATACTTTGACCAGAGGAAAAAAGGACACTAGCATAAAACCCTTTCTTCTTTTTCCTTCTACATAAGCAGAAGGGAAAAATCGTGGGCTATCATTGTCAAAGTAACCTTGTAATTTAGTAACTATTTATCAGTTCATGAACTTTCAAGGTAAAGGAAGAAAGAGTACAGAAATAAAGCAATGAACTAAAAGTAGAAGCTTCCATTTCCAGTCATGCATTTCACTTTTTTTTTTTTTTCCTTTCCTTAAGACTATACCAGGAGGAGTTACAGTAAATTGATTACAGTCACAAATCCTAAATACAGAGTCAAGCTTTGAAAAGCCAAGCAGAAGTAAATGAGCCCTCATTTCATTTTACCACATCACTAAAATTTCTCAATGGCCTTTTCCCTGCATATTTTATATGCTTTCTGCTTCTTTCTTTTCTTCTTAAACAAGGCAATGCTTCCACTGCCATAGGAAAAAAAAGAAACAAACCTATTTATTTACTGCAGTGAGCAAAAAGCTGATTCAATATAATAAGGTTATAATTGTAATAATTGAATGCTGGTGAAGCAATTTCCTAATATATTACGTTTGTGCTGACAGGAGTTCAATGAACTAAAGTGCAGTATACACACAGTCTAAAGCCATTTGAAAATAATCAGGAAGTGAAGCGATGCTTCCAGTGTTTTCCATATAAATCTAAGGCAAACGAACTGCGTGCCAGGTTATATTTGAATCTAAGGCAAAACGTCCCCCTCACCACTTGATTTAATTTGAGAAAAAAATGTCATTTTGATCCTAAATAGCTCATGCCACAGCAAAGCCATAGTCTGCTCCTGCTTTTTACCCTTTCGGGTTTTGATCTTTTAATTAAATTTTTTGGTGTTCTCCCTTAAATCTGTTGGTGTTTGCCCACCCCAAAATGACAGAAGCAGCTTGGCTGGATTGCTTTTCTATTCCATAAAAATATACTCCATATATGCAATTCCATTCCATAGGCAGCACATTATGAAATGCAGTTAATATGGTAGGAAATAATCCAGTATTCTGCAACTGAACTCTGAGAAGCACATCCTAAGTAATGATTATTATTATTATGGCTCTTGCACTGCCCATGTTAAGTTTATGCACGCTGTTTATCAATTGTCCTAACAACACCCCAGGCTCACTTTAAAAACCAAATCAGCAGGAAAACACGTTGTATTTATCTGCTTACCTATTCTTACATTTATCCTGTACCAAAGTTTGTTTGAAAACCTGTCATAGGATACAGAATATAACTGCTTTTTTATCTTTGAAAGGTCAATTTTTCAGTAGTTAAATAAAATTGGTGAAAACAAGTGTTTTTCAACCCATTATTTGAAAAGCTTTTTCCATTGCTGCATACCATCCCTGGTTGTAGCTGTGCATGTAAGTCCAACCTTTTAGACCTCATAAACACACAATACATAAAAATTACAAAATATATAGAAACATGGCACTCTGCTGTTACCTATACTTTCATGCGTGGGAAGTTGTCAGTCTAAATTTCTTCCTTTATCCAGGGGAAAAAAACAAAATCTAATTTCTGGTTTTCTACATTATACCTCAGTAATGCTAATCTAGTTCCCTGAATGCCAACCAATGTTCCGAACCTTCCTCCTTCACTACACAGTTGCTAGAGTCCACTACCAATTTATTACTAAGGTACAAAATTAAAAGGCAATTGCATATTTCTGATTTTACAAGTCATTTACAAGTTGTAAATTTAGATGATGCACTTGATGAAAAACATCTCTATGGCTTCACGTGCCTCCTCCCCATATTGGCCACACAGCAAAAATAAATTATGTACTTAAATTTATTACTGGTACCAAAATTCATTTGTGGCAGCAGTGAAAGCAAGGACAGAAACTTGGAGATGATCTAATGACCATGATAAGATTCAAAAACCTCAACCCCTGAACACCTAGCTCTCTTTAGATATAGAAAAGATCAAAATTATGTTTTAAAAACAAAATAAACAGCCCCACTAAAAGCAAAGCCAAATTCTGCTTTGTCAGATAAGCAAGAGGAGAATATTGGCCAGATGTGAGGGACGTTATATCACTAAAAGCTCTTTTAGAAGGAAATGTTTTTAGGTTGGTAGAGTAATCCCCATAAACAGCGTAGCCTGGAACACAAAATACGAGCTTTCAGCAAGGGTTTAGCGGCTGCAAGTGAGAAGTGATCCAAAACCTGCATCATTTTTTTGCCATTATTATTCCTGGGACTCTGGCAAAGCCCTTGACTTCAAACTGGCCCAACCCAGCCACCTCAGGGGGCACCTGAATCTCACAGCTGTGCTACACAAACTCTCCTGAACAGCCCAAATACCACAGGGGCAATTTCTGAACACGTGGTTGGGCATTCTTGAATAGAGACAGCTCAGTTAAAGGCTGATGGATCCCCAAGGTAGCAGCAAACAGCAAGAGGGAACAAGTTCATCCATGGCAGGGCAGTGAGGAGTTGGTGTTCGGGGAGTTCATTAAACTCTTGGAGGAAGCTGCGATGTCCCTCTAAACCTCACCTGAATTCTGACCCGTCAGTGCTTTTACAGCCAGGTAAGAAAAGCAGGACTGGGAGCTGAGCTTTGTCTCTCCAGTGTTAGCTCAGTGGATTATCCAAGCACTGCAGCCTGCCCAGCCTCAGCCAACAAACAGCACATCTCCAAGCAGGAGGTTTTCCTGGACACCACAAGGGCTGCAGCAGCGACCCAACAGCCTCTACCCATCCCACTGCTGGCTTGTCTTAACGAGTCTCTCAGCCCACCCAGCAATGAGCTGTAAAAAGGAATTAACAAAGCTTCTGAAATATCTGGTAAATATTTATGTGAGCTGAATTTGCTTTAGGGAAAGTGTCATGTGATTAAACCCGGAGAGTTCTGGAAAGCACAGCATTGAAAAAATTTCTTCACAAAGATTTGTCAAGCACTGGGACAGGGAAGCTGTGAAGTCACTGTCCTTGCAGGTATTTAGATGTAGATGTANTATATATATAAATTTAAAAAGTTTCAAGAATAGGGGAAAACAAACTCCACAATTGTCTCCTTCCACTGGATCTCTGGCCCATGAGTGTTGACTGGGGGTTTGCATTCCAGGATGCAATAACTGAAGGTCATGAGTGGAAATCCCCCATTGCTTTTAGTTCACAGCTAAACCAAAATGAAGGTAGATGACAAACACTTCTTGATTGTTTCTGTCAATCATTTTTCCAGCTGAAATGAGAAAAACTACACAGGGTTAACTGAGGAAGCAGAGTTGGAGCTCCTTTGATAAATGGGAATTGAACTCATGGGACTCGGCTGCTGAGAAAGACTTTGTAACACATTTTCATCTTTCCCAGGATTTTTTTTTTTTTAATTTCTCTCGNTTGACTTCAAACTGGCCCAACCCAGCCACCTCAGGGGGCACCTGAATCTCACAGCTGTGCTACACAAACTCTCCTGAACAGCCCAAATACCACAGGGGCAATTTCTGAACACGTGGTTGGGCATTCTTGAATAGAGACAGCTCAGTTAAAGGCTGATGGATCCCCAAGGTAGCAGCAAACAGCAAGAGGGAACAAGTTCATCCATGGCAGGGCAGTGAGGAGTTGGTGTTCGGGGAGTTCATTAAACTCTTGGAGGAAGCTGCGATGTCCCTCTAAACCTCACCTGAATTCTGACCCGTCAGTGCTTTTACAGCCAGGTAAGAAAAGCAGGACTGGGAGCTGAGCTTTGTCTCTCCAGTGTTAGCTCAGTGGATTATCCAAGCACTGCAGCCTGCCCAGCCTCAGCCAACAAACAGCACATCTCCAAGCAGGAGGTTTTCCTGGACACCACAAGGGCTGCAGCAGCGACCCAACAGCCTCTACCCATCCCACTGCTGGCTTGTCTTAACGAGTCTCTCAGCCCACCCAGCAATGAGCTGTAAAAAGGAATTAACAAAGCTTCTGAAATATCTGGTAAATATTTATGTGAGCTGAATTTGCTTTAGGGAAAGTGTCATGTGATTAAACCCGGAGAGTTCTGGAAAGCACAGCATTGAAAAAATTTCTTCACAAAGATTTGTCAAGCACTGGGACAGGGAAGCTGTGAAGTCACTGTCCTTGCAGGTATTTAGATGTAGATGTAGCATTTGGGGACGTGGTTTAGTGGTGGCCTTGGCAGCGCTGAGTTAATGATTGGATGACTTTACAACTGTCATACCCGCAGTGGTTTATTTTTATGCTGGGGTGAATGTTTATTCTATGATAAAGTGGTAGTGGAGACAGTTTTTCACAAAAGTTCAGTGCTCACAGAAAGTGCCTCTAGAGCTACACTTGAACAGAAGAATTTTTAGAATGTGATAGGCTTGAAAGTTGAACTGAAAGCACTTAAAAATGGAAAGGCACTTAGAATTTGCTGGTAACCTTCACTTTTTGCAAAGTATACAAGAGTAAAGTCTTGTAAATGCAAACACTAGTTCTCACCAAAAAAAGAGAAAAAATTAAATTAAAAAAATAGTGAGCCAGACACAAAAGTCAGNATTTTTTTTTTTTTAAATTCTCTAGATATCTTGCAAAGTCCACATTTATTCACTGGCATTTAGGGAGTGAACCAAACCCACTGAAGTCAATAGGAGCCTTTTCATTGACTTCAGTAACCTTTAGATCAGTTTTTTTCAGAAAGACTGACAGAACAGAGATGGAAGATCTGATAAAACTTCCCAGTTTGGGGCAAGCTTTGGCCACTGTGTTTTTCCTTATGAAAGGATCTGTAACATGAACTTTTTTCCAGCTATATGTGACAAAAATAAGTAAATTTGTCTGAGTTCTTTTACTGTGGTAGATGTTATGAGCTCTGGATACTTATCTGATGAAATATAATGCATTAATCTTAGCCAACTCAGGGAAGAAGAAAAATATGACCATAAATACAATAAATACATAACAAATACATTTCTTACTATTCTTGAGCATACACTGAATTAGCTGTTGAAGAAATTGAATACAGTGAAATGTTGAATAAATTTAATTTTAACTGAAATACATATGCCAAACTGAACTGAGTTTGGTATTAAAATGACTAAGTATAACAACATAACAAAATAATATGGCTTATCAGAAAAGGCTTAAAATGAGAAAAATTAAAGCATTTGTCTTCCATGGTTAGACAAGACTTTCTATGCTGTTCATTCAAACCATTCTTGCTAGCTGATATAGTTTAAATATTAATATCAACATAAAATTTAAATGAGAAAAATAAATTTTAGACACCCAAAAGCAATTTTCAACATTCTAGTACTAAAGTAGAGCTTATTACTTGCTAACATGTCCCTTCCCAGAGCTGTGCATAAAATACACACTCACAAAATGCACCAAAACCAGAATTATTGCTTCCAGCCCTGCCAATTACCATGGAATACCTGTAGTGCCAAAGGGCATATCCCAGTTCTGTAATAAGACCTGAACTCTGCCTCCCTGATGAGAACAAGTGAATATTTTGGTAAGGACTTCTCTAAATCTGGCCTAAGTATTCTAATGTGTCCCACATCCTGAATAATTTTCTTGCGTTTTAAGGAAAGGATTCTTCAGGTCCTTGTGCCCCATGAAAATGATGCAAGCTTTCCCAAGCTAAATATTCTGTATCACAGCACATTCATCCTGCACAGGTTTTATTACACACTTGAAGGGAAATTGCAAGTTTCAGGCCGTTCAGCTGGTCTCAGCAATGGGAACTGAAATGCTGAAGCTAAAGAGGAAACACGGCTTTTTACTTTCCACTGAGTAATAAGTTATCCAGAGCCCACCACAGTGGGTTTAGTTTTCAAATGATTGAAGGATATATGGCTTAATCTATATTTCGTGTTACTTTCTAACAAAACCTATTGCAAGAAGCTACTCTATACTGGCACAGAAGAGAATGATCCTGTAATTTCATAGACTTCCAATGCCTCTCACCTTAGACCATCCAGCCACGGGTTACAGATGCCAACATAAGTGCATATTGCAAACCTCCAGGAATTAAGACATGGGCGCATAAAATGATTGCAGCTCACCCAGGGCTCCAAGCCACCTCCACACAGGCTAAGGCAGAGCACATCCTCTTGAACAAGAAATGGTCACCACAATTGTTATCAGCTTTTGCTAAGGCATATTAGATTGTATTAAGGACAATTATAAGGATGAAATCAAGAGCTTTTCCAAGAAGATGTGAAACATAAATCTGGAGGGGTTCTATACATTCTATACTCCTTAATTCCTCTTTAATGTTCCTTTTTATCCCAGCTTTTTAAAAATTAAATTCCTTCTTTTATGTGTTATAGGCTCCCTTTTCTCTGGTTCTTACCCTTCTTACTGTCTCCACAGTAAATTTCTGCACCCTCTCACATTTTCCAGCATCACTCTGTTCTTCCTTTCCCGACCTTTACCTTTGCATCTGCACTTCTCACCTTCCCATTTGCTTCCTCCTTTAGCTCCTTTCCTTTCTCCTTCAGCTTTCTGACCTTCCAGAATAATTAATTTCCTCCCATCCTTTTCTTCGCTCAGTTTTGAGGCATGCCTCAGTGCTCTCACTGGTTGCAGAGTGCTGCACTGAGCAGGCAACAAACTCCAGGCGTGCTCAACACCTGCACTCGGAGACAAGGACTGGCATTACAAGTCTGATTGCACAAGACTTCAGAGTTGTTTGTACTATCTGAAGGGTTTGACACGTTCTTTGCTTTTGGTTTTAGTCTTGTGAGGGTTTTTTTTTCAATAGTAGAGACACACATAGTTTGGCAACCACTGTCTTTGTTCAAGCATAGCCTGAAGGAAAACAGAGATAACCCCCAAAGTCCCCTGTGTCACATTATTTTCCACATATTTCACCCAGTATATGAGAGCATAAAATCCAATCAATCTCATCCTGAATTGCACAGAGCCCTTCCCAGCTCTTTAAAGATCAAGCAGGTCAGTGATTTGTCTTATTTATCCCACACTGCCATTAGGTTTTTAAGAGACAGCAGCTTTATTTTGCAATAACGTGGCTCAGTACAGCAGAACAGAGCACCTCCTCACAGCAAACCTTTGAGCAGTTTCAAAGGCTGCAATATTGAAATGGGAGAGATCAAGTAATTCTCATTGTTTGCCATGATGCTGAAAGATTTTTAACACTTTACATCTTGAGGATGAGCAAAAAATACATCTCTATATATAAGAAACCCAAATTAATTTTAAAAAGCAATCATTAATGAGATTGATCTACACAAAGTATTATAGCATCATTTAATAGAATGAGTGAATGCTTGCAGAATGATAGCTTGTGCTCATATTTTGTCAACAAGTGACTGTTTCAGTGATTTATAAAAATCCTTAGTTTTGTAGAAAAAGTTTTCATTTTTGTTTCATATCGCTCCACCCACTCCAGCCTGGCATTTAATTATGAATTCTCAAGAAACCTCTCCTTCAGCATAAAAAGCCCGTTTTGTATAAGGCCTTTGACAAGAGGACAGAAGGTCCTGGTGATTTTCCCTGTCTTTTGTTAAATCATGAGCTAAGAGAAGCAAACCTCGTCATCTGCCAGGACAAACTGCTCTGCTCCCCTGCCCCTGCTGGAAGCCCTGGCAAGCAGGCAGCACCCAGGCTCTCAGCCTCCTGACAGAGAACTGTCACTGACCTGGGCACACACAGCTTTTGTGTCCCTCTGGAATCCTAAAACTCAATTTTGCTACTTGATGTTCCCGTTTGTAGGTATTTTTAAATCTTTAAAGTCAGATTAAAGATTTTTATATAATAAAGATTACCTACAAGTCTCTAATCATGCCAGGCAATCTCACACTTACATCTGCTCGTCCTTCACAAAAGGAATGGCACGTTAATGAGGGAAATTACCTGGAAAATTAACTCTTTCAATTTTAAGAGATTGAAAATTTTCTTCAATATCAATGCCTGTGATCTAGGAGTCTTACAAAAACACAAAGACTTCTTCTCAAACAAAGTGCACAATGTCTTTAAAGATGCTGCTTGAATGATCTAAAAAGCTTTCTCATTGTTGATTCACTTTTGTGATATTTTTGCTCTTTGTTTGCTGAATCCTCACAGTGAAAAATGTCACCTCAATTATTGCCTTTGCACTTGGGAGAATGTCAGGGACCAAAAGGTAACATTATAATATTGTATGTATAAAGCTCAGTTCTGGAAAAATTAAGGCCTGTAGAAAGACTCCAAATCCAATTTGGTCATGAAAATAAACCAGATACTTGCACCTCAATCAGTTTTCATTTACAGTCCTAAATTCAGTGCAGATTAAACCCTATAAGGTTTAGGATCTATTTATATGAACTACATTTTGGCTGGTTGAGAAGTATTTGCCTCTCTTTACTATCCTTATTGATTAATAAATGAAAGCTGACTATGTCAGAAATCTTTTACCTTGGAACAATCTTTCTGCTTTCCATCTTCTCTGCAAAGGCAGAGAGTGCTATAGAGCAAGTTAAATGCAAGCATTTCATAATCTTAATTATAGTCCAAGTTTAGGATGTCTTGCAGATAGAATTTTTTTTTGATTATATGTACCTGTAAGTGTGAATTTTGGAAGACTTGTGGTTTCCTTATGGAAATTCTAATAAAACAAACAGGAAGCACATGTAAATAGTGCAGCAGATTAAATGCAGATGACTAAAAATTATCAATAAAGCAGGTTGTGCCACTTCAGTTTCATGTGCTCAAATTTTATTGAGCACTCCAATTTATGTGTTGTCATCATTAGAGTTAATATTTACATGCTCCAATCACACTAAACGAGCAGGTCCTTAATTTCAGTGATTTTTCAGCAGTTGCTCTAATTTCTGCCTCTTCACTTGTAGCTGGCAGTTGTTCTCTTTTTGCTACTGAGATATCATCACCCAGCTAGGGAGGTGTATGCACACTCGGTATCACTGATAGGCACTAGATGTTCTTACTTCACTAGACTTCCTTGTTCTTTTTTACTCAGAGAAGTAAAAATACAAGGAATTAATAACATGAGCACATTTAATATCAGTAGTAAAACTCCACAGACTGAGATGTGAGAGCAATACACAAAAAGAGTGGATGTTTCATAAAAAAAAAGAGATTGAGATTACTAGCTATTGAGATTGCTATCACATAAAAGACTCAGACAACATGATGCTAATATCTAGATATTAAATGCATACCTATTTATTTCCATTTGTGCCTCATCTACCCTAAACCCTCCAGCTATTGAAAATAGCAATCTTTTGGCTGAGCAGCATCGTAGACAGCAGCAGTAACAGCATTACTGCGTTGTATACTTCCCTACACAGTCCTCATCTTCAACTCGTGCACTTTGTCCTCATTAAGAGAGGTGCACCCCCTTTCTGTGACCACATTCACCAGGGCAAGCCCCTGCACACGTCCCAGACTCCCCTCAGAAATGCTCAGTGTTAAAAACCACTAACACTGGATGTTATACAGCACATTCGAACAATTGACGGCGATTACAGCAAATTTTATAAGATGGTAAAATAGACAACCAGAAAATGTAAAGACAGCAATTTATGGGGCAGAGGAGAGTGCAAAGCTCTCATTCTGCCACTGCACCCGTATTGCAATTGATCTGCAGGACAGAAACTCCAGTGTCAACCAGCTTATCTCAGCATTTTGTTGACAGCCAGCCCATGAACAAAAGCTGTGGTGCCTGCTTCAGGACAAATCCATCCAGTCATTTTCCCAGCATGGGAACTGGGCTTTTTGACAGGCAATGCTGCAGCAGAAACAGAGAAACCTGAACATAAATGCAATTGTGCAATACCAGCTTCTGCTTGCTGGAGGTCACCAGCACAACCTGTAGTTGAGAGGTCCTGGATAATATTCCAAGAGACATCTACTCTGAAGCTTCATGTACCAGTTCAGATCTGCTTCCAGAGCTGGCCAGCACCTTTCACAGTCACGCTTTCATGGAGGGTGTAGGTTGAAAGAGTCAAGATTTGTTTTTACACCATATTCTCCACAGCCAGTTTCTCAACTTACTGCACAGCAAATATGCTTCAGCACTCACTGAGAACACTACTACCAGAAAAGAGAGATCTCTTCACTCACATTCACAGAAATAAATAAGGAGTGTCATCCCGCTTTTTTATGGAAAATGATCATTAATTCCATGTCTTTGTTATATAGCTGTGTGCAACACTGGTGGCACTCAAAGACCAGCCGACAAAGGCTGGCACCAAGGGCAACAATGGATTTTGACTGCACAGTATTTTACACTCCTGTAAAGCAGCCCTGCAGGCACGGTGCATTATATTCAGGCTCACCCCCAGCACTGAGAAGATGCCGACCCCACACCACAGGGTGCTGCCAGGGCAGAAAAAGAAATAGCCTCCAACAAAGCTGTCAAGCAGGGACAAGGAACTTCTCCACAGCAAAAACCTCAGACAGTGGGAGGTGAGGCAAGGAGGGGGTCAAACACAGTCAACGGCCTGTTTGGAGCTCAGCACGTCTCTATAGCCATAATGCTCAGGTGAAATGTTTCCTTCCAAGGGCTCCCAGCTGTACAGGCAGGTCGAGTTCAGGTAAACTAATAAGAATTTAACATTCAGCTTTTAAAAATCTTTACCACTGCCAGGGGTAAAGAGATCTTCCTTGTCAGCAGACAGGTTGCAATTTAGCAACTGAAGGGAAAACACATTTGTTTGAACAGTTAATTTGCTCTCCTGGGTGCTGAAAGCCATCTCAGAAGTTGTTCTTTGTTTGTGAACAAAGGTGGGGGGCAAAGAGTGCCCACAGGATCTGCTGATCCTGGAATTGCATTGACCTGGATCGTTTGCCAGTTCATGCTAAAACTTCAGTAAAACCACATTCCTCCATTCCTGATTATCCCCAAACAAATTCTCAGGTGTTATCACGGAGTTTGGAGCCCTGCTGAACTAGACACGCACTAACGCACCAGCGTGACACGTTGCACTTGGAGCAAAGGTTAACATCTCCCCATCCCCAGTTCACAAGAGGAAAGAAATAAACACAGAAAGGTGCAGAGTCACCCAGACCCTCCTGTCCCCTCAGCTCAGACTCTCCTGCATGACAGTGACCGTCACACCCGGGGCAGCACTCCCAGCAAGGCCCTGCAGCACCACAGACAGCACGGCTGGGTTTTCGATATACAGGTGGCCCATACTGCTACTTCTAGTATTGAAAGCCTTCTCTCTGGGGCACTTTGCACAGCCTGCAAGTGCAAGCATGAGCAGTGTTTGTGGCTGATGGGGCCAGCATCAACCTGGCAGCTGCACAGGGCTCCAGCACCGGCAGCCAGAGGTGACGTGGGCTGGGATAAAGGTCCGGCTGAGGAGCCCCTGAGCCCCTCTGTACCAACCCCTGTTTCCAAAGGTTTGCAGCCAGCCTGGAAAAACTCACCCCTGACAAAAGCACAGCACAAAGGGCCACCCTCTGTTGGTTTTCCCTCTGCTGTTTACAAGTCAGAACTAAACTTCTTGCTAGGGAGTGTGAAAGGCAGAGCACAAGACAGCTCGCCCTGAAAATTATTGGCCCATGAAAACTTAAATTTGACAAACTGCTAATTCATGCTATTTAACTGCTCTTTTTAATCCAAGTAGCGATGTAAATAAAGCTAATAAAATCTGATGAGAGATTCATGTCTGACTAAAGCAGTAATTCCTTTCCAAAGAAATATAATCAACAGATTTACGGCATAGACTGGAGGAGGCATTGCAACCTCGAGGGTAATGGATCTTGGGCCAAATCCTGCACCCAATTGGGATAAACACATTTCTGCTCTAGATACAGAGTAGAAGTTTCACATAGTTTTAACACATCCATTTTCCCACCAGCATTCCTCGGCCTGCAGGTGACATGTGCAGCTCCACGGTTACAAAAACATTTCACTGAAATAAGCTCTATCAGCAGCAGCAATCCCTGCAGGAGAAACTGGAAGAGTTATTGTCATTGTTGAGGTGGACACGACATGTAGAGTGACATGGTAAATTCCTTTGAAGGCTCTTTTTATTATGGTAGCATATTGCCTTTTATACAGTTTTTACGAACTTTGTGGGCAACTTTAATTAGTTAATAGCTATTTTTGCCAATTATTCTATCAGTTAGTAAAAGGCATTCTACTTGTCTATCAAATCTACCTATTCTTGAATTGTTTACATATTTTCTTTACTGATTCTCATGGGACAAATCCCTTGTTATTACAAGTGCAAAAATTTGTTTTTCACCCTCAGAATAGATTGTTGTGTTAAAAGAACTTCTCATTCTCAAAATAGATTCATATAGGAAGTTGTAAATTGCTGTTAGCTGCACTTAAAAGAGAAGACAGACCAACTCTGGCTCCTTCCACAAGTTACTGGCATCACTTAATTATAGTCGTCCATGAAGTAATCAAAAGCCACAGTGGAAAGAGGTGCCGGAGCTCTGGCATGAGAAGAGAAAGGGGCCGAGGCAGCTGAGCCTCCCTTTCTGCCCCTCCTCAAGTGAGGCTGCAGAAATTTTGTGCTGCCTTGGGTCCCGTGGAGGCAGAAAAGCTACAGCCTCCCCAGGTACCCTGCCAGGAGTCGGTTTGGATGTAGGGAAATTTCACGTCACCTTGGAGCAACTGGAACTGCTTTATCTGCTGATAATCCACCTCCCAGTAGGAGGGCACATAATCCCCCACATGCCTCACCAGTTGCATGAATTGGGAGACAATTAGTTTTTCCCCAAAACTCAAGGACACTGAGAGGTTAAATGAAGTGCTGATAATCAGTCACTGAACAAGGTATCAAATTATTGAGGGATGTAAAAGTCATCAGTTGTCCTTACCCTAATGTCCATCCAAAAACAAGAGGGAAAACTTCCATCCGAGGAGAAATTAGACAAAAATCAGAATTCTCAAAATCTGGTGGGAGGATTCATGACTGCAGTGTACAAGCATCTAAATACGCCCAGAAAGGAAGAACAGCAAGCCCATCTAGGGCTGAGGAGAGAAAGTCTTACTGCTCGAAATTATTCACACATCAGACATCCTGGAAGGGATTAAAGTCCTATCTGACAGCGGCAATCATTAACGTGTGTACAGAGCCCAGCATTAGATCAAAGAGCAGCATTTAACATGTATGATAAAGAGAGGAAAAAATACATTATCCAAGATGCCATCAGCACGGAGGACATATCCAAGTTATCCTATGCTGCCATTACTCAAATATCCCTAAAGAAGGTATAAATCACAGCCTGGTTGCACTTGCTGTGTGCAGACACAGATCATGTTCAAGAAGGCCTATCCATAAACATAAATGATAACTGGACTTGTTAATTCTTACAGGAGGAAAAAAAAAACCAACCAATTGTTATTCCATTATTACAAGAGAAGATTGACTGACTTAAAAAGCCACCCTGAATAAAAGGAAAAGGGAAAGCTGCGCTGCAGAAAGTCTGCCTCTAAAACAAACAAACAAAAAATCCTGATTGCATTGCATTAAAACTTAAATTTAAAAGATAGCTGGCAAGCTCTAATAAAAAAAAAAAATACAGTAGCAAATAGTGAGACATAATAAGGAAATTGAATCTATCAGTGAGGCATACATCCATTACTATATTAGGATTTTCAAAATATCAATAAAGATGCATAAAAATGATTATTCACTAAGCACTCCAGTTTATGTCTAGAAAAATAAAAGATATGTGGTTATGCTACACAGTTCATTTAGAGGGGGTTTTATCCTACAGTAATTAAAGAAAACCAGTCATCTAATAGTGGCAGATTTTAAAAATGAGCAAAATGTTTCATGTCTTCTACAAGAATTATCTGCTTTCTAACACATCTTGGCATGCTGCAGATATTCCAGGAGACTCAGAAATTAAACTCGTTGGGCAAAAATTGTGAAGTGCAAAGCAAATGAAATCTGTACCTGCAACTCATCAGGTTGACTTTGATCGTGAGCAAAACAGGTACCAGCTGCCAAGTGAGTAAAGAAATTGGAAGGGAAAAAATAATTGTGCCATTCACCTTGGTTTTATAAACATGTTTTTAAGTCTTCTCCAAAAAAACAAAAAAATTGCTCTCAGCTTTAGTTGACAACAAAAATCTCTCCGTGAGACATTTAGTGTTGAAGCACACAATGTTCTAATAAAAAAATAGCATTGCGCAGAATTAAAGTGGCACATTTAAATGTGCTAAATGTGCACATTACTATGCTAGGCTGACAACTCTGAAAGTTATTGTGAGATATTCATTGCTCACTAGAGGTGCTGCTACTATGGGTCTTTGAACAGCTGTTCTTGGCCCTATACAATTTCATAGTACTTTTACCAGTAATTCAAGAAAAACATAAGGTCATACAGCCTAATATACTACGTTTTTTAGAGCCATGAATCCAAAACGCTTTCACACAGGGGAATCCTGATTGGAGTCTTCTGTGCTGGAAAGCTCTGAAAAAGCCATCAAAAGGGATAATCAATTCAACATTTTCTATGAGAGCTCACATAGATCCTGCTTGTATAAACAAACATCAAGAAGGCGTAGCTAAATGGTATTATGTTTGTATGAAATTTTAATGAACCTATTCTTCAAGCACTCTCCAGTTCTTGAATAGGTACTTTAAAAGAGTTTTTAAAAAATATGGAGAGGGTGCAGAAAATGAGCTATAAAATATCCAGCTCCTGGTTAGGTGCCTTCCCCAGATGAAGAGCTTCTTTCTAGAAATTGCCAAACCATCTTTTCTGAAGGAAAAAAAAAAGTAATATTCTTAACTCTGAGACACTTCCAAAGAGCAAATATTTTGCCTCTGAAATACACCTCATTGCACCAGATGGTGGGTATACATGTATTTTTAAATGTTCCTGTGGATGACTACTCCCACATATGCCTTACAATAGCACCTTCATCACAGTTCAAATCATCCAGACACCCTCAAAGGCACACAATTGCAAACTGAGTCATGCAAAGTGGAGTAATCAAGAACAAAGAATGCCATTCAGCTGCACAAAACTCCTGTGCCTGTTAACATCCCTCAGAGCAGTGCTACTATTTAGTGCTTAACGCTTTTAGCAAGATCTAGAAATCATACCAAAATCTAGCAGACCAAATATAGGGAGGTTTTAAAGTTGCGCATATTTATCCAGCCGACTGGAAAGACTCCTTATAGTTGGCCAATGTTTTGTTAATTTAATGCACCTGGTTCTTTGAGGAATAAAGCACAGGATTCTCACTCCTGTGCACTGGGCTACCCACAGCTTCCCCGTGACTTTGGTGTCTTCTGTAGATGGGGGTTCATTTATCACCTGTGCAGGTGTAACACCCGTGGCCTTAGTGCCTAGTTTACGCCACAGAGTAGAAAAACAAGCTTTATGACCAGATTTTCAGCTGATCTCAAGAAGCTCAATCATTCTGCATGAAGCTCTGTTTCTCAGCAGAGAAACCTTGACCCATCTCCTTCACTCAGCAACTCTCTCACATTTAAGCTTTCTCTTCTAATCTGCCTCTGCATTTCCCCCTCAAGTTTCTACAAATGCAATATTCTGCTGGTAGAGCTTGTCCATCATGTCAACTCTACCTTAACTTTTTTCTTTCCCTTTTGTAAGCCTTAGTGTAAAAGCTACCTTAGAATGAACATGCCTCGCTGTAAATTAAACTTCAAAATTAAAACCCAGACAGCAGCTCCCACAGAGACCTAAAATACTGACCTAAACTAGAGTCAATACCATCTCCTTTCATAGCCAGCCAAATTGTCAGCACAAAGTAATCATTCAATTCCTCACAAAAGTGTTGTCACGTCATACCTGACAAACTCGCCCTACAAAACCAGAAGAAATTTCCTCTGAGCCTTAAATGCCAGGCTGCCAGTTCTTAGCAATATTATTCAGGCCACATAGGAAATGGCCATCAAAGAAAGACATTCATTGCTTTCAATACTGCTTACCGGTGCTTTACTATTTAAGCAGATTATTCATCTCACAGCATAATACCTCCAGCCTGCCTCAAATACAGATAAATGCATCAAATCCACACGGAGAATGAGCACATGAGCTCCAGCACACACAACTCTGTACACTTCTGCCATGTCCACTAAAAGTGGATCAAAAATTACAAGAAAGAAAAGTAAAGAAGAAAAGTCCAGTAGTTTTTGTTCCCTAAATACTCTCTTGCACACAGTGGAGAAAAGATTATCAGGTAATAGTTTTTCAGATTCTCAGGGAAGAGTTCTACTGCATTGAGTGCTGCCATAAGGTTAATTTACTAAGGATCAACTGAAAAATAGGAATGATTAACAGAAATCTACCATGGTTAAGTTCTTACCCATGATGTTTGATTTACAGAAATACATTTCCACAAACCTGTACTGAATAATAAAGGAATATTATCAGGAAAAAAAAATATTCTGATATCATTACACACTTTTCTCTTCAGTAACTTCTTGAACTGAAGGCCCAGACAGAACTCTGCTTTCATCTCTCCTTGTCTAGTTTGTGCTGCAACAGTAGTGCTGGTTCAAGACTCTTAAGGTTTTTAATTTAACTAGCAAAGGATGTAGTAAAGCACCACATCACAGAATGCAGAACAAGCAAAAGAGCTTTGAAATTGTTATTCCTTTAAGGCAGCTGCTGAGTAATAATGCTGGTTAAATTATGCAAGGAACACTGCATTCTCCCACAGATACACATTTAATATCTCCTGAGGTTTAGTGTATTACATAGTCGAATGAAAAATGTGAAGATTCTCTTATAAGATTTCTTTATAAAAATGCTCCTAGAGATAGGAACAGTTCCACAGAGAAGAATTTAGTAACAGACTTTTTTCTCCATATCTATAGCATCACTATTAAAAGGGAAATTAAGTTCATAGAAGTTCTTTTAAAGAAAACCAGAAAAGTACAGGGCCTTGGACTGTATATTCCTTTCAAAGTCCCAACTCTCAGCCCCAAAAGGAGCAGTCCCTGTTTGTGCAGAACTTTCCAGATGAGGTGCTGCACGTCTTCATTCTGCACCAATGCAATTGTTTTGCTTTTCCATCCATGGCATTTCTACCATGATGTGACGCCCTTCAAAGAGATGTTCAGGGTACAAAACTCCCTCTCATCCAAACAGAAATGCAGAGCTGCAATGGCAGCTTGAAGCAGAATTTCTATTTAGTTGTTTACTTCTCCCCAGTCACAGAATATATTTTGGTTTGGTGTGTCTTCCTCTGTCTCCCCAATGTAAGCAACATATCTTGATCTTAGCAGGAGAATATTCACTGAGCAGTGATGCAGACAGGAGTCTGAAGAAAGAAACTGTAAATTTGGACTGAGAGACCACAAAACTTTACTGTGAGTGCAGATCAGTACCTTGTCTCTGCATGTGAAGCCTCAATCTCTTCAGAGGACCCTGCACAAACCTGAGCAATATTCCATAGTGACCCAAGTGACTTTCAGAGTTGGGGATATTTGTCTTTAAGAGAAGTATTTCTTAAACACTCCCCCTGTTCACAGAGACATATAATGTAAAGCACCATCCTGACGGAAGGGTACTCAAGTATTGGTAAATTTAAGGGTAAAACATAGAAAAGCCATGGGTATTCTGATATGAGTAGTAACACAGAACAGGAAAGCTCACAACAGTTTCAGTGAAGAAGAGAACAGCAAAATGTAAGCAAAGAGGAGAAAGAGGAAAATGAGGGTTTCCAGGGACCATGCTGGGGTGAATCACACTGATTATTTATTTGAAAAGAAAGGGGGTGGTGGAGGGAACAGCAAAGGAAATCACAGTTCTGCAGAAGAAAATGGCAAACTTCCATTGAGTTTAACAGTCAAGCATTCAACCCAAGCTAGCTGAACAAACCCTTTAAGCTGAATTTACATCCCTGTTGCAGCACTTAGGAAAAATAAAAAGACCATGTATAATTCTATTTTGCTCATATTTATTGAACACTAACAGCACAATTCATGACAGAGATGAAAAGCCATTAATGAGAGCTAGAAAACTCCCACACAGACCAGGACTCAGGTAAACATCATTAGCAGCAAATATTGAGCAAAAAGACAAAGTATAATGCTAGGAGCAGAGCAGGACTGATGAAAGCTGTGAAATGTTAGCTGGGTTATACTGATGCAACCAAAGACACAGTAAAAGGGGGAAAGATGGGCAGGGAGAGTAACTTTGTAAGAAAAAACAGATCCTAGCACAATATAAATGAGTATCTGATACAGTATTCCTTGAAATCAATAGATGTTTGAGTATCCTCTTAATCCACTATGAAGAGCAGCAAGACAAAACAATTTTGAAAAAAGTGAAATAAAAGAGTAAATCTGTTTTCATTTAAAATGCAAGCAGAGATGGTGAAGTTTGCATTTTCCAAGACTGAATATCTCGAGCCCAAGGAAGAACACAAAGCAAGCCAAGTGTCTCTGACCTGCAAAACAATCTGAAATGTATTGACAAGTAATTGTCCCTTATTAAAGCCCAATCATTCATCACTAAACACTACAAATTAAATCACTGTGTGTGCCAAGGTTGTCATTAACCTAAATAATGACCATGCCATGTGCACATTAAAGATTAAAGTTGTATGCAGAAAGAGACAGAGCAAAGGCTTAGGATGAGACTATTTGATTGAACAGGACATTTTAAGCTAAGAAATATTAAAGAGCTGGGAAAATTTTAGCTCCTTACATGTAATGTAGTCAATTCTTTTGCTTTCTTTTCAGTATCTCAAAACAAGCAAGGCCATACAGCTGATACAGGTAGAAAATATGTTGTTGTATTTAAAGGGAATTAAAACATTAATTCAATTTTAATTAGCCCAATTATTTCAGTAAAAGATCTGGCTCATCCAAGTCTGCATGAAGAAAAGGGTTTTATATTAATGTACATCTGCCATAAACAGTTCAAGTTTAAGTTCCAGAATATATTTGCATCTTTTTCAGGACTGCTGCTAAAAAAGAAAAAGGGAATTATTGATGCATTCAAACAGTGTGCATCTTGCTTTGTAATGCAATTTGTTTTTCTTTTCCTTAACACCTACACAGCTTCTGTTGCTAGCTACTGCAGTTTAAAGAATAAATACGGACCCAGGGTATCAACTTCCAAAGAAAAACTTGAGAGAAGCTGTTTTCAGATTTGCATTTTTGTATTTCAGAACACGAAAGTCAAGTTCGAGTCTTCGCTTCTTGAGATGCTTAAACCAACTAAAAGGATTTTTGTTGTTCTTGCTAGGGCTCCTAACTAAAAGTCCAGTGCAGTTACTATATGTGTTATGGCAAATCCTTCCCCTGCAGACTTTCAGAACGGATTCAGGAGATATTAAAACACATGCAGAATAGAAAATAATACTTTCTTCTGGAAATGAAAATTCCTGCTCCATTGTCTGTAAGATCCTGATGATCCTACAAATATGGAAACCAAGAAGATCCAGAGAGAAGGGTGGTGTGCAAGCTAAAGAGGTTTTATATTCCTGGGAATTGCCATGGGGGAAACCCGGAACAAACTAAGTTTTTCAACCACTTCCTGAGTTCACTCTTAAAAGTGCACCCAGTCAGAAAACACTTCTGAGATGCAAAAGGAGAGCACGGTCAGCAACGAAATGGAATCACAGCTGAGATTTCATGTTCCAGGTTTCATGTTCCACACTGACGCTGCTTGTCACACACACACATAGACACACACACACTTTTCAGAAGGTATGAAACCAATTTATTTAAAAAGGTCTAACTCCATTTTATAGTATTTCTACAAAGGCCAGGGATTGGGGGAGAAGGTTGACACCTCTCCCCATCCCATTGGTCAAGACAACTGTCCATCAGCTTTCCATATCTCTAAGAACAAGAACGAAAACTACCTCGAAGTTATGAAAACATTGGCCCGTGTTTACAGACCAAAGCATGAGAAGAAAACCCAAACCATAAAACTGTGAAACAGAAAAGAAGGCTAAAAAATCAAGGCGACACCACACCCGAGATTTCATGTTCCAAATGTCAGCACACAGGTGAGCACATGCAGGGTGCCCAACTCATGGCCTCAGCAGCAGCAGGAAATGTTAAGCCACGCCTGGAATGCTGTTGAACAGAACTGGCCTTGGGGGACACAGGTAGGGTAAGGGCTGGGCTGGAGGGGAAGGAGCAAAAATCTCGCAGAAGAAAACGAAGAGGGAAGAAATGGCCTCAGGGAGAGGAAGATCAACTGCAGCTGAGTATTTGCTAAATGAAGAAGCAATGCTGTGCTACTCCAAGAGACTTAGAGGGCTGAGTTGCCCAAATTCAGCTCCTACAACTATGGGCTCTCTTATAAACATGATGCATTTCTGCCAAGTAAATGGAGCGTAGTGAGCTCTTATGGACCTCCTCATTTAACTTTGCTTTGCAACAACTTTGAGCACTGTGCTTATGAATTAGGCACCACTCTTTCCCCAAGTGGGAAAAGTGATTTTTAAATGAAGTGACTTGCTGGAGGTGGCTCACACAGACGAGCCACACACTGAGATAACAGCACAGCCAGACAGGGAAGCGTGTGGGTCTACTGGGACCAGGCTGCTGGGATGAGTCGGTGCAGGAACAGCGGCTGACGGAAACTGATCCCAAGGGGGACAGACACCATCCTGAGCAGTGAGACACCAGCCTGCAGTCACCATTCCCCATTTAACTATGGAACTTAATGATACTTCCAAGGGCTTCAGGATTCCTCCCTGGTGCTCTGTTTGGCAGAGTTTCTCAGTTTGCAGGAAGCAATAACCTGCTCAGGTGTGCTTTTGTCACATCCCAATTGTTTAACAACCCAGAGCATCTAAATCATCACTGATGAGGGCTCTCCAGAGCACTGACGTACAGGGCACAGACTGCTCCTCGTGGCTGCCAGGAGCACTCAGGCCCTGGGCAGTACTTCAGATCTCACTACCACATTTCCTATATATTCTTGTACCCCCCTAGTTTTCTCTTTTCCCATTCACAACTCACATTACGACTTTTAACTTTGCACATTTGTTCTTTGCAAGTGAGCATTCCAAATAATTACATATAAAATATCTATTTTTAAAAGTACCTATATTACTGCAGTACATATATTGCTTTAAAAAAAAAAAATATGAGGGGAGGTGTTTTTGGCTTGGGGTTTTTGTTTTTTTTAAAAACTTTTCAAGCTTCACTTGCACAGGTAGAAAATTTCTATTTATCTCTGGAAAGAAACAAAGAGAAGGAATTCTGCAATAAATTTAATTTCCTGCCTCCTGCTACTGTAAATTAGATGCTACTCCTTTAAAACTTCCTTGCACCTAATTCTTTTAAACCTCCCTTGCATCTTGTAAACAATACAAGGCCAATAAAACTGCCTTTATGCAATATGTGCAGTTCTAAAATTATTCTTCTCTTCAATTAAAACAAAAAAAGTATCCTCATTGCAAGCTCCCTCACAATTTTTCAGTAAATACAAGTTAAATTTTTAAAGTGATGCTAGTGCTTTGACTGTAGTATGTTTCTTTTTCTAAATTGGCTAGAAAGCGAGGATTAAAGTGTAACAGGGATGGAAAAAGTCTGTGAAAACTCTCAAGTCATGCTTTAGAAATATTTATGCAAATGGTACTTAAGCAATAAACAACTCCTGAAGATAATTTTTTTTTCTACCAATGTACTATTAGTAATACGTACATTTGACTAAAGCCAAGTTTTAAAATGCATAGACAATTAGAAGGCATGTTATTGAATTTGCTCGCAAAGCTAGGATTTTAAATTGCTCTGGTTCACTGCTTTTCTTTTCTGGGGCTGCCCTACAGGTGAAAATTGTGTTCAGAAAGAACATTCCTCCCAGATGGAATTGGATTGTATGGCCAAGAAAGCAAAAATGAATGAGCAACATATGTCATAATTAGTTCTAAAACTTACACAACAC
Organism: Donacobius atricapilla; assembly: GCA_013397315.1. Taxonomy (NCBI): domain Eukaryota; kingdom Metazoa; phylum Chordata; class Aves; order Passeriformes; family Mimidae; genus Donacobius; species Donacobius atricapilla. The sequence goes on along the minus strand of WBMY01013524.1, from coordinate 323,342 downwards.
AAGTAGAGCTGCACAACAGGGAACAAGTCCTGTCTGTGGCAGCACACAGAGCTTAAAGTACACTCTTGTAGTTCAATACTTTTATCTCTTCCTCACTGTTTGATGCTTCTTGGCAACTCCACAGTTCAGTGCATTTCACACACTGCAGAACATGAGAATAGAGAAAAAAAGATACATCACACAAAGGAAAGTCAGATGGCAGCTGTGCCAACTTAGGGAAAGAAAAGAAAATGATACAAAAATCTGAGGAAAATTAATTCAAAGGTAAGAAAGAAACACAGACAATAAGTAGAATATGAACCAAATGCCAAGAGGCAATGGAAGGAATAAATTCATCTCTGTCAATGGGTGCAAGAAACAAAGAATTTGTGATGGGAGAGGAAGAGGTGGAAGATGACAAGGCACAGCTGTAGAAATGAAGGAGCAGGTAGGAAGGGTTGGGAGAAACAGATGAAACACGGGAGGGTTCCACTCCATTTCTTTGCTGGCAGTCAGAGCAGAAGATGGAACACAACCTGTCTGTTCTCACACCAGCCATGGCAGGGACCTCTGCACTTCCACAGCCCAGCTCTGCTTTCCTTGAGCAGATCTTCCAGCTTTCCTGGAACTGCAAAGCTTCAGGGAGAAACAGATGGGCTCCCACTGCTGGAGAACATCAACATTCCTCGAGGAAAAGCGGTCACAGCAGAGATTTAGTTGGCTGCTCCAACAAACCTTCTACTACTTGTATTTCTTAACTTGGTGTAAGTGCCCTGCACCTTCCCTGTGACTGCCCAGGGGTGATTCTGGATCCCATACACTTCCTAGTCCTGTCCCACAGATTGTTTTGTCTCAGTTGATCACTTTCCCCAGTATTACTTCACACGAGTGATAATCCTGCCTCTTGGAAAGGCTACATATATCATTTGTGAGATTATTTATTTCTTATCAGTCCCATGAAGAGAACACTTCTATCATCATTGTCTTGTACAGGGATTAAAAAAATATTTTTTTGACCTAGTGAAAAATTAGAAGAGTTACCTCAAAGGTGTAGGTCACTCTGAAGTTCAATCAGTGAACACAAAAAATACAGACCCAGCTGACTATTCCTGCAAGCTTGTGCCTCCATGAAATATATGAGGGAAAAGATGCAATTCCTTTGACAAGGAAGGCAGGGAAAAGAATGCTGGGTATTATAAAACTGTGTGCCTCAGTCCTGGAGAAGGCTTTCCTTACATTTTTTGTGCCGATGAGATTTTTCATTCTTCTGTAAATCTTTTATAGGTCCATACAATGATAAACACTTCAGAGCAGATTACATCAAGTTCAGCTAATGAAGGAAGGTACTTGGTAACGAAGAGTTACTCTGGCATCACAAAATGAAACTACATTGCCTAAATTTACTTCTGTCAGGGTAGGTTTTGTTTAATCTACAGTCCACAATAATGCTCTGAATGGACGGCACTGAAAAGAGGTTAAAGTCATCTTCTCATCAGAAGTCATTTAATATAAAGTAATGGTAGCTGGAAGGAAAATCAAATACAAGAAATGAATTCAGGCTCTGCGATCGAAGATGCAGTTCCATTGATTAACCTCTGCTAAAACAAACTGCTGGACTGTACTTTCTCATTTATTGCCTTCCCCATGTCTTGGTTGCTATGATATCCTTCTAAAGATATGTGGCAATTGCTCAGCTGAGAGTTCCAGACAGAAAAAGGACAAAAGAAAAAAAAAAAAATCCTAATTAAAAAGGTTGACTAACCAATATTGACTAATAACCAAAATGAAATTATTCTTGTGCCTATAGAGAAAAGTTCTCACAAAACCTGTGACAGTAAAGTCTTTATTCTGCCCCACCAACATACCAAGGTGTTTCTACTTGTAAAGAGAGCCATGGAAATAACTGAAATATGAGACTTTATAGAGCTGTTGTTTCAACAACACACCTCCAGTAAAACACTCTTTTAAACTGAAGCCAGAGACTGACTTTTAAGAGAATCTTAAGTAATTTAGAAAGTATCCCACTCATGAACCATTTTCTTCCAAATAGTCCTATGAAGAAAATAATTGAATGTTTTGAAGGCTTAATTCCAGCTCTGACTTCATAAATACCTAATTTCCTTTAAGTAATATTTACTTTATAGGTTTGAAGTAAGTCCCATATCTCCAGTGAGCCATATTGCCACTGTCTTTTCTATAAAGGTACCAGGCTCTGCTCTTAAGACATAACAGGCAGTTATGATTTTTAATAAATCTATATTAAAAATTTGCTGTATTCAGACCTCTGAATATACTGAGTTTACCCTATTGCATCTAAAAATTTTCAGGAGAAAATTCCAGAAATAAGCTCATTATTTAACACTATGAATTATTGAAAAATATTTCTCTGACATTTTAAAAGTGATCATCTAGCTGTTGTCTTTGAAAATTCACTAGATCATTGTGTAACCAGCCCTGTTTTGATAGAGTTAGCAACATAATTTTGGAAATTAAAACCCCTAAAAAGGAGATGCTGAGTCACAGCACAGAAGCCCCAAGGTTTTCAGTGAGCAGCTGCAGCATTTGGAGAAGAGCAATTCCTTCAGTACCCAAACCCACACAGTGTCAGCAATTTCTGGGCACCCTTTTCCTGTATTTTAACAAAAAAGTGCTTTCACTAACACAGCTGAAAGTGACTGGTGTTTGTCCACACACCATAGCAATGTACTCACAAAAGCAAAACTGGAGCTTTTCAGCCACGATTTCTGGACTTAAACACCTGCATTTCCATTTGGCCACTGAAAATACATACAGATAGATAGATAGATAGATAGACAGATATAGATATATCTCCATATAGGCACGCGTGTTTGCACAGCACAGTGCTGAGAGAAGGTAAAAGGGCCCACTGTTCTCTTTCCCAGGATGTGATATTATTGTTTCTTTTATCAACACCCTCTAAGGGTATAAGAGAAATAAGGGCTGCAAGGAAAGTTTCATTAGAACAGGCAATGGGGTTTTGAGAAAAAAAAAAAATGAGACTTGTACAGAAGCCTTCCTTCAGTTCTGCTGTGGGAGCAGCAACCTTCAAGCAGAATAGGGTTAAGACAAATTATTCACATTCACCTAAGCTGTTTAAGGAACTCAGAAAAAGAGAGATGTTCAGTATTCACAGAAGGGACTAAAACAAGATGATCAGGACAACAGGACAGGGGAATAAGGCAGGGAATTGTTGCCTCTGGAATACAAGAAACTAATGGAAATTGAAATTATAATGTGCAATAAAACCTCTGTGGAGTCCCTGGGTTTAGTGTCCAACAGATGTGACTTATTCTCCCAACACATCCTCTTGAAGGCATTTTGTGGACATTCCCTAAGGATTTGTAAGAAAGGTTGGAAATGGAGTTCCTGTCTTGGGGAAAATACGATTTTCATATTTTTTCACCAATTGTCTGAGTGAATTCATTTTAGTGCTGGAGGATTCTTTTCACCCACACCTTCCCTGGGGACATTTGGTTCACGGGATGAAATATGTTGGAGACTGAGAGAGACAGAGGGAGAGTGAGAGAGAGAATCCATAATTGTGATAGTTGTGGGGTAAGAAACAATTTCTTACAGAAAATGGTTTTGCAGATGCTACACTTGTTGTTCCACATGGGTTGCCTTCCTCTGGTAGCTGGTGGTCTGCAAGTGTGCTCCTAAAGATGATTTCAGCAAGTCAATGGTGCATTTGAAAGCCATGATGAGAAATTCTGGGGAAATATTCAATGTATATTACGTCTTTGCACAGGCTGCTCTGGAATTCTCAGGTAAACGTCTGGTTTTGTCTGTGGAGCTGATGGCATGGATTTCCTCTCAGCAAATGTGGTGGTGTCCAGCAGGGAGGCTACACATCACTGCACCCACCTCCTCAAAACAGCAATCACCCCCAAGCCACAGCAGGAGGCTGAGCTTTTGGTTTAATGGCACATTGTCATCCTCTCCCCACCTGCTCCACAGTCATTTTTCCACAGGCAACCTAAATTTTGTACCGCGCTTTTTGTTGTCCTAATCACCTTGTTTTAGTCTCGCATGTAAATATTGACCATCTGTTTTTCTGAATTCCCTGAATGTGCCTGTCAATAACCTGTGGGACCCTTGAAAAGTTCAAATATATTAATCTATACAACAATTTTGTACAACTATTTGAACTGCAGCATTTTCATGTCCTCTGAGTCATAGGTTAATTCAGTACCCTTGACAACTGAAGATTCATGTGAAAATAATCCAAAATAGCTCTGACTTCTGGATTCTCAGTGTGTTTGGAGAGATTTTAACCACAGCAATGAGGCTTTCCAAACCAAGATCTCAGTCCTGCTGCCATCCCTGTGTCATATGGATGTGAATATTTCCTCGGTGGGAGACTGCAGAAGACAGTACAGTGCACAGATCTGCAGGAAGAGACCCCTCTAGAGACAACAGCAGTGAACCTGGCTGACTGTGAGAAAAAGGGTGGGGACTGACAATAGCAGAAAATATTTTCCACCACCATCCCCCACTGATGGAGGAGCAAGAAAGCCTGTAGTGACTTCAAGGACTCACAAAAGATGACTCTTCACAAGAAAGAAGAAGGAAAGTTTGAATGAGTACAACCAAGACTTGAACTTCCATTGAAAACTTAAGTTCTTCAAAAAAAGTGGCTTGGGAGTAGCAATGAAGAAGTTACTTTAATATAAATTAATCACAACATTATTATTCTATCTATAAACCTTGCCTTAGAGTGACATCGGGACACTCACACCGATTTACAGCACTGATATTTGAATTGTACTCTTGAACATGTAGTGCCAGTGGAAATTTAACCAGTGATTTTAATGGAGTTGGCATTTCACAAATAGGATATGGTTTTGTTCCTCATTAGGAAAAAAAACCTACTCTATTCAGTGTCACAGCAATGTGAGAAATTATATAAGACAGTGACACTGAATAACAGTGAAATGATATATATTGCTTCAGTTACATCTACACATTATAATGTGTTTTATAACAATTTGTTAGAGCAGCATCTGTTACGGATTTACTAAAACAATTTGAATATTTTTTTCAATGAGCTGAAGAACCAAGCTCCACCTATTAATCATGGAACATATACCAATGAATTATTTATAAATGGTACCTGTATTCAAAGTGCTGCCAATTAGCTAAGCAGTCACTGCATTCATAACTGTATCAGTCACCTCTAAACTTTCAACCTTTATCAAGATTTCAAATGCAGAGACAGAGAAATTAAATGAAAAGTAAGTTTTTAGCATAACAGCTTCACACTGACATTGATATTCTCCAGCATCACTGACAGTTTCCTCAGAAAAGGCAATTCAAACCCTTTAATGTAAAAAATACATATATTCCTATTTCACACCCCACAGCTTTTGAAGACAATCATAACTGCACACTATAAATATAGTAAAATAAAAATGGGCATTGTGAACCACTACAAAAAGAAGGAAAGCAGGGCTAACTAAATAATTCTGTTCCAAAAAATAAGACTATCCTGTAGTTTGGTATTTCCACAGATAGTTTCTTCTACTGCAACACAGGTAGAAAGCTGTAATTTTTTTCCAGGGCCGTGCCCTCACTGAGATTTCTGCGTAACAGAACTGTAAGCGTATAACAAACTGCAGTTACACGGGGCTGTTCCGTCCTCCAATCCCACTCACCGTGGCCAGATGTTTACTTCACAGCCAGTGTAGAAAGATTTGTGCAAGTAAAAAATTCCAGTAACCTCTCTTTCCTACTGTGTTTCAGTTAAAAAGACAAATAATTACAATCAGCCGCATTAATGAGAGATTAAAATCTCCACGGTAAATCACAGAGAGTCACATTCGATGGTGACATCAACAGAAGTAAAAATTATCTGCGTACATTTTTAATGTAAATTGGTGTTATTTGCATGCCCAGAAAGATGGAGGGATGGTAGGAAAAAAAAAAAAAAAAAGGCAATCTGCTGTCTCGCCTTAAAGCTTCGCGCTGGTTTCCTTTCCCTTCTGCAGCAAAGCCCTCTGGCCTCTCAGCGTGGAAGCAGAGCTAACACTGACTTCCTGAGGTGCAAGATGCAGCTGTGATATTTAGCTAATTGAAAAACATGCTTGAAAGTGCATTAGTAAATTTTGAAAAGATTAGGCTATAACAAGGTGCTTTTCACACCATCCCTGAATTTAGCCCCCAACATTTTTGGCTTTTTTTTTTTTTTTTATCGGTGCCATCAGTTTGTCAACATTGCAAATTTAACATTTATTTTATCCTCCAATTTTCATAATCGGTTCATTTGGCATAATGTGGAACTCCTCTTATTACGGAATATTCACCAATTACATGCAGCTCAGCAGCATTAATTTTGAAAATGTATCTGTGGCAATTACTTCAGCTTCTTCAGCTCACATTAACCTACTGTGGAGGGGCTTGTCATGTATTTCTGCTCCTGTAAAATGTGCAAGGCTATAGATTTGTGTAGACAAGAAAACATAATGTATATGTATAATTCTGAGTATGTGTGTGTGAATGCATACACAAATAAAAATGCATGTCCTTATCCAAAATGGAAAAAATATCCTCATCACATGGATGCAGTGAAAGACAGTGGTTAGGGTTGGATAAGGAGAATGCAGTCATGGTGTGTTTGTTCTCACAGTATGGAACACTTAGGAAAAAAAAATAAGCAGAGAGCCAACAGAAAAGCACCCAAAGGAAAAACAAATTCTCAAGAACATGAAGAGAAGCCAAAACAGAGGATGCATCTACTTCATCTTGTAACACAACTTCATTTTAAGAGAAAGATATAAATGAAAAGTTAGTGAACATGCAGTTTGGTAATTGAAAATCTCTGTAATTACCCTAGTTACCAAGGGAATTTTCATCTATTTGTACTCAAAGACGTCGCTTTTTAAAACCAAGGCAAAATTATAAGAAACTATTAGGGAACACTCTAAGATAATATTTTTAAGTATGTAATAAGAGTAAGGAACATCTCTGATTTTATGTCCTATAACACCAACCAAACTGCTTCAATTAAATTTCCTGTAGTGCCTACAAACTCCAGAAGCAGTGCATTTGCAGGGAGACTTTAACTGCCTGTGTAGCATCCACAACGTACAACAATTTTAAGCAGCCATCAGGGCTTTTGTCTGAGAGGAAGAATGATACCTGACAGGCATTTCCAGTCTCACCACTGCACCTTCCCACCAGTAGAGCATATTACTGTGTGATGGGAAGCATGAAAATTGTTGACTCAAAATCATTTTTCTAATGGCTGCTTTGTAACTTGGAATTTTAAAATAGTTCCTGTGATTTTCAACATAGACACATGCAGCGTGTGGAGCAAACCCTCTAAGAAACTGGTTTAAAAAATCCTTTTCTCTGATTCATTTGTACTTAAAATAGCCTAAATTAACAGATGCTGGGACTTTAAGCATTTTTCCCTTAGATCTTTAGTCATGCAACAGAGGCGAGCTAAATAAGTGAACTAGATTGAACCTCTACCAAACTAAAGTTAGTAACAGGCTGGAGGCTAAAGTCATGTTCACTGTCCCTATCAGCGCACACTTGATGTATGTGCTAAAATGAAGGCATATGAAAACAAAACAGAAAAAATCTAGTTTTCATTCTTAAAATCTATTTCCCAAGCAAACGAGGTATTCGGGGCCCATCAGTAAAATCCTTGTGAGCAGCAGTAAGGCTGCACAGGGCTCACCTAGGAGAAGGTGGGAGGTCCTGGTGGAGACAGCCTTAGGTAACGTGCAGAACTCCCGGTGTTGATGCAGGATGCACAGTGCAAATAACAGCACTGTTTAAAAGAAAAGCCTGATGCACACCACCAGAAAATAAAATAAGAAATAACCTTGATGGAAGGCATCTGCAAAGACGTGAGCAGCAATGGAAATTCAAGCTGACTTTATAAAGCTTTTCTAATTTCTCAGAGGTCTAAACATGTTGCCAAGGGGTTAAGTACCTGCCAACACTTCCAACTCCCAACATCCCCCACTGTGATCCTTTCTGCCTGTGCCATGCTTCTTCCCTTGTCCACTCCTCTCTCTGTGCTTTTAGACTCCAGTTCCTTAATCTCCTCCATTTTTCTCCCTACCTTGTACATTCAGCTCTACCATACAAAGTGCAACAGCACAGAAAGCAGTGAGCCACTCCCTTTCAGCAGTTTCCTTCTTCTCATTCCTTTGAACATCTTTGCTGCCTTGAATTGCAGAAATGGGTAAAATTAAGGAAAAGTAGGGAATTGACAAAATCGAGAAACATGAACACTTTTTAATCATTAAAATACTTCAGTGACTAATTTCCCTGAGACCCAAGAGTGCCTCTGTGCAAATTCCTGTGCTGAAGGATTAAGACACTGTGATCCAGATGATGCTGAATATGATGCTGAAAACAAAATGTGCAGAGTAAAACAACATTCCTAGTTCTGACAGATGGCACATTTTTTTCCTTTTGAGGATTATTTTTTCTAAAAATATGTGGGTTTAGGCTTCCGAAAATTAATAAACTAAAGAAGGAGATATTTTTAAAGTTATGTCCTTACGTAAAAGAATAAAAATAGAAAGCAATTAGTTTTTGTTTTTGTGATTGATATATTTTGCACACTACCCAGACCTCTCTTGGGCCGTCTGTTTGCTCTTAGTCAGTAAGGACAATGACATCCTGAAGTTACCATTTCTCATTCATTTCACTAAATGTCACTCCTAGGTAGATGGGAAATTAAGGGATTAACCAGGAAGGAGACTGAGCTGTCACTGGAAAATTAATATTTTCAAATTAACTTTAGACAAAGGATGCATAAGATCTAAGTTATGTTGATGAAAATGAGCAGTTGCTCCATAATAAATATGTAAATCAAGCCACTGATCTATCAGTTATTATGACAGTCTGATGTCTCAGAAAAGCTTGCTGTGATTCCAAGCAACATCCATGCAATGCTGAGTACATATGGTAGCAGATCAAGATGGTAATGCATAACTGAGCATTTAGAATGCTTAAACCCCCCGTTTTTATCAGGTAATTTCTAATATAAACAGCTTCTAAATGCAATAGCTTTATCTGTCACTGTTAATTAAACCTGTACTTTGTCAACATACAATAATCCATTTATTATAGTAAAAGCCACTACATTTCAAACCACTCACAAATTGCAAACCATAATTGCTAGGATTATTTTATTTCCAAGTGCAGGCAGCAAAGCCACCTTAAGATTCAACAATGGGAAGATAATTTTGGAGTGTAACCATAGCTCCATCTCACAGTCCATTTGCTTTAGTATTGGCAGCAGACAAGCTGTAATTTTTCATTTCCTAATTAGATTTAGCCATTAATTTAACTGTTCCATCATATCAGTGGGATAGAACAGCCCTATTTGTTTGCTCCTTTTCCTCATTGTTTTCACTAAGTACTGTATGGTAGATTCACTAAATGAGGGGGAAAACGTGAGGATCTGGATACGCAAAAAGACCTGGGCACTTCCACACTGGGCACGTAACAACCTCAATTTTGAGCACATGACTTGCAAACTGCAACCTGTGACCTTTTCAGGGGCGTTTTCTGGCTGCACGTGTGGGGAACTTGAGCGCTCTGTGAGGGATTCACAGCACCTCACACTCTCAAGCAGCTCGGGGGGGATGCTGAAACAAGGAGAGTGCCATAAATCCCAGCTCCCCGTGGGCTCAGGTGCCTGGCTCTGGGCTGCAGGAGACAGGCAGGAACTCAGAGTTCCAACAGGCTCCATGATTTAGGGAGCCGGCAGACAGCCTGAAACCCTGGCAGAAGTTACTGCTCCACGCTGCCTCCACTGCAGCAAGGCACTGCCTTTCGCAGAGCAGAGCCCTCCTGTCAGGTCAAGTGAATGTTACAAGGCCAGTTTAATAACAAGTCAAACAGATTAGTTTAAATCACTTTTAATGCTGGTTCAGGCTAACCTGGCTGACTCTGGATCGACAGGGAGTAAGGACGTCTGCTTTGGAGGCAGTAATCTCTGACAGAGAAAAGGTAACAACGCGAACAGGCAGCGTGGTGGTTACTTCATATATTGCTACAGCCAGTCCCAAAATAATCATCTGCTACTACATTTATGCATTGAAATCATTCCTTTCAATAAAGTGAGCGAGGGTCATGCCTATAAAAAACCCCAGCATAATGGAAGGAAGCAATATGAGTCACTTCTCTTTCATACACTATGGAGAAAAAGAGGTGAATCTTCCACAGTGTTCTCAGCACAAAAGGGTCCTAATGCTCATCTTTTCCCAATTTCTGCAGTGCTGCAGCCACCTGCCCTCAGCCAGAAACACTCTGTACACTCCACAGCCCCATGGAAAACCTCTGCAACTGGAATCAAAGCTGGGCAGCACAATCTGTAGTCCGGGAGTGAGAACACCTATTTAGGACAAGCAGGAGGAGGGGGCTGGGGGCCGATCCCTCTTCTGGAGACTGCTCATAATTTTTACACGGAGTGTTTTGCCCAAAGGCACGTTGAACTTGGATTAGTAACTGGGCCAAGATCTCTGCTGACCCAGGCTGACTGAACCACAGACATACTGTGTCTGTTCAGCCCAAGGACCTGCAGGGGCTTTTAGCAGAATGACAGAGACGTAACTGGAGTGGACAATGCCCTCTGTGCTGCATACCTAGGGCGCTTTAATGAGAAATGAAAGGTATGAATTTGATCTCCCGGAGGCTACAAAGAGCCCAGAGTTTCAGTCTTGCAAGCCTGGATGAGTGCTCTCTCTACTGAAATATTGTAGAAATATCAGAAGACCCGATTCGGCCATTATACACTGTGCAGGCATCGCACCAAGCACGCTTTAGCTGAGGAGATGTAGACAAAACATCACTTCTCTTGATGTCTCCAAAGAGCCTTGGGTTTGAGTTGGATCTGTGTCATGGAAAAAGCATGGGGGCAGCACTGCAAAAATAGATTGGAATCTGTTCTTGCTGGGCAAGGGATTTTAAAGTCCACTCGTATGCACTCAGAGTCCTGCATTTCCTACAGTCAATACCCAATATTTCACAACAAACCGCTCTCATTGTGATGTTTTAATGTTCCCCATCTTCCCAGGGAAGTTGTAACTTACTGAGAGTATTTCTAAGTAGATGTCAGTGTCTGTTTAAAATAGGGAAAACCTTCCCACAAGTCTAGAGACTGAAAAACCCCCTCTGGAGTTGCTTCTTGAGTGACTCCCACAAGTGTTCTCAGTGTGCTGGCTTTAGGAAGAAAATACATCTTAATTAAAATTAACCCAAGAATTGGTTAACAGATTTGGGGTATGGTTACACAGTGTCAGGACATACTAATACAAAGTGAACAATAAAAAATCCTCAAAGAATTTGCCTTGGTATAAAAAAGGGAAAAAAAAATGTTAGGCATTTTCCTGGGGCTTTAGAACTCCCCTAGCCAGAGGGCATTGACAGTGGAGGATGCACACATTGCAGTGCCAAGGGACACTCGGAAATCTGTTAGGAATGTGTTTGGAAACGTGAAATTCAGACCTGGACAAAAGATATATAGTCTTCCACCCTGCAGACAGAGAAATGCATCTCATAGTGACTTCTCAGTCAGATTGCTATTATTTCCTACTGTGCATTTGGGACAAGAATCTCATTCTAAAAATCATTTTGAAATGTATTAGTCAACAAGAGACCTGATACTTATGCCAAAAGAGCCAAGATCCCTCCTCTGGAGATACAAGCAACAAATCTGTTAAATGTCCCTGACATGCAGTCCCTTGGTTTCGTATAAAACCTCAGCTTATATTAATTCTGGGACTTCCTAAAACTGAATAACATGAGAGGGGTTTCTCCGGAGACTTCAAGACTCAGCAAATGACCCTTGCTACAGATAAGCAATTCTTTCTTCTACATGAGCAAGTACCAGAAGGCTAATTAATCCTTAAGCATAATCATAACTTACCCAACCAAAAAAAGCAAGGTCAAACAATGAGTTTGTAAATCACTGAGAATTGTCTATGGTTATGTAATAGGCTGTCATTGCCTTGAGGCTTTACATTTCCGATTGCACAGGCATAGGTGAGGTGTCCTACAAAACACTGCAGCCTGTGCCAACCAAAGGAGATATATTCTCGAATCTGCATATTGCAAACCCAAATGGCTTTCATTTGTTAATTATTGGCATTCAGCCATCGGAATTTAGTGATATTACATCTATTACTGGCACAGGAAAGGGGAGAAGATACAAAGGAGGAAGAAGGAAAAATAACAATATTTTGTGATTTAAAATGAAACATCATCACCAGCACCACCAACTGCTCTCTGAATCTGAATTGCTAAAACCATAAGATTATCAACAAGACTTGATGCAGGTAGAACAATGAAACCTAATTATTTCTCACAAAGCAGGCTATTGCATTTCAAATAGAGGAAATCTAAGAGCAATAAAGCCCATGCCATTACCAATTTGTCTACACACATGATTGGACTCACAGAGATAAAGAAGCCTCTGAATTTAATGATGAATCCCATATTTCTGGTTGGGCTCAATATTCTCTACTAATTATATTGAAAGACCTTGTGGTAGTTAAAGGCACTTAGATTACAAAATATGGCACTGTCTCCATAGATTTACTATAAACTCTTGGCATTTATTATTGGGTGTTAAACTACTCTGTGAATTAATATGGGCATTTAGGGTTATTTCTTTTGTTAAATGTTTAAAAAGTAATTCTGGAGAGCTAGAGAACAGTGCTTTATGCCTGTTTGCTATTTAGTAACCCCAAAATATGAGCTGCATACAGATGCCGCCCCCAGATAGAATTCAACAGAACAAGTTACCGAAGAAACTTGGGAAAAGAAAATCAAGTGGTTCAGGACAATGAACTGAGAGTCTGGTATGGACTCAGCAATACCAGGAACAAGTATAAATACACTTGATGTAAAAGATGATCATAAAACAGAAAAAAACCCCATTAAATATTTAAATGCGTTACATTCTAATGGCAGCAAAAATGTTAAATATTTCCTTTATAGAGAGCACTTGGAACTGGCCACAGAAACATTTACTGAACCTGCTATGAACAAATATCTTGTGTTCTACCATTTGGCTTGCAATAGCCGTTTCTTCCTTTCATTCTTGGAAGATACGAAACAAGTTCTTTCTCTTAAAACAAAACAAAAAACCTCCATAGCTTAATTTCAAATCTAATGACTACAGGAACAGAAAAAATTTTTAGTCTGTAGAAAATATATTTTCAGTATCTAATTTACAATGATGACAATGCTTCTCAGATGTGCTCTGCCTTAGGAGTTTTTTACCAAATCAGTCATATACATTCTACTGATTTTTCTGCAGTTGCTAATATAGATTTGTTTCCTGGCAAACCGAGCATATTCCTGTGCTCTGGTATTTTAGATCTCTTGAGAAGTGCAAACACCCACCTGGAACAATGTTCTTTGCTCTGTGGGCATACACACTGCACACACACACACCCCCACGTAGTCACAGCCCAAAACCCCTCTCCTTTTTTCTTCCCTGCTAAGGATGTTCAGAAATCTCTCTGTCATTTGTGGATGGCTGGAGCTGGTTCCTAATTTGCACAAGCTGACAATTCTGCTCTCAACCAGCAGCTCCCTCCCAGGATGCTGTGTGGGAGGGAAAACATGCCCAGCGCTGTGAAAACGGCACACACAGGGGCACGGGTATTTTTACCAACTTCACAAAACTTGACACTCTTCAACTGCAAGTAAAACTGAAAACAGGAACAATTTAACAGAAATGAATCACCGTGTTTTGGGAATGCATCAATCTCCGCACTGCCCATGCGAAATTGTTACGGAGACAAAAGAAACAGATTCTGATGATTCTGATTGGGGAAATAAAAATTAATTTCAATGGCTGGAAAGATTACAGGAGCTCCTTCTTACCACAGAATAAGGTATAAAGTTAGTCATGTATGAATTATCAATTTGATTGACCATCAGTGATAGTAAAACTCCGCTATAAAAAGCTGAGCTGTTCCATGAAGCCCCTGGTACTGACCTCAGCAAGAGGCTGTATCATCTCTTCCATAGCTCTCCTGGGCCTGCTCCCTGACCGCCAAGGATACACCTTTGAAGATCTGTCCATAAATATAATAATTGGTGCTACCAGCATAATCTGCACATGTTGATATACTCATATGCATAACCAATAGTATCTCTGTATTTTCAAGAACATCTATTCAGCTGCTTTGCAGTTCATTCAAGGTTGCAATCTACTTCATATTTCCATTGAGACAAGCACTTAAGTTTGTACTTTTTCTCAGAAATGCAATTAAAACCTAAATATTACAGCACCATATGCAATAGTGTATTTCAATCTGTTGGGTTTACTGAACATGTTACTTTCATATGAAAGAAACAGTCTAAGGAATAATGCAATAAATACCAAGGTACTGAATTAATGGGTAATAATGGTATCCTGGATGGATGCTGATAGAGCCTCCCAAACAGGATCCCTGTCATCAAACACAGCAGCTCCACTAAGACTGGCAGGTCAAATCCCAGTGTAAACCCAGCCTTACTAGGAACAGTTTCCTGGCAATACAGTCAGGAAAATCAAGGCAGGAATGATTACAGTATTCCAATCTGACTTTCAAGGGAGGAATTCTTCAGGTTCACTTATGGCCATTGCTGATTTCTACTAATGCAGGGCAGAAATCTCAAGTATTAATTAAACTCCAAATCACAAAGCTTGATCTGCTGTTTCCTACATGTTTTCCTGACATTTCCTTCTGAACAGGTGTCAGCATCAAGCTCAAATGACGTTCCCTGGGTGTTACTTGAAACATTTGTATTATTCCAGGGATTAATTTCAGCATGCCATAGGAAAACGCCTGAAATAAAGTGTAAAGGATCTTCACCTCTCTGTTCTCCATCGCCATTCCCAGCAGCACTGACCGATTGCCAGCGGGTGCAAGCTCGCCCGGATCCACAGAGGCTGCTCTGCTTCCACCTCTGCCATCCAAAGGGCATCAGGGCAAGCAGAGGCTCCACGTGAACACCCTGCTCTGCTGCAGGAGCCCTTGACTGACAGAGCTGGGTGCAGGCTGCTGCCAGATTGCTGTATGAGCTGCTCAGGGTTCTTTCAAACATTTACATGACGAGACAGACAAACGGATCCTCGTCCCGGTGCTGTGAATCATTTCTCACTGCCAGCAGCGCAGCCACTCAGATCACATTCTTAAAGGCACATTAAGCAAAATTTATGTTTTGTTACTGTACAGCCCAAATGGCAATCCCGGTTTATTGGCAGTAACTCATCACCTGTGTCTCACTTACAAAGTGCCTCACAAAAGGAGCTGATGCACAATGATTTAAAATTGACAGACGCCAAAGACAAATCAAGTAAATTTTCCTCATTGTTGAAGTTGGAAGACATAAATGACAAACAACCCAAATTCATTTACTAGATTACTTCCTATTCTCTATTGGGGGTATTTAAATCCTTTCCCACATCAACTACGTCTTTCATTGTTGCATTTAATAGGCAGAAATTCTTCATCACTATTTAAAGTAAAATCAATTTCAACAAAACCATTCCATTAATCTTATCACATGTGCTGGACAATTTACTTTGCAACACAAGCGTGTGATTGCTTGATCATAGTGTGAATTAAAACCCAGGTACAAACATCACCCATTTCTCTTCATAAATGTTATACAGTGACACACATATTGAAGACTTGAATATATAGATTTCCAGTAAGGGTCTAAATCATAATGATTTGTTGTCAGTAAAAAATAATTAATGGATGTGGCTCACTCACATCCATATGTGCACCCTTTGGAGTAAGGAACCTGAAGAGGCACAACCCAAAGAGCTCACAATCACTGATTTACACCAAGTTGTGCATCAAAATACTTTAAATACAATCCAAAAGAAAATGTCATTACTCTCTGCCTTCTCAGCACCTTCCATTGCCCCTGGTGTCCAAATTGTTTTCAGTCAGTTCAGCACATCTCTAGTGTATAATTTGTTTTATTCAGTGGAATTTCTTGTCATGTCTTGTCACGTCAGTCCCAGAATGGCTCACTGCCTTTAAGAGATACAGAAGAGTCTACGGTAAGGGGAAAATGTCAGAGAACACCACAGTCAGAGCTCACTCAATGCAAAGGGAAACATTCCTATGGAAAAACTACCCCTGAACTCCACAAAACTGCAAGCTTCAAGAGATGGAGAGATTATTTTGTATTGCAAAGAAAAATGAAATGTATAACAAGAGTTCTTTACATCAAAATAGAAGGCAAAAAGCATTTTACATATATCCCATTTGGTAGAAATGGAGAAAAAATGCAGTGTAGGCTTCTCAGAGTCATATTTAATGCAGAAATGAAAGTGCATGCAGAGGTTTTAGCTTGCTTTTGGCTCAGTATAAGTGAAAAAGGTAAATTCCTGGTCAAAGAGTAGTACTGTGATGTGCATTCCCCCTTCCACACTTCCACACTTCTGGAGTATCTCACATTTCAGGCTCAAAGCATGTTCAATTTGTTGAACAATTTAACAATCAACTAGTGAGATACTTTCCATTTCCTCAGAAATTATAGAATCTTTTCCTAGGAAAGGAAAAAAAAATGAGCTTCAGTCTGCAACAGCAACATAGTCTAATAACCTGCGTTCTTCTAGGTTAGAAACCACAGCTTTTTACCACAGGATTGATTGGGTGAAGGTCTGTGGACAGAAAATCAAATTGGATTATGATGTTTCCTTGTGATCTTTTACAGTATGAATTTGTGATTCAATCCCCAGCTTTGGTTTGCACACGATGTTGGACTGAAAACCATTTATATTTTTATTAACACCACTGGTCTGTGTCTGTCCTCCTTATTGGTAAAGCTCTGCTAGCAGCACTGGAATTTCAGCAAGGAATTGTGATGCTCAGCTGTTCAGGGGTTACCTTGATCCTGAAGGAACCCTTCAGAAGAGCCTTTGCAACGCTGACTTAAATAAATTGATGCTGCTAATTCATTCTCAGCTCAGTAAGAAAGGATTTAGTCAATAATTTAGGAATATGAAACCTGATAAAAACCTGACCTCAGACACAGACAGCCAGTTTGTGACAAACCTCACAAGAAACTCTAGCTGTTATTTAAGGGACAGAAAAAGGCATTATCCCCATTATACTCTGCATTCACCCAGCATGGGGAATAGGATACAATACTTAAAAAATTACAAGCTTGGGGGTTTACACAGTAGATAGAAAGAATTGAAAGATTTGGATAAAGAAAGAGTCTGCTGTGGGGTGCCCTCTGTTCTGGGGAGAACTGGGGCCCGTGGGACACAGAGGACCCAGAAAAAAGCTTACAGCAGACAAGGTGAGGCTGGGGTCAAGCTAATAAATAGACAGGGGCTCATGTCACTGTGAGAGACATAAAGTGCCTAGAAGAGGAAAGTGGGGCATGGTCACACTCCAGAGAAAAGGAAAATCCCCAGATTTTATTTGGCAAGTCTGACCAAGGGAAAGAAGAGGAAGATCTGAGCGCAACCCAAGGTTGGAAACAGTATGATAAACATGCTAGAAAGTGCTGACCTCAGTGCTGTGTCAGGTTCTTCCATTAGCTGAAATACAGCCCTGGCACTAAAGGAGTCCCAATTTTCCCAATTAGAAGTCCAAGGCTATAAAAAATGCTTGCTAAGAAAATGTAGGGAAATTTCATGATGTGGTGAAGAATAACAATTTCAGTCTCATAAAATCCCTGAGTTATTTTAAAAAACGTTCACAAATGTTCTGGCAAAGCAGGAGATACAACACCCTGGGATTCTCATCCAGAATTCAGCTTCAGAACAGCGGCGCAGCTGGGTTAGGTTTTTATCAGGATCCATCCTACAAGGCACCAGTTAACCTCCTGTGGGCATACACAGCTCCGGATGAAACACACACCGAATCACCCGGAACATGACAAGATCATTTGGCACTTTTCATAAGCCATCAAAGGAGGAAGAGGGAAAAAAACCCAACAAAATAAAGCTCCCTGCCTCCACCCCAGGCATCTGAGCTCGGCTGCTCTTGGACACTGTCCCAAAGAAGGGCATATGCCGAGGGAGCTCCGAGCTCTGGAGCGAGATCCAGCTGGGCAGAACTACCCCAGATTTACATTTCTTTAATTCCTGCTCTAAAGCAAGGTGATGTAGCATTCCCACTGGGCACCACAAGCAGTGAAGGAGTGGGACAGAAGTCAGGATCCATTTGCTTTAAAGAACAGGCACATTTTCTTGGTGGCATCCCCAGGTTAAAAAGCATCTTGTTCGAGGTTGCTTTTAAACTCAGGCAGCACCACCGACAAGTGAAAACTTCCCCTGCTGGGACAGCTTGCTCATTCCATTTTGCTGGGATAATTAGCTTTGAGCTACTCTAATTGTAAAAAA
>WBMY01013524.1:244918-304990 GCA_013397315.1 Donacobius atricapilla | reverse complement strand
TTTTAGCTATCTCAATTGTAAAAAAAAAAAAAAAAAATCATATTCTCTGCTTCATTTTCATAAAGTTTCAATAACTCATGCCTGTCAGGTTCACCAGACATGGGAATATGCTGTGCTTGCATATCAAAAAATATTGAGTGATTGTGTCAACACAGTTTACTAATTTAGCCATTTCTGTCCCCATATCTCTACAGAGCTCTTTTGGCTGCCTGCTGTAATTAGTGGCTGTCAAATGTATCACACTTTGTCTGTATCTAGTGTCACATTAGGAGCAAGGCATTTAAATTGATTCTTGATCAAAAAGATCGCTGGAGATCCCACACATCATCTTTTGTTATGTGCATGCTGTAAACTGCTGGACAACCCTGCTGGGATAAAAAGATGACCTTTTGGATGATTGAATAATGACGGCTGACACATTTGTTAAATCTGCTGGCACTGAACTGCATGATATACTATTCAAATGGCAACACAATTTGTTGTGTGACATTAATTCTCCATCATTGCACATCATTCTATAGATTCTTGGCATTTCATCCCAAATTTACCTTCAGAATATTAAAAAAAAAAATCTATCTATAAAAGAGTAGGATGCTCAACCTAATGAGGAAATGCTGCCTTCATAACATTGTTTATATATTGCTTCATTATTCATTTTTTACAGGCACCTTATTAAAATTGGAAAACAGAGGCAGGAAGACTATAAAAAAAGCTCCATAACGATGGTTTGCATTTCATTTTGCCTTGCCAATTCCTTTAAAGCACTGAAACACTAGAGAATACTGTTTGTCAAAACTGACTACAACAAATCATTTTTACATTTGAAATTTCATCTCCCCTCTTTGCTTAAGGAATGAAACACTCAAAAATTTAGTGGAAAATAAGAAGACCTATTACTCAGAGTTATGGCTTGCCGAGGTCTACTCTTCATTGCATCCCGTATGACCAACAGGACAGCTGCAGGAAATTGCATTAAGAAAATGAAGGATTGCAGTATAATATGGGCATCTGAAGAGTATGTTCCTTGCTCATAGGTCTATAGAGTCTTGCATCTACAGAGAGCTAATGGTCTGTGAGTAAATTAGGGCCATGAACATCTTTTACATCATATTACTCCAGGGAGACCTTAGACCTACTAACTTCAGCACATGAAAGATGTATTAAATGTGTTCTGACCACTGACTGTCAGGTCTGTACTTGTCAAAACTGCCTTATACACCAAGAAATTATAGATGATGTTCTGATCCTGATGATGCTCAGGCAGAAATTGCCTTTCCTTGGTCTTCTCTTCTTTGAGAAATGCAACTCACACCAAGAGCATCCACTGTCATCACTGAGGGAAGGAAAAGCAGTTTTTGCCTCTTATATGTTATTAATTATTCAACTTTTTTCATGTCGGGTAAAAACCCTTTTCCTTTAGTGTATTGACTGCCACATGCCAAGTATTTTATCCCATGTTTAATAAGACTCTTCACTATTTTTTGATGTGTGATAACTTGTGAAGGGTTACTGAGTTTTTCCGTTGAATTTTCTGGTAAAATAATTTCGTACGGCATGTATTGTAGCTCCTGTTTCTCAGCTACTGGGAAAGTAAATGGCATGACCGGGAGAAAAAAAAGATAAAGAAGCTACAGGGAGGGAAGAGAGAGAAACAGGCAGCACATTGTCAGGAGAGAAAGAATCGTGTCAGGTTTCTTTTATTTTGAGGAAGCAATGGGAAGAAATGCGCATGCATGCAGGAAAAGCTAAACACATTTAAACGTAATTTTATAAGGCTAAGCACTAAAAACCTCTGCTGAAAGTGAAGCATTCTGCAATGAACTGTGTGCCTTTAACTTCTCCAGATCACGCTGAGGAAACAGAAGAAACAACCAGCCCAAACCTCCACCTACAGTGGTGCAAGTACAACTAAATTCCTTATGGAAACTGTAAGTTCAGGTTTCATCTGGCCCTGCAGATCCCAGCCAGGAGGGTGACAGCAGGGGTGCCTTGGCTGGGGGGTGATGGCAGAGGCTGTGCAGAACACGTGGGACACGTTAAACCACTCTGGAAAATCCCCTTGCACAAAGGCTCCTGCTCCCTCTGGGGCATTCAGCCACGGGCATTGCAGGCTGCGAATAGCTGGGTACTTCTGTGGGTGACCCGAGCTTTGGGTCACCAGAACTTTTGCCCTGCTGAATAAGTTCAGAAAGGAACACTGCTGCCTTGATGTGTCCCAGCTCAATGCTCCAATTCAGGGGCTGTCTCCTGGGATTGTTCATTGTCTCTCCACTGAAGCTGTCCATGAAGTCATTAAATAACAATTTCTGCTGTAGAGCACAAACAAAAGAACACAGGACAAAGATAATCTTCCACTTACCCACAGTCATCAGAAACTCCTGGGTAAGTAAATCAGCTAGAATTCACCTTGTGAACTCAGAGGCCAAATCTTCCTATCCCAAGCACAATTTTTTGCTTCACAAAACCACCCATCCTGCTAGAAATACTGATGAAACATTGGCAATCAAAAGTTCTTTACAACAGTACCAAGATAACAGCCCTAAAGTTCATTACTGGTTTTAGGAAATAGCATGTTTTATAGAAAAATAGTGGAAAGACATCAATTAATATTCATCAAGACATCAATCTTCTTCCATCCTCTTTTTAAAGCTGGAACACCAACCACAAAGTCTCTGTGTTGCCTTGCCAAAAGCAAAAAAATTTTGTCTTTGTCTATTTCCTCACATATAAAATGCTACTCAGTACACAAAAAACTTTCTCTGAACTCTGTCATCCTTAAAAATGAAAAAAATTTATGTGACTTTGTGTAACTTTATCTGGTGACAGCTTGGTTTATACCATTGATCAGATTTGGCAGAAAAAAAACCAAAACCTGAACTAAAATAGTTACATCAACATGATGATTATATAATTATATATTTATCCAAAATGGTTAAATACTTCCTTAATTGGCTATTACAGTTTGTTAGTCAATGTTTATAAATCACTTTCATGTCAGTAACATTTAACAAATACCATCCTCCAGATGTGCCAGTGCAGCAGGTTGTCCGAGTGAACAACAAGGCAGAGAAATTCACATTTGATTACTTAATTTTACCAAACTGGGCAGAATTAACCAGGCAGAGAGGAAACTCTATGCTTAAATTCAAATAATGTAAAGCTTCAACTACCTGAGCACATTTTAGATTCCTTCAGCCTCTAAGTCCACTCTCACTAAGTGGTTTAAAAGCATTGGCTGTGGGAGCAAAGCAAATCTGCAGCTTTGCTTACTTACTATTCTCTTAGCATTTAGAAGAGGTAGTTGAAATCCTTGCCAAGAAACATGCTGCAAAAGAAAATTTTCCTTAACTTTTTCAGAGCCTCATCCAAAGCCAAAGCAAAGGAAGGCAGGTGAGGATGGAAGTGATAAATCAAGGTTCCCTTCCTCCAGCCACGCTTCCCTGTCAGTGCCATTGGGTGCAGTGATCCCAGGTACTGCTAAGACAGCACAGGAGATACAGAAGGATTTAACAGGGTGGTTCTAAAAAAGCAAGGAACACTAAGCAATCCATTTCCCCACCACACACCTCCACACACTCTGCTTTTGGGATGCTGCTTCAGCTATTACAGTGCCACTGAATTTAAATTAAAAAAAAAAAAAATAGAATGAAAAAAGGAACAGGTGCCGATCTTCCTTCTCTGTGAGGAAACATGACACAGCAGAGTCTCATATTAAATCCTTTATCTTCATGCTAAGGTCTTCTGACATTTTAAATATGAGCCATAATGATTAACATCTCTCCTTAAAGCCAGAAGCTAAAATCCGCCAGCCTGCCGCACACAGTGACACCTTTAAACACTCACACACTTCAGCAGTTACTAATTTTCCAATCCAGTACCTGGATGTGACATTTTGACAAGTTTGCAAAGGATTTGCTAAACTACTTATTACTTCAATGTATAAAAAGTATGCTTTTTTGCAGTACCTTTCAAAAAGAACTTCTGAATACGTTTTACGTGTGATTTTCTAAAGTAGCTTTCCCATTGCTCTGCTTTCATGTGCCAAAGGAGCCTAATGGCTCTCACAGCATCCAGGTGACTTACAACACCTAATTACTGCAGCATTATTTTTCGTGAAAGCAAGCTATTTTCTGTCTGAGTTCTCTTAAGCAGTACAGTCATTAGGCAAATGGATGGATCAAGAATTTGCAAAGACATTTGTGGTGACTTTAAGTAGATACCACTGGAGCTACCCAATGCTCCATGCAAAACAGGAATACGGCCTGGAGCTGCTTTGTATTTGATAGATGTCTCTGTCACAAATACCACCCTTAAAAAAAACACCAAATAAAAAGCCAAAAACAAACAAACAAAACTATCCCAAAAAATAAAACAACTTCTGAGGGTGTTTTAATGAAAAGGTACAGACACAATAATGTAAAAAATCCTTGGAGGTGAATTCGGTGAGAGTAGAGAGAGAAGGTTGGGCGAGGAAGCTGTCAGAGCTTTTTGTGTGCAGGTTTATGGGGAACACGAGAACCTCAGTCCAGTATTACTGGCAACTACTAAATTAGTTCTAGAAAACAGACTGTAATCTGATTGTCTCAGAGCTCCTACAGACTGCCCATATTATTCTTTACTCCTGAAGTTCTCCTAGGTCAAATGATTGCTTTCCCATTATCAAGATAACAACAGGATATTCTATGGATCTGATAATAATCTGAGAAGAATCTAAGAAGCTCTTTATCATCTTGAAAGTAAACTGGGTCATGTGTTGGCTCTGGTACAAACTACAGGCTGATTTAATAAGACAACAGTGAAAACTAGAATCACTCACAGTGGGGTAGCATTCATCACATAGGGTTAGCTAAAATCTTGGCAATGTAATTATTATGCCATGCTAAGATAAACTCAACACTGCACAAAACATCACATTTCCCCAGCAGATTTTGCAAAGTATTTGAGCTTGCAATATGGTGGGAGAAACAGATATTAAAAACGACCTTCCAACAGTCACAGATTGGAGCAAAAGCTCTGGGAAACGAGGATGGCACTCAGTTAAGCTCAGCTCAGAGGGCCACTTACTGACTGGGAAATATTTGGGCCCCAGGTCAATTCCACGTTGTTAGTGCTTAATACAAGAGACAAATTGTTGTCAGAGATGTATTCAAATGCAATCCATAGTGATTCCAGCCCTGAAATCTTCAGCATCATTCAGATGCATTATTGTGGGTTTGATCTCAAATATATTACAAAACACATTCAAGACATTATGGTTCATATCTGTGGTTCAAGATCTTAAATTAATTTAAAAGTTTCCTCTTGTCTCATACTGTCTGTCAAAGAAATGAGCTTGGTTATTGCAAAATAACCAGCACCAACAAAAATAAAATAGAATATAATATTGGTAAAATATAGCAATACATTGAGACACATCTGGCAATATTATAAAAAGTGCAAGGCATATAAAAATTACACCATGGCTATGGAAATATTGCATTCATAAATTATAGCCTGAAATTTCTGCTTTGTAGTTTATTTTTTACAAAGGTAATTTAAGTCATAATTAACTAAAAAAAATACATCACATCTTTTAAACTGCATTTCTCCTTCATGAGGTTTAGCTTGTCCCACGGCCCCGCAGAGGGATGGCCCATACACTGGCTATGAAGCAGCTACATGAGCAAGAGGGAGAGGTATTAGACTGTGAGAACACAGAGATATCCTTACAGAATTATGGCTCTGGCATGACTGGTGCATTAACACATCCCCACAGCTGGACGGGAAGCTCCTGGTAGACAGATAATCCAAGCCCTATTGAATGGAAGTGTCCCAACCCAACCCCGACACAAGCTGCTCTCCAGAGCACCTCTCCACGAAGTGCCAGGGCAGTTACTGGGTCTGTGCCCACGGGATTTCACTCTGGACCTTGGCATTTCTAATAGCAGCTCCTTGGTTTTGGTATAGCCACGAGCTCGGACACACAGGGCTTCTTATCACTCGGAGTACAATCATTCTGAAAAGCATCCAAGGGGAAGGACAGTAAGAAACGAGGCAAGTAAGGGCTCGGTCTAAGCACGCTCAGCACCGGCGAGGGGAGGAGGCTGTTGTTTTATTAGTTCTAACCCAATTCCAGCCCCAGTCCCCGGCAGGCTCCGGCTGTCACTCCCAGGAATACCCCCGGCTGCCATCTCGTGTTTTCTTTCCACATTGCAACCCCCGGCGCCGGAACAAGCTCTGCCCATCAGCTTATCCTCATAGCGAAATGCGAAACAAACAAACAAACAAAAAATATATTAAAAATCGGAGAACAACAGCTCTAAACTGTTGCTTTATTCTCACCAAAGTGAAACTTGGAGCCTTTCCAGCAGCGATTCCGGGCATTGCCAACACATGTAACAGCACACAACGTGCCTTCTCTAATATAAAAAATTACAGATGACCTTCTTCACTTCGGTCCAAGATTTAACTCTGTCCCATCTGGATCTTTTTAAACACAATTTAAAAGACACATTAAAAAAAAAAAAAAAAAAAAAAGAGTCTGATGTCCTTAAACATAATTTCAGTCCCCGACATTCTCCTGCTACTCTTCAAATAAGGTTTTTGTTGTACCTTTTGTTCATTTAAGGCGCTGCTGTCTGGTTTGAAGGCCAAGCTACATAAAGAGTTTGGCAGGCACATTGTCATGCTCCCGCACCCAGACAAAAGTAGTGATTTCACTTTTTCCCCATATAAATAGAAAAATGCTCCTATATTTCTGCACTTTCCTTTAAAAGCAGAATTGTTCTAAAAATAAAGGTCAGAGGTGTCAGGTAGAATTACATTTAGACAGACAGCATTAAGCCTGATATCCCTGTTTCCTTTTACACTGGAGACAATGGAATTTTGTGCATTTAAAGAAGACAAAATTGAGCCTTTTATTATGGCCACATTATGAGCTTCTTTCTCACCTCACTGAATAAGCTACTCAATGGAATAGTTCCATTGACTGTAATGAAGCTATTCCAATACAGAGCTAAAAAAGCAGCAGAGTCAACCTGAAATGCCTCCAAAGGCTCCTGATTGCTGCACAGGAGGGGACTGAGACACAGGAGGAAAAATTCTCCCAATTTCACATTGCTGCTTACTCTGTGTGACTGCTCTGAGGGCAGAATGATTGAAAAGTTCAGTGCCACGTCCCAGAACTCAAGGAACAGGGATCCTCGGATGGATCAGGACCTGAAACAGGAACATCTCACATCTTGTTAGATGCTGCAGGGTGTGCAGGACATCTGCAGAGGCTGACAGAGCACACAGGACCTGGGAGGGATCTGTGTCCCTCTGGAGAGCACCCAGGTGGGCAGCACAGCCCAAATCTGCAGGGGCTGACAATGGGTACCCCCAGCATCCCTTCCCTTTCCCTAATGAACGCCCATGAGCAGCTTCATATTGTGCATCTCACTCAGTAACAAACCAGTAAATGGCACAGATTTACACCCCAGAGAAAGGACAACACCATGTACATTTTTCACGGCTAACACCACTTTGATCTTTGGGGTTTTTTTGTGAGAGCATGTGTGATTTTTCAGGATATAGCCCCAGGATTGCAGAAAATTTGTGTCTTAAGTAGGAGGAGTAAAAGGGAAATGAAACTGTTCTGTGATAGACAACAAGCAAAGCAGAGGCAAGGGAAATGATTGCTGGTTGCACTGTGTTTAAATCCTAAGAGCAGAAAGAAAGTGCAAGACCTCACTCAGCTACTGACATAGACAATAATTTCTAATTATCAGAGACTGCTCATATGTGATTAGCACAGACCTAACCAATGACCATATGCTTATACCATTAATTCTGTTTTTTTTTAACCCAAAGTGTCTGCATAGGAACGATATATTCTTGTTGCTTCATAAGTAAATATTTCTTCATGAAAAAGGCTGTGGACAAATATAACTCCCTTGACAGTACAGTCTCCTGTTTTGTGATTTATGCAGGTATATAAGTATTGTGAATCATTGTAAATAATCTCTTTTAACAGAAATTAATGAGAATGAATGTGAAGTTTGACAATGTAGATCATCAACACTAAGAAACTGAACTAAAGAAATGGATGCAGAAGTAGAAAATGGTCATATTAAACCCCTTTTCCCCAAATCTAGCTAGAAGCTAGTCTTACCTATGCCTGTACTTACTTTTGAAACACATGAAATTTTCAAGGGAAAAAATGGATAGAAATTGAAGGCAAGTATAACCTGTAAATAATATATTCCCATTGCTCTAATGCATAAGAGTGACTTGCTGCTCACAGACCATTTCAAGAGCTTACACAGGGCAATATAAAATACAGCTTAAGTGACTGGCCATGGGAGCAGCAAAACTAGGGATAATAGCTACATTGCAGTACTTCACCATAGTACAGCAGTCACAGAAACAGCACCTAGAGCCCTTCCACACTGTAAACCCGGCCAGGAGATTATTTTAGGTCTGTACCATTTAAACTTTCTGTTTTGCTTTGCAAAGTGCCCCAAATTCCCACCTATGTATCTAAATACTGCCACAGCTCGCTCTATGTTACAACTACAGTGGATATCCTGGCTGAGGTGGGACAAATCTTCCATTTCCTGGTAGATCTTTCCTTGGTTTTGCCAAGTGGCTGCATTAAATTCCCCTCTCTCTCCTGAAGCTTGTGCAGTCGATACAAACAGCTACCACACAGAGTACATCCTGCCAGGTCAGGTTCCAACGTAACATCTTTCCAACACTCCAGTAATTCCATTTGCAGAGCTGTGCAGGTTTAAAAGCAACACTATTCCTGCAGAGAGTTACCCCAACTATTTCCTACAGCACAGGAACTGTAAGGTCACGGAGCGACTGAGCCTACCCTTGTTTCATAAGCAGCTTCCTTCAACAGCTGTAATATCTGGGACGAGTGTTCGGAGAGTGTCATTTGGCCTCACTGAGTGATTCATTGTATACTGGAAAACTGCTCTGCATTCTTCTGGATGCCTTTGCAGCAAAGCCAGGACAAAGCCCCATTTAGCTGGAAGCCCAGCATAGTGGCTCATTATTCACCTGCCACGGCAGTCACAATATTGTCACGGCTTCCAGACAATGGTGGAAATTTCTACCTACTTTTTTACAGGAACACATTCCATTTTCTACCTTTTCTTTAATCCAGAGAAACAGACACTGCGTACAGATAGAGCGTAGGGAAATGGGAGCCCTTAAGTTTTGTGCAATGAAAGAAAAACTAATTGCCAGAGTGCTCTGTGAACTGCCCTGGGATGCTCCAGGCACCTTGGCACCAATAAGAGGCGCTTCGTAGAGAGAGGGAATGGGGAGGGAGGGGGAGCAGGAGGGAAGGAAAAGATGTAAACAAGCTCCTCAGCCATCTCTAACCTGTCATTTGGCCTGAGCCCAGTGTCCCCGCTGGTGCTCTGCCAGCCCTGGAGAGCTCAGCATCCTCCCTGGAGGCCACTGTGGCCATGCAGGGTGGGAACCACCGCAGAGCCCCCCTGCTTCTCCCTCAGTCCAACCCCTCACACGGTCAGCCACAGCTGCTCTCTGCACTGAGGAGAGTGCCCTCAAAGCAAGCTCATGCAGGAGAACTAACCCACATCCGTAAATCTGTTTCTTGCATCCAGTGCTGTAGCTTTTGCTGTTTGATTTTGGGATAAACTGAGTTTAAATGCCACACAGAAGTAAACACAGTCACTCCAAAAGCGCTGAGTTTAACAGCTGGGGTTTTCCTAAAGTGTATTTTTTCTCAGGGCAGCAATAATTCAATAAAACTACGAGAGGGCTTTAACAGTTTTCCTCTCTGATGTGTGTCCTGTAATACACTGCTGCACAGGCATATCCTCAATGCTCTTATGAAGGCTTTTAGCAGAGAAAGATTTCTACCTCAGCAGGGAGGTAAATAGTATCAGCAGGCTCTACAGCAGTACCCCAAATGGCACCTCCATTTAATTTCTACATAGTCCTTCCAGCACTTCTTTGTCTTTGTTTTGGTTGCCACCTCCTCTTTCATCAAATTCATCACTGTCACATTTGCAGAAGGCGCCTATTACGCCACAGCTTATACTCTAGTTATGCTCCCTTACTGCTTGCCTGTGCTGGAAAAATCATAAAAAGGTATTTGGGAAACAAATGCTTCAAAAAACCATGCTGCATCCCTGTGGAGATTGCCACCTACTTCCTATTAAGCCCAAGCTTGCCATATGTTTTAAGGGTTTTTAACCTCCTTTCTCTCTCGTGCAGTTCTGTAGTTGAAGTCGCACTGCTAGTTCTGCTGCTGGGATGTGCTTTTTGCTGAGGGGAAGGGAAGAAAGGGAGTGAGAGGAGGAAGGGAGGGGGATTTTACAACCAAAAGGGGATTCCTGCCTAATGGAACCTGCAATATGAGCAACTGTTTCTCTGGCTAAACTGAGAATTTCATAATATTCACTGCCATAAACCTATGCACACATGGACTCACGCAGTCACACCTCCCGTTAACAGGGGTGTCCCTGCTCCAGGCCAGAGACTCCTGAAAATGTAACGATCCATTTAAAAATCTCTGGGAGAAAAGTGCATGCGCTTTCCCTTCTGTGCCATCCCAAAAGCTGGAAGAAACCCAAGGGCCATCATGGGCTGGGGAGAAGTGCAGGCTGTACCCTTGCAGGGACAGATTATCACTGTCACACTAATGCTCAGGATGTATTTGTAAATCACAGCCCTCACTATATTTCGTGTCATTGTTCAAGCCTCCTGAAACCAAAGCTAGATGAAAATTTCAGTTTTTATCATTCTAAGATTTTGTGACTGCTGAAAATGCCTTGCAAAGTTGAAGTCAAAACTTTTGGAAGGAGGCAAAGTAGCTGAATATATTTTTTTCTACAATCTCAAAAACAGCAAGTAGTTTCCAATTTTCTATTCTCATAAGGGAGGAAAAAATTTTTAGCTTATTTTCCTTCGATTAATATGACTAACATCTGCATAACTCTTGTCATCCTGATTTATAATTAACATCACAATAAAACCCCACAAGCATTACAATAATACAGGTATTAGGGCCCTTGGCATGTTTATGTCATGTGAGCACCAATATATGCATTACTTACGATGCTAATTAAAACTTGGACTGCTGTGCTGTCTAATGCTTTAAAGTTTTGCACCAGACTAATGTTTAATTGTGGAAGATCAAGTAGATAATTCTTATTGTGGCTTTCTTAATCCAATGTTAATATAATCTGTAAGGGAATTACAGAGCTCCCTCCCAGTACACCACTTAGAATTTAGGTGAACATGCAGAACCATTCAGGCAACAACTGACACATGAAAATTATGGATTTTTTTTGAAGGAGACAGCCTAGAATGTGCCTTTGGAATATAAATAATGCAAATAAGCATATTTAAAAACTGAATTGCTGCAGTAAGAAACATGATTGGATTCTACCAACACTACTAAGAAATCTACAGAATTTAATAGTTTACTATGTCACTTTAAAAGCTTTTTAAAAAATTCTTTCTGGTCCTACTACAGCAGATATCTTCTCTGTGTTAATCACATAAACTCTCAAGTAAATCCCTTTGATTTCAAAGGGATGAAGATTTCACTCTCTTTTTGCAGTGGCTGACAAGAGTTTTTCTTAAAGCCACCATTTCCATGTGAACAAGCATTTTCCTTTTCTCTCTCAGAAATATCTCCTGTTAGATTTTCCATGTGCTTATCAGATTTATAGGATCTACAGGGACTCTTTGTCTGCATTAATCTCCAGAAACTACATTAAAATAACATTAAGGTTCCTGAGTCAAAGACTGGGAGGTTAGGAAACACCGGAATTAAGTTAAACTAATCTAATTTGGCTCCTTATGCAAATGCCTTATGAAACAATCCACAGTCATATAATTACATGCTCCCATCTACCCCACACCTGCTTTGGGGCAAAGGGGAACCTGGATCTTCCCAAAAACAGCTGCCACTTTCTTTGCCAGGCAGAAGAGTGCAGATCTGCCCTCTCTAGGCCAACAGCTCCAAGGTCTCCACCCAGCTGTGCCCACGAAATCCAGCCACACTGGACGGTTTTAATAGCTCGAAGTGGGATTAAGAAAAAATAAGAAAAACAAGGAAAGGGGTAAAGCAAGGCTGCTACAGGAATGCCCACTGACAGCACCTGTAGTAAACCTGGGGAGAAGCTGAGCGCCAGTGCAGGAGCCACGGACACCACGTGAGACCAGCTGGCACAAGGTGGTGCCGTGGGGTGAGACGTCCCTGGATCTGCCGCCAGTGAAAACCACCTCACAAAGCGCCCTGGGATTTAAGGTGTAGGTCTGGGGTGGTGGTTTTGTTTTGTTTTGTTTTGTTTTGTTTTAGTGTTTTTTTGCGGTTTTTTTGGTTAGTTGGTTGGTTGGTTGGGGTTTTTTTGTTTTGTTTTTAAAAAGCATTTTAAATAAAAATTGAGCTCTAAGTATTGACACGGTATGTTCCCTGGCAGTTGTATATCACAAACTTTTAGTTGTTTCGGAGGCACAAACATTTATAGCTGCTGTTCAAAGAAGGAAGCTGCTTCCCACTTCAGTCCTCAACTCTGTACCACAGTTTGCTGCTGCCTGTGCTCAGGGTACTCTTGGATTTTCCACTTTAAATGACAACTGGTTTTTTGCACTGTTTCTGCCCCAACATCAATTTTGATTTATGACAAAAATTTTCAGTCTAAGAAGAAATATGAAGAGGCAGAGTCATTTCAAATATGATCTGCAGAGGAGAAGAAAAGAAACAAAGAGTCTATGCCCTTTTTCCTCTCTTCTATATATGAATGTTTGCTTTTGTTTTCAAAAGTGTTCTAAAGTTCACGTCTCCTCTTGTTGTTTTTCATATTAGAAATGGCGTCTACAGTAGGAAAAAGAGAGATTTTTTCAACTGAGAGGCAGAGAGTCAAATTCAATTTCTGAAAGGAAGACTACTGAGAACAATAAAATATGTTAGACGATGAAACCCTATTTTCTTACTTAAAGGTAGGACCCCAGCGGAGTTAAGGGAGGTATTTTTTCCTGACCCCTGAAAGTTTTGTGACTAGTAAAATCAAATATTCTCCTTTGTGCAAAATAGGCAAAAGATCAGATTTCCACACCTTTTAACAGATTTTACACAGATAGAGAAAATCATGGTCCCTTTTTTCCCTTTTTCTCAAATCACATATATAATTATGTTTGAATGTTTATGTTAGGTACTTCCTCCAGCACATCTCAAATTATTGTAATGAAACCACTAAAAGGCACACGTATAGTGATCTGTAAATCAAATAAGACGATACAGAATGCCTTTGTGTTGGTATAAAACACCTGTTTGCCCCACTGCTGGTAGAACACCACTAATTATGCCTTCCATGCAATTGCCACACTGAGGTGAGGATATTTTTGTTTTCCCTGGAAAATCTGGAGTTCCATAAACTACTGTCCAGAACAGTACAGAGGATGTGTACAAGAAGACTGACACAACATGGCAGCAGCTCTTTGGAAGACTGGATTGTAATCTTCAATGTTGCATTGCTTTTAAATTTTAATAGCAATGCCAGATTGAATAGGATTTTTTGTCTTTTTTTTTTTTTTTTTGTAAGAACTTTGCACATCTTTATTCCCAAAAGTATCCATGATGTATAAAGTAGCAAGGCTTTACAAGTCTAATTATTATGTTTTTCTGGCTTCTCTGTTTTATGCAGTTCTGTCAGTCTGAGGAATGAAAATAAAGAAATTGGTTCACTTTGATTTCAGTTGGGTCCAAGTTAATTTTCATCTCAGACAAGCCTGTGTTATTTCATGACAGACTATCTGAAACACAGAAACCCAAAGAACTGGAGCTTAATAAATATTAATAGGATTGAAAATCCATGAAAATGTAGTCTTGTTTTCTATTTTTAGTTTGTTTGGATTTACAAAGCCTAAAAAATCATCTTAATTTCATCTAGCAATGGTTCTTTAATAAACAACATGTATTTATTTTCTGTATCATCATTTCACCAATGATTTCAGCTACTACAAGCCTTACTCTCAGGCACAAAGAAATCAGGAGGTTACTACAAGGCTGTCTTATAATTATTTAATCTCAATACCATTTCGTTAAAAATATATAACACAGTTTCTTTCTTCCCACTTAGGAAAGGAAAAAAAAAAGAAGAAAGAAAACATACATCCACCTCATGAACTGGTACCAGCATTTCCAGCTGCTATGCTCCATTTGGAGCAGAATTTTCCCACTAACAAAGATATACCCAAGAATACAGAGTAATATACCAGTAGTAGATGAATAATAATATTCGATTTAAAATTTCAAGCAATTTTGATTGTGGAAACCAATAGAACATATTTCCAATGTGAAAATTGTCTGAAAGATTTTTTTTCTTTTCTTTTTTCTGTTCAGAAAACTTTGGTTTTTAGTCCATGAGAGGGAGGGCTTTTTCACTATTCACATGAAAGGAGGGCAGGATCACATCAGGATCTGGATTACATCAGACTGGCAGCAAGATAAGGTCACTTAGGGATCAGATTTTTGCTAATTCAGGTCTCTGTTTTATTACTGTGAGGAATTACTCTGATTCACTAAAAGAGAGAAAAATGATAAAGCACTTCAAGGCTGCCTACCACAGACCATAAAACGAGTACGGATATTGCAAAGCCAAGCTCCTGGAAACACTGGCGTTAGTGGAGTTGTCATTGCGTGCCACACACTCTAAACCTCCTTTAAAAAATTTCTGGGCCATTAAGACAACATAGGAAACTTAAAGTAAATGCAGTAATTTTGTCACATCTGCTGCCAGAACAATTGACATGATGACTCCGAGAATGACTTAAAAGCCATTTTAATTATCTCTTCTTTGAAGGAGGCATTGGCTCAAGCCAGACAGTCTGGGTCCAAATTGGAAGTGTTGCAAAGCTCCAGGTGAAGATTTAAGCCCGATTTAAGGAAGAAGTTTTTTCACAGTTAGGTCCTGGCACAGGGTGCCCAGAGAAGCTGTGGTTGTCCCTGGATCCCTGGAAGTGCCCAAGGCCAGGCTGGACAGGGTTTGGAGCAACCTGGGATGGTGGAAGGTGTCCCTGCCCATGGCATTGGGTGAACTGGGTGATCTTAAAGGTCCCTTCCCATGCCAACCATTCCATAGTTCTGTGATCCCCTGATGTGTTATTAAGACCCTCTCTACACTGAGTAGCCAGTTTTCAGGGACATCATGGTAGAGCAGAACTGCAGTGGAGCCAGGTGCACATCCAGGCCAAGAGGAGGTTTGGGCAGCCAGCAAAACACTGCATTTCCCCCACTTTTCCATACAGGAGGTGCGATCAGCACACCACGGTTTGTTCTGTGCCTTCAGCATATTTAATGCCACAATTCATACATGAACCTCGGTTTTGCAGGATTGCTTCCTAGTTTTTTTGGCTTTGCATGAATGCCTTTCTAAATAGATGCAAATATAAAGCTGTACAGGTGACACACTAAAAATATAATTGAAGCTGGTGCTTTCATAAAAGCAATTAGCAATCACTCAAGTTGCAATAGATGACAGCCTCAAGAGGATTGCTGCCCTGGCAGGGAAGTAACTGCAACTTACATTACAGTCAGTGTTCTGTTCCTTAATGCTATTTTGTTATAACAGACAAGTACAAGTTGCTGATTATGTATTCATTCCCATGTAGAGCTTTTGGCTGGTGTTTTTGTCCACAGGCTTAGATGTATATATCTTGCTCTTCTACCTCTAAGTATTCCCTCTTAAAGTTAGTGACAAAAAAGTTACAGTAAATAAGCAAATAAATCCAGCTACAAGAAAAAAAGGCCAACAGAAAAATCTTTTTCGCTCAGGGTGAAAGTACATGACCATACAGGTCTTTGTTTCGCTCAGAATTCATGCAGTGACTACAATTATGCCTATTTTATAGTAACATTATAGCCAGACTTACAGACATTTTACAACCACTTTAAACCACTTTTGTGGTCCCCAGGGGTCATCCTTCCAGTTTTAGCAAACTATGGGGCAAATCCTGCTCCTATAACAGTGAACAGCAATGCTCCCACCAGGCAAGGCTTTAAATCAACACCTGCCTCCAGCTATCCCTGGATAAACCCCCGGTTCCACAACTTTTCTCCATAGGAACATGCTTAAGTGAGGGCCTTACACACACACGGATTGAGCATCTGAATATACTCTGCAGCACATCAGTGCAATAAACAGCATTTTGATCAGAAAAGAAGCAGTGCCCAACCATGTGGTCAGCCCTTTGCACTGAGCAGAACAAGGTGTGACCATATGGCTCCCAGATACACTGGGGTTTTTTTCTAGGAAAAAATGTGTAGTTGAGCACATTTTTTTTTACATGGCGCCTGATAGTCCATTCGTAGATTACACCTTTTAGTATTCCATTATTTCAAGGGATCTCCATAGCAGCAGTGGCACCACGTGGGGCAATGGCACACCGCCACACAATGAGCACTGCCACATAAGACTTAGGAGCATAACAAAGTGACTGGGAAATATCATCAGCATCCGTGGGTTTCTGTGAGCTGAGTCTTGCCTGTTCACCTCCAGTTACCCTGTGTTGTTTAGATGCACTTGTACTCCTTGTGCCCATGCATCTAAAAATGAAACCATATTAGAAAAACAAAGAAAGTGGTGCTGGTTCCCCATGAGGATACGTGTTGGATTATTCCTTTTTCTGACCCAGAGATGGGGCAACTGAGAGGCATTTTAAAGATTTTTGTTCCATTTTCAGGCTCATGTAAGGGTGAGACAGTACAGATGTTACCATTCACGCCATCCAAATCAGAAGCCAAACTATTTCCTAATTACAATACATTATAAGGGTTTCTTGGCCTATCAGCTTTTGCCACACTATGTCGCTAATACCTTAAAGCAAATCATCTAAATTACCCCTCATGGATCCTACTACAATACTTCTTTCATAGTTCTATTTCTCCAAAGTATCTAGTCTATTTGCAAGGCTGTCCTTTGAAACCTGTTTCTAGTTCCATTTCTCTCTCAACAATATCAGTCCTATTCCATGGCATTTGTAAGTCAGCATTTTTTATCTCAGAGTTTGCATACAGATGCATGCTTTGTGAGCTTTGAGAATTCTCTACAAATCCATTTCCCACATTTTCCCCTCTCTCTTGAATGGGAAAAAACTTCTCTGTTGGCCTTGTTCGTCATTTGCCGTACACAGCAAACTACACAAGGCATTATCACTAGTATTGTCACTGTAACAATCAATACGTATAAGCCTAAAATTCTCTACAACTCTATTTCCCACAGATATAGGCTGAATTTGAAAACCAGCTTCTGTGGGCAGCTGATGCAGCTCTTTGCCTCTGGGAGGGACCCAACTGCAGTAGCCCAAAAACAGCCCAGTCATTGTTGGACACACACACACACACACACACATACTCACTTTGGTGAGAAGGCATGAACCGTTTATTAAAAGATCTGACTCCACTTTTATAGGATTTCTACTAAGGCCAGGGACTGGGGGAGGAGGTTGACACCTCTCCCCATCCCATTGGTCAAGACAACTGTCCATCAGCTGTCCGTATCTCTAAGACAAAGAATGCAAACTATCTAGACTTAAGGAAAACATTGCTTTTATTTATAGCCCCCGTGTGTGAGAAACAACCTAAGAACTATGAAACTGTGAGACACAAGAAGGCTGAAAAAAATCAGGGCGACACAGCCTTGTGCCAGGGGCTGGCTGTGTCACTAATCCCCCTGAAGGGGCCATTTCCATGTGTCTTTCCAGGGTCCGTGTGTCTTTGGGAGTCCCTAACCAGCTCACACCTGAACTCCCCGTGGTGAGCAGAGATCTGCCCCGCCACGTCGGTCCCTGTTGGGGGGCTCCCGTGGAGCCCAGTGACGGCATGCAGGAGCTGAACGAGCACCGCTAAGACGCTGAGTGGTAAACACACAAATCAGGTCAATCCTTTTGCTTTCCTTGTAATCCCCGTGCGTTGTTTGTCACTGGCTTTTACTGCTGCGCCTTCTCCTCCTTGGGCACCCCGTGCACGTGCCCGGCATGCCTGCTCCCCCTCTCCCTCACACCGTGGATTTTGCCAATCCCTTCTTAGCAAAACTCCCCTGTTCTGCACTGCTTCACCACATCCACTGCCTGTACATCTTCACCTCTCTTGTCTTTTCCTCACTGTAAATTCTCCAGAGCGGGGAACTTGCTTTCTCCAAGTTTGTACCAAAGCCTGTAAATTTACGGCACTCTAGGAATGTTTGATAACAGCGCTTAAATAATTAATGAAAGCTGCAGCAGCCCTTTCTTTTTTCCCTATTTGGAGGCTGTAAGGCAGCAAGACAAGTGGGAGGCAGCAAATATTTCATGGGCTAAGATTAGACGTGATTCGCACCCCTATGGGGGGTAACTGACTGAGAAATACTTGCACTTAGGAAAGACCAAGATCAACTTGTGCAGAAATTAAAGAAAAAAAAGCATTGCTCCAGCTACATGAATCATAAAAGTGGCCCAGGAGCATCATAAACAGCCCTGCCCCAAAAAATAAACTGCAGTAAAAAGAATGGGATGTTTTCATTTCAGCTCTACAACGATATTCTGTGTCTCTCCCTCTGTGTGTATGACTTTGCAGAAGTCCACTCTTTTGTCCTAATTTTTCCATCTGTAAGGGAAAGGGAAAAAAAAATAAAGGGTATGATGGCAAACACTAGCTCATGGTTTTGCAGCCCTAAAGAAGCAATAAACGCCTCTAAAAAAAGTAGGTGGAAACATGAAATAAAGACAAATAAGACACAATAAGACTATGAGAGCAAGAAACAGGAAAAAAAAAACAGTACAGAAAAAAGATAAAAGAGATTTGTTATTATAGGAGAAGCTATGATATGAGACAGATGTGAAATTATATCAAGAAAATAAGAATGGAGAAAAAAGTAACAAAGTAAAAAGATATTCATGTATCTCTGGAAAATTTTTCAAAATCTACCAAACATTCAATTTCCCTGCATCTGTCTCT
The DNA here is from genome assembly GCA_013397315.1 of Donacobius atricapilla. Lineage (NCBI taxonomy): Eukaryota > Metazoa > Chordata > Aves > Passeriformes > Mimidae > Donacobius > Donacobius atricapilla. The sequence goes on along the minus strand of WBMY01013524.1, from coordinate 286,047 downwards.
AAGCTTATGTCTGTGTTTTAAAAATGGGAAATTGGGCTCAATCTTGTAAAACTTGATTTGAATTTCACAGCTGACTTTTCTGTAGCCATGAATTTACCCACTGAGTGCACATGGGTCCAGGTGCTTTCCACTGGAGCACAATGCAAAGGACTGTATGGATTTTTTTGTCTTCCAAATAATCAATAATGTAATCCTGATGTTTATGTCAGTTTTGCTGCTAAATTTCCTGGCTTATGAAGGCAATCAAGTACTTTGGCACTAAAGAATAGCAACTGCACTTAAAGAAATTTGAAACTGAAAAGAGCAGGGACAAAACCAGAAGCCACTTTGTCTAGCAGTGAATGTTTATCAGGCAAAATATCACAAAAACATAAGGGCGAAAAAAAAGGCAGTAAATTGCTTGATTTTAGGGCAGTGAAGACTCCAAAATTACTACTGTCCTAGAACAGAGGCATAATGACCAGCCTCTGAATAGATATTGGCACAGCAGGCCACACAAAAGCTCTGATTAGCTGCTGTCTGAGGGAATATTCAATTCTATTTTGGCATTGATTTCTGACCTTTCTTCTTTGACTTTAATTGGTCAAGATCCAAACCTTTTTGAATTTATTTAACACCAGACAACGGTTTCTGAATTGCCAAATTCCCAGAAGAGATGGGGGGAAAGGCACTTCATAGTTTTTTCTGTCAGTTCTTCAACTTCAGCTAATTCTGAAGTTGTAAACAACATTCCTAACAGCTGCAACATCACTTGTGATGCAACAGTGATGTATATATCAGTTCTTCAGGTGGTTTCAGGGAAGGAAAAATACCAAAACAGGAGCTATATCAGGTCAAGCCTGATCCAGGTGTCCTTCACCTTCACTGAGAAAAGAACAGGTATTCTGAAAGTCCAAACCTGTATTTTTATGGAGTATTCAGCAAGAAAAGGATGTGATACAATCTGCTCCAGATTTTAATATTAGACAGAACCATCAGAAGCTTCTTTGTTAACTCCTAAGCCAGTGATAATCCTGCCGTTTTCTCATCTCTGTGCATTTACAGTTAATAATATGTGAAAATACTTTGTGACATTTCAGAGCTGTAGCTGCTGTTTTACAAAAGCCTCCTCACCCATTGATTTACATCCACAACTCCCCTTCCAAGAGCTTCCTTCCCAAATTAAACATGCTAATGATTTTCTATGCAAAATTTAACAACCTAATAGGCTGAACAAGTCAAATGAAAATACACTAATTGTTGCCTTTGATGTATACTATTCTGCCAATTCTCTCATGAAAGCAGTATATTAGCATTAGCTGGAGTAGTTACTAAAATATAGATTAATAAAGAAAGGCTTATATATATACATGCTAAGAAGATGGCACTGCAGACTGTAGAAAACACAACTTCAAGGCTCAGAAGTGACACAAATGGCTATTATACACTAGAAACCCATTTTCAGAGGAGCCCAGAAAACGAGCTACTAAAGAATGAATCACAAACCTTTATCTGAATTAGCCAGCATTGGTTCATAACACTGGGTTTACGCAATAAAAGTATTCAAAATTAGATTACACAGTCAAAATAATAAATACAGAATGGGATGAGAGAGATAAAAGGCTGGTGAGAGAACAGAATGCTTTCTGCCTAACCCCAGGGATCTGAAATGAGCTCCCCCAAGAAACTGCCCAATTGCTTTATAAAGTAAGATTTCCATGTGCATGTATTTTTTCACCCAGAGTACAAGCAATAATGTGTTTTAGCCTATGACCAGCATCATAGAGAGAGTTTTATTGTAGAATTGGTTCATTCTGTCCTCCAGCCCAGCTCTGAGCAAGACATTTGGTGCTACTGTGATCTTAACACACACAAAACAGATGCAAACAAACAATAAGGGAATATAAATATTCGCCAAAGAAATAGTGACACAAAATTACTTTCTATTGCTCTGTCTTTAAGAGTTTGCTTATAATGATTTGATAATTTAATCTAATTGATCTCTCCAAGTACTTCTATGGCTCTAATCACTGTAGTATCTGATTAGTGGAACAGATCCATACTTTATCTCCAGATTTAATAACTAAATCTATACTTGAAATAGAGTCACGGAAGTTCAACAGAGGGAGAGGGCCAGATGCTGCTTAGCCAGGGGAGGAGGGAGGTAAAGGGAAAAGGCTGTTGGGATCCAGAATCACTGGGAAGGTACACTTGGCTTCATGTCAAATCATCCCTCTGCAACCAAAGTCCATTTAGGGAGCCCATTTCTGGGGTTAGAGAAGGAAAGCAGGAATGTGACGAAATTAATGGGGACAGAACCCAAAATGAGCCACTGCCTATGGCCTGCTCTCCTTCAAACTGTCTTCTGCACAATCACAAAGTAAATGTAATTATTATTATCAGTTCTTTGTTCTCTTCCAGGCTAGCCCTTCCTCAGCCTGAAAATTATGACATTTCCTGACTACATTTCAACTACTTCTTAACCTTTTTATTTCCCAAGAGCAGGGGCAATGTCACGCAGCACTCAAGAGATTTTAGCAGTGAAAAGGTTAACACCCAAAACTGCTAATGATAACAACAGTATTCACTGAGCCAGATAATCACTCACAGAGAATTTCAATCCAAAGTCACTTAAAATTCAAGGAAACCTCTGTATTTCTTTAAGGAAGTGACAGCAGCTGAAAGAATATTCATAATTCAAACAGGCCAAAAATCTAACTCACTGCTGAGTTTATCTATTTTCAATGGAACAATATTAAATGCTGGCTTTTGCTCTACCTTAGGTGAAACTTATTTTGTGATATATCCTCTAAGACAGGTAGTTGGGCAGAGAGGGGTGACAGCCAGGCCACTTGCACAGTTCAAATATCAAGCATGGAATGTATATGGAGCATTTCTGAGAAGTTATTTGGTTCTTCCTCTCTTGTTTGACTGCTGCTTGTTTGTTGTGCTGATACTCAGCCAAACTAGCTTGTAGTTGAGTATGTCAAAGCTCTGGGCAGAAAAACAGCAGCTAATATATGTTAGCAAACTCTGGAGAGAAAAATAGTTTCTGCCACTAAAAACTGCAGGGTGGAATTGTGCGCTGCCTTCTTCTTCACCTGATTTTGCCTAAAGGGAAAGAGCCTTTTAATCCTATTTCTCTGCTTGGTTTGCACCATGCCTGGCAGCGTACACCTGCTCCAACGTGTGTGTCAGGAGCCTTCTTTGCTGTCAGATCCCTTTCCTTGCTGCTCTCAGCTCGTCATCTGTCTCCCAGCTCACCTCTGCGGGTGGACATCCCTCTCGTGCCCAGGCACATCTCAGCAGCCATCTTTCAAAGGTGTCAGGAGGAGACACAAAATCAGCCTGGCACGAGCACAGGACTGGCTCACAGTCCAAGGGGCAATGCTCTCTGTCACACATGAGCAGCATGGAATGGAAGGCACGTGGAAGGGGTGAGAGGGGTCTGCACCAACAGCCCCAAATTCAGGGCAGAGCGTGGACTTTCACCGAGACCTCTTCAGCTGCCATCCATGTCTCTGTAAAACTCTGTAAAACCCATTTTCCATGATCCTGTACCACAATGTGCTTCTGGCCAAGTAATGCCCTCAGTACTCGAACTGCGAATGCATGATGACAAGAATTGCAATTAATCAAGGTGCTTTAAAGAAAACAACAATCGATGCATCTTTTCTTTCTTCCTTTGTGTGAGACCTCATCTACGGAGACTCCATCTAAAAGAGACCGCCGGTGCTTCAGCTCTTAAGTATAGCAATTATTTATTGTTCCAGAAGTTACTGTTTTGAGCAAAAGCAATCCATTTTTCATTAACCAATGGCTCAGTTAATGACTGAAAAGTGTAGAAAACAAACTTAATTCTCTCTCCTGTTCCACAGAGCATAGCTATTAATTGATTCATATGGAGAGCTGCTTCATCTGCATTTAGCATCAGAGAGAAACAGGGAAGGATTAAGGTTTTAAAATCTAGGTTTACAGTGAGATTTCTTGTGAAATTTCACAAAATAAACCTGCCTCTCCGACAGCCATATACAGCCATACTTCATGGAGCCAAAGTACTGTATAGAGCACAGAAAATCCTATTAATAAAAACAGTCTTGGGGTCGGTAAATGTGCAAAATCTTCTGTCTGTCTCACATAGGTATCTTAGACATGGCCTTCAGTTTTTAAGCCTTGTTTAAAAAAAAATATCCAAGTTCTTTTTGTGACTTTAAAATAAATATGAAAATATATCAGTCAATATCAATTTTGCAATCAAGTAAGACAAATTGTACTAGCTTTCCTTTGAGCTCTCAGATCTGATTATGACTGTTAGATGTACATATATATGTAGATAAATGTATGTTTCATATTCCCTTACCACTGGGTCCACCTTGTTAAGACTATTGCTTTAGGAATGAGGATTCTCACAAAATTAGTTCTCACTTGGTCAGCTACATGCAGCTTGTTCTGTTCTGTTCACCTGCTCACTACATAAAAAGTAATGTACTAAATAATATTAAATTAAAAGAGAAGAGTAATGTGGGCAGAAAATAAAAGCAATCCCTGCAAGGTCACTGTAGGGACATGACAAGAAGACCGGTGCAAACCTTTGGGTGAAAGGGCAGAAAGTCCTCAGGAAAACACCCCAAAAATATGAACAAATCATGGCAGCCTCAGCAGGGAACCTTGACATGAGGTGGGATACACAAGGAGCTCATCTCCATGGGTGGATGGTCTTTCTTCAGCTCAGGGCAGAGCAAGACATTGTTGCTGATCCAGGATCCAGCTCTCCTCAGAGCTTCTCTCCACTCTTTTTGTGGGAGTTTAAAATCCTGTGTCAGAGCAGACCCTGCAAGCCCTCCTCAAGGGAGCTGAGCGAATGAGGTGAACTAAACAGAAGGTTTGCCTAACCTGCCCGGCTTCATCCCAACTGAGTGGGGAGGATGCGTGTGAGTCATTCCCCTGGCCAAGCTGGGAGCAGGGACTGGAGCAGGAGCCCAGCTGGTAGGTGGGAGGGAAGATGGGAATGGAGCCCCCCCAGCTGGCTTGGGCACAGCTCCAGCCTGCCCCCAGCACCAGCGGGGTGCTGTCCCCGGCGCAGCTGAGGCGGGTGACAAGGTGAGGGTGGCTCCTGGCTGCCACTGCTGCCACAGGGTCAGGGCTGTGCACTCATCAGTGAGCAACACCCCGCGGCAGAGGTGAAACACGGAATGAAAAAACGAGCTTAGAAACTCTACATGTCTTACTGCCATTTTTAATGACTTCTAAAATTAGCTGAAGGAAGAGAAGAGAGATGATCTGTATGCTACAGAAGGTTGACATGAAAAAGGGTGAGAAATCTGTGATCCTGAGGTTTTGGTAGATTCTGGCATATGTTATCCCTGCCAGTTATTCCCCACTCACTCTGCAGGAGAGAAAGGGAGATGCTTCACAGGGTTCCTCTCTAACCACGCTGCTTAGTCCATCTCCTGTGCCTGGGGCATCACAAGAACCTGTCCTACAAGAGGATTTTCTTTGTCCTCTTACCCCAGCATCTGGAGGTGCAAAATTTGGACACTCCAATATATGAGGAGATCACTAAATCTCAGCACGTAATAAAAACCTCCTCATATTTAGTGGAGGTTTTTCATCATCTTCAGCCAACTGTTGGATAAGTTTCTGCCTCTGTTTAGAAAAAGGATGTCTAAGTACAAACTGTGCTTGCTCTGGGCTGAACCTTCTAGAAACATTCAGCAAGCTGTGCCATCTTCTTCCTACACAATGCACCTTTCCATTAACAGTCTGAAGACAGCTTTTAGGTGTAAAAATATGGAGAACAGAAAGTAAAGACAGAAAGGCACTAGAGACGAATCTTTTTTCCGTGAGCTTTGTGAAATATTTTCTCAAAATAACTTTGCAGGGGTTTTACTGCCAGTTCATAATGTGGATGAATCACTTCTGATATTTCTGATAAAACAATATTCAAAACTTCAAAATCTCTTCCAATTCATTTATGCTACCACTTAATTAGGGCTTCTGCAGTATGTTACAAGGGCATCATTATCCCCTATAATTGTATAATAATTACAATTTTTAATGAAATAATTGCAAGTACACTAAATGTGTAGATATAATTATGGTAATTACATAAATACCTGATTTTCAGCTAATAATTAAAGAAGGCCTTTACAAAAAGGGGGAAATTTAACAAATGGAAGCTTCTCAGAAAACAAATACAAATAATAAATAGCTGCCTGTCTCCTGTAGGTTCTGCCTTACTAGAGTATCTCTCCCTGTCTATATATATGTATGATTTTCAACAGATTATAAAATAATTTAAAAACTACTTAAATATTAAATCACACCAAGGGAACGCAATAGGGCCTGATCCACTGGCATTAATATTGCCCAAAGATAATGATTCTAGGAGAGGTCAACATCTCACTTGAATTGCAAATGACTGGCAGTGGCAGGAAGATGTGAATAGTGCCTACAACAACATACAAAGTGTCCTGCTGGCCCTGGTTTCCTCCAAAATGTGTCTTTTTGGTCAAACCTACTGGCTATGTCTTCATTAACACAGAAACCCAGCAGAAGATGCGTTCTCTGCAGGGCAATGAAATTCCAATAAAAGATCTACTTACAGAACCTCATCAGCTGAAAAAAAAAACAAACCCAGTTCTTCAACCAGGGAATTTTCTTTCTCTTCAAACACATTCCTATGACTAAACTTGATGGGTGTTTACTGTACTTTTAGTATGAATAGGAAAGTCAAAATTCAGCCTCACAAAAAGCATGTAGAGAACTCTGCCAGGGCAGATTGATTCTTGCTCCAGTAGCACCAAGGGATATTAACAGAATTCCCACGGCAGAGGAATTAACAACATGATTTACTGCTGCTGCTGAAATGTTCCAAAACACTTTGGCACAAATCTGAAGGGGAAATCAGCTGCACCACCTGGACTATGCCACTTCCATGTGTCTTGCAATTTCTGCAAGAGCAGCCCTGAGGAAGCTGCAGTTCCAGGCAGAGACCACTCTGGTCCACACTGTGTTGGAATATAGGTGCAAACATGGCTGAAAGTCAGCTTTGTCCCACTTCCCTTAGCCTTGCATTGTTCAGTGCTGCTCCCTCTTTGGATAAATCCCATTATTACAAGCATGAGAAAGTAAAATAAGAGATATTAATATTAAAACAGAAGGAAATGGTTTGATGTCCCAAAAACAAATCTCATTTATGGTAAGCTCATTAAAGCAGTTGATTTCTGGATGCTGAGCATAGTTATTAATACCATACATATCAAAGAGGAGACGACATGTATATTTGACGCCCTAAAGTAAGTAAAAATGAAGGCTAAAGAATTATGATTGAAAAGAATTTGTAAAAAAAAAAAAAAGTAAAAGATATTATACTGGAGCAATATTCAAGTTATAAGCAGATTATTAACATCGTGAGATGATCCTTAAAAATGGTTTGACACATGTAAGCAGCATGTTTCAAGCTTAAAAAAAATATCCAAAGAATACAAAAAATGTTTGTATCCATGTGTATTATAAGGAAACAAAAAGATGAAGAGCATTAACACAGAGAGCAGAGGAATAATACTACAATATGGGGCGGGGAAAGCAAGCAGAAGATAATAGCTACCCAAAAGCCATATTAGTTACTCAAACATTCCTCCTGAAAATGTACAAATACACTTATGGCGTTATTTTTTATAAGATTTGTCCATTCTGGCTCTAAATGATAAATTAGAAACTAACAGTTTTACAGGAAAACCATCTCACAGATGTTTACTGAGTAAAACCAGTCCAAGCCAACCAAGGCCGGGGGAAGATGCACAAACCAGTTTTATCCGACTTAGCATTATCAGGGTAGCAGTACTATTTTAGAGCTTGTGTGGGGGAGGATGTAGAAAATGAAAAGCAAGCAGTAAAATAATGGACAAGGAATGGGATTAGATAAGAATTTAAGACCTGTTAGAGCTATAAGCACTGTCAAGGTATATGAACAAAGCAGTGACAGCACGATGGCTGTGTGGTCAGCAAGAGCCCAGAGCCCAAACAACCAGACATTTACAGGGGACTGTGACCAGTGCTGATGGCATTTAAGATGACTGGAGTCTTAAAATACAGTCTGCAGAGTCTTCTGTTGTCAAGCACTGGCTCACCCAGAAAGAGGGCTGGAGAAAGTACATCAGAGTTTTAAGCATTTTATTTCAAATGTGACATAAACCTACTGCACATCTTTGAAAAATTCTGCTAACTGACACTAACAGCTTTAGATTGTGAAAGGATGAAAAGGTCTGTACAAGACAATGTTTGCTTCATTATCTTCTTCTATGTATTACCGGTAGAATAGGAAATGCTGCAGTGCTGGCTGAGCAATGGAAAACAGGGCTTCAAAAAGGAACAGAAAAATAGAACAATCATGGTGTCTTGGTGCGTAGCAGCAGAGTTCGGGATTATGGACTACGTTTGGCCCTGTTGATACCACAGGGATTGAGGATGAGGGCTCTCCAGCCAGGACCCAGCATGGATGGGGTGAAACTTCAAATGTGGGCAGGCAACTACTGACACAAATATACTACAGGTAAATGATTTGTTAGGAATTTTCAAAGAGGCCCAATGAAGATATAAACCCTTTTAAAGTGTTGGTGTCCCCCAAAATACACACAAAGGCATATTTTGTAATTTTGGCACTCATTCTCAAGAGACCCTGGCAATGGTCTGAAAAAGCATGTTTTCAGCCTACTGACAACATAACTTATTTTGACAGAGCTCTGTGATGGAGGCTTACACCTTAGATTTCATATTTTTCATTCACATGGCCATGGAGAAAGAAATATTTCAATAATTTTTGGCAATTTACCACCTACGCTTCCACTGGTTGATATTGTTTTCTAAATGACATCTTTAGAAAAAAAAGAATACTGATAATCAATTGACAACTTTTGCCAGTGAAAATCCACATTTTAAAGGTCTCAGCTTGCCCTTTTCTTGTTGATTTCAGAGCTGAAATGGGTTTACAGAAAGATCTGCATTTAAGGGAGTCCACAGGAATTGCACAAGTTATATTAATTGTCCTTTTCCAGGATCTGATGACAAGTAAACAGTTCTAGGGTAGTTAAATGGAGTATAGGAATGAACACTTTACAGAAACACAAGGTAACAGTTGAAATTTCTGCTTAGTCTTCTAAAGAATATTTCACATTGCTAAGCTTAAAGCCCTAAGGTTATCAGAGCCTCTTACAAAACAGAACTGATGTAACATATTCTCTATTGAAAACAAAGAGAGATCAAAGCAGGATGAGATTACAGCAGTGTGATTTGTGTTTCAGTTCCATGCATCTATTTGTGTGTATGTACGTTTGCTCCAGTGCGTCCATAGTAACCACAGCCATAGCCCAGGAAGTATGGTGTGGGGAGCTTTGCTCTGAAAATCAAGTAGCCCATTAGGAGGCATAAATATTAATAGAGCTGTCTAATCCTACACTCTCAAATGAGGTAGTTCAGATCATGAGTCTTCGCATTTAAAATTTATTCGCTGCCCTGACTAGAATAAGAAACGGAATCCACATGTGGGAAAGTCACCGACATTGGGCGGTCTCTCAGCCACTGATAATTCCTAAACATAAAAGTAAGGATCAAGTGATTTCTTTCCTTATTCTACACCTAAATCTCCTACAAATACTAATTTATCCAAAACTGCATGTGTCTGACTCCGTGGCATTGAGGATATACCACCTACACCTCCACACTTTCACTTTGAGGCATCTTCAGGCAGTTTGAAAGCTTTAGCACAGGTACCTAAGAAAGAGCATGCTGTCATCCCAAGTGCAGAGCACACAACACCTGGGGGTTCTTTTAGTGTCATATAAGTGATCCTTTCCAAATTTTCTTTATGTAGTTGTCATTAAATAGGAAAGTTCCTGGTGCAAACCGTTGCAATGCAAAGAAATGAATATAGAGTATTTAAACACTACAGGTAGGCAGCTAAAGCAGGATGCACTTGCCCTTCTAAGATGTAAGGAAACATTCTGGATCACAAGTAAAATATTTGTGTTTTGACTATAAGGTAAATTACAGACCTGAAATGCCAGACAGTAGAATACTATTCAGGTAATCCATCGAAATGATGCAAAGGTTTGTCAGGAAATTCAGGAAGTGCCAGACAATAAAGAGTATCAATCAGTAAAATGGTATAACTTACAAAATATAACCAGGGTCTATTAAAATTTAGAGTTTTGAAAACTAGACCCAAAAAAGTGACACAAAATTACTCAGATGCCTTTGCACCGATTTTCCAAAACCAGCCCTTGCAAACACAAGTTTCTGCATACCCAAAACAGAATTAGCAGCCTCTGACCTTGATGTTCCTGAAGGGAAAAACACAAAACCAGATGCTCTTTCTTTATTTTTGAATCAGTAAATTGAATGTCAAGTAACTGAAATACAGGCCTCCATGTTTAGCAAAAAACATGCTGAATTGTCTCATTTCTTTTTACCCAGCTTCAGCCTATCATTCTGCAGTCTCTGCTGTGGGCACATCCAAATCCCAACAGGACATCACGGATATAATGCTCATTACCATCTCTAGCATGACTCATGGATAGAACTCCTTTCATTTCTACATCTATCTTAATCAGATTACTCCCTGTTCTTCAAAATATCAAATTTTCCCATGTCCCTCAGCTGGCAATTAAGTATAAATACTAATTTATTTATCTAATTCAATCTATTTCATGTAGCAAGAAAGAATCAAAACATATGGAGCAATAGCATATGGTTGCTGGTTCAGTCATTTTGATCTTATATATCCTTTATGAATTAAAAAGATGGTGTAAAATCTGCCTCTGATTTCCAGATTTTCTCCTTCCAATAATTTTCATTACTAACGTTGATGCAATGACTGCAACCTAAAAATCCAGCAAAAGAGAGAGTGCTGGGCCTTTCTTCTTTCTGATACAAAACTGGTGCCTTTCCAAACTGTGGTTGCTGCTCAATTGCTGTGACTCTACTCTAGTTTTGTCCTGCAACTCGACTCCTTTTGCCCCTGGCTGTGGGGGCAATCCCAGCCCAGGATAAATCTCAGGTTCTGCAGGGGCGAGTAGAGTAATCTCAGAGAACAGAGATTACTGCAGATATCTTAGCTGCCCAGCTGAAGGTGTTCAGGAGCTCTCTGCATTTGTCAACAGCAAAAGGTAGGCTTTTTATTGTTCTGTGTGTGCAGAATCTAAGTGGAAAGGTACCTACAGAATTTCAAATAACTCTCTTTATTCTCCTCCAGGCCCACAGGACAATAAGCATGACTTTCTCAGCTACTGGGCTCTCCCTCCCTTGACTTTTGCTATTTTTCTGATTATTATTTTTTTTAAATACTCTCTCATATGAAAGATGCTCTCCGAGAACAATGATGGGGATCTGCATCTTTATTTATGACTTTGTGAATCAGCGTCTGGGTGATAGGAAGTGAAAGTTGCTCAGCTAATTACACACGCTTGATGAACTGCGTAATAACTGCTGCAGCACTGCACATTAATTGAATGCATATAAATGACAGCAGTTATTCTAACTTGAATGATGTGTGAAGAAGTGACGTTGCTCACAGTACCCTGATTATCTTCATTTCCAGCTTTGGGAATCCAGCTTAAACAATTGTACTTTTACAGCACCGAGCAAAAATTCCCCAACAGAAAACAGAGGATGCCTCAAAGCCTGACACTTTAAACACAAATTGCTTTAAGTCACTGAAAGTGGATTTAGACATCTAAAAAAAAGCATACATTGAGCAACTACAATTAACAATTAATAATTAACAGCTAGCTGCAACCAGCAGTTAGGAGCTGTAAGAGCTAAAGCCTTGGGAGCAAGGCCACCTTCATTTAGAGCCTGGATACTGCCTTAAAAACCTAATCCAGTGTTTAAAGGGTTAAAATATGCCCAGCTCTAAACATTTCTGCTATGCATTTTCCTAAAATGTATATGTTTTGGAATAACAGGATAAAAAAATATGGATTACAGCTAATAGGCAACTGTGCATGTCCACAGTACTCTTTGTTCACCCCAAAAAGCATTCTAATTCATATGTAGTCCAGCTCTAAGATAACACATTATTTTAAAGAAAACAACAAAGAAAAATCATTTGATGCGAAACAAATGTGCATAGTACAAAATTAGTACTTCAAAACTAGCACCAAATGCCTCCTTTGAATCAGTACCAAAATAGACCTTCTCTGTTGCGTGTCAACTGCTTGAGGAATTTGCAAATATTCACAAAGAAATCTGCAAACTCTTCCATACTATTTAACACAGAAAGGGGAGAAGCCAAGTTTCCAAAGCTTCCAAAAGCAGTCTTGTTCCCAAAGTACCATGTCACAATATTTTAACAGTTCCCTACACCCCTATTAGGAGTTTTTGGGCTTGACAAAGAGAGCTGTAATCACAGAATAAAGGAAGTCAGTGCTCACTTTTAGAAGCGTGTAAACAAAATAAATTCCAAAACGTTTCACATCTTCACTTCAGAAAAGTTAAGCCTGTTGCAAGAAAACAGGGAGTACCCTGGAGAAAGCCAGCGCAGGTCTCAGCCCTGCGTTGCTCTAACGCTTCCCAGCCATTATGCCATAGTTCTGGAAGGGAGAGCCGTGGGCTCTGCCAGCCCCTGCGGAGCCAGCAGCGCCCATCCCAGGGCACAGAGCTCCCTGCTCTGCGTCCACACACAGCCCCCTGTCCCCTCGTGCCACTGACTGACACTGCCCACAACCTCCAGGCCAACAGAGGAGCTGCCAACACTGACACTGGAGAGAGTGCCAGAAATGATCACGTGCAACTGAGTCCCGGCTTTACAGAAGTTACCTTCTCATCTCCTCTACACTGACCTCTCCACCAGCACAAGACCATCCCTAGCAGTTCACAGCACCAGCAATCAGCCTCTTTCACCTGGATTATTTGCTCTCCTTTTGTAAGGTTTCAATCTCTCCCCCGTTATTGTTTGGGTTTGTTTTTGGTTTTGGTTTTTTTTTATGTCCACTTTATACATACCTCCTTTTCTACAAATTTTCTTGCCGGGTTTTCTGGCACATTCCTTGGATATTCTTTTGACTGAAAAATGAATAGAAGACTAGAAAATAACATGGAGCTCCGTCACAGACAGTAGGAGCATGCAACACCACTATCTAACTTAAATATGACCTGCTTTATTAGGTGCGGAAGATTCTCAACTTGTTGTGCCTGCACATGCAATGGAAAAGATGTTGATGCATCTTCCCAGAAGTCAGTGGGTGGCAATGAGAATTAGGCACCAACTTTGACCTAAAAATTACACGTGCTGTGGGAGAAAAAAATGAGTGTAGACAGAAAGAAAGGAAGAAAGAAAAAAATAAAAGTCAAAAAGCAAGGACAAATGCACACAGAGAAAAGCAGCATGCACACATGTAATAAGCTGGCATGCGACCAGAGAAAGCCATGCGTGCTACCAGTACACGTGAATTAATATTGTTAGAAAGTAGAACAGGAAAATAAAAAGATCTCCCTGTTTCGCCTGCTATTAACTCACCATCCTCGGTTGGGACATAGATATTTAAATAGAGGCAGTCTTCGTTCTGGTCTTGCACATAGGTTGAAACTACATCCAAGTTATTAGTAAACCAGACGGGAAGCATGACTTCAGGCAGTCTGCCCTCTATAATGTTCTGGGGACACACTGGAGCAAACTGGGTGGTGTTTTTGATATCTGCCCAGGGAGACGGAGGCTCGGGAGGTTGAAAGCGGCGCTCCCCGGTTGGAGGGGCAGCGTACGGAACCCCGAGAAACTGAATAACGGGCCCCAAAATTTCATTATTAAGTTCCTTCTTAATCCCTCTTATCTTGCCGAAGTTGGTGGTCACGACTGGGTTGGTATCATCCAATTTTTGGGAGGACACAGCTGCAACGTGGAGCAAAAATCCAAGCACAGAGAAAGCAAACGTGGCGCTCAATCCCATGTGTAGCAGGCGGACCACCGTCGCTCTCCAAACACAGTTCAGCCACATGGATCTTGGAAAGGCCATGGTCCCACATTAGTTGTGTAACTACAGTGAAGCAATCTGATTTGTATCCACTGGTGTGAAAACAGGGCGACCGAAGGAAACAGATCAAGTTTCCTAAATAGGTGCCTGTCAGAAAAATCTCAAAAGGCTTTTCATGCGGTAAGTATCTTCCATTGATTTCACACCTATTGAAGCTGCATCTTCACTCAGCACTATTTATCAGACTACATCCTATTGACAATTCTGTTTTCCATAGCAGCAATATGAAGAGAGCAGCCATTTACTGCAGAATCCCCTCTTATAAATCAAATCCAGTTAGCCGCAGGTCTATATCCTGGAGAAAATGAAAATAAATCATTAGTATGAAAGAGCTAATATGAGCAGAGTGATAACTAGGTGTTTAACGCCTTATTTACATACATTAATATTTGCTAGAGTCATGTAAGTTGAACTGCAGTAGTTTATGGGTCCATGAAATGGCAGGTGAAACACTGATTACTGGATTATCTGTAATGTCACCTGTTGAATTTATAGAGACTTCTCAGGAGAAACAGGAGTCACATAAAATATATTTTTAAAATTCACCTTTTCAAGAATAAGAAATTTACTGTCAAGCTACATTACATAAGTGTTTATGTTAATAGTTTATTTAACTTAATCAGCTCATAATCAATTTTCACCTTGTTTGCAGAAGTTGATTTATCAGAAAGGAAGTAATTATTTCTTAAAGTAGAAGATGGGGAAATTAAGATAGACAGGCATACTGAAGGCCCAAATGCATTTTATTTCATTAAAAGCAGTTTATAATACATACAAACATATTTTTGTTAATTTTAAAATATAGCATGAATTACTCTGCTTATTCACAATAACCTGAATTACCATGCCTTAGGTGGTTTTCTGATAGCTGATGAAAAGCACAGATAGACTAGAATGCTCACATCAATGAAGGACCAAAGTCTTCTTCTGCTGAAGTGAATGGCAAACTCTGAATTTGCACAAAAGTACAACTGGACCTCTGTAGGTTGCTGGGGATTTTTTCAGAATTCGTTTGGAAAAGGATACGAATGGGCATCTTAGGGAGGGAGCTGTATATCACAGTTTCTATGTCAGATCAATCCTGCATTCCTTATAAAAGACTGACTTCAGTGAGAAATGAAAACGCATGCTGAAAGCACTCAATTCCTACCATACTTAATTTATAACATAAACAATAAGCATTCCCACAGGACAGGAGAAATCTTATCTTTCATATACCCACATGCTGACTGAACAATATCCTAGAAAAAATAATCAGTTAGGATCAGAGACTGCATAATCTGAAATTCCAGATGCTATTTTCAACTACTTTAGCTCAGAGGTTGTCACACAAGGCTGTGTTCCAGCACTTCTGAAAATTGCTCGGTGCATATCATTATATCTTCCATATTCATGTGAAACATATTTCCAACACGACTTACAATATCCTATTATTTAAGATGCAGTGTTATACACAACATAGCAGTGTAATCTTACACTCCCTATTAAGCAGTGTGTAACGCACAAGAAATGTGTTTAGCTAGGAAACATTTTAAACCACTTGCTTTTGAAACAGCATTGGCAGCTTTAATGAGAATGAGTTTTTTTATCATGTCTATACACATTGTGGAGAGAATTCAAAAGAACGGCTTGTCTAATAGTCAGACTACCCTGTAGTTTGGGTTATTAAAAAGGAGATTGTAACAGCTATATAGGACAGCAGGAGATTTGGTTCATGTCTAGTGCTCCTTTAGCTCTGAACAATCTATCTCAGGAGGCAATAAGAAGATAGATGAAGCTTTTCTGCAATTTTCTCTTTCCCTTTCTTTCTCTGCTAATTCTAACACCTTCAGTGTGAAACTGCATTAACAAACAGGCTTATGTCCTTCATTCTCCAGCTGCATATTCTCAGTATTTGCTGGAAACACACCAATTTAGCTGCAGAAAATAATTCCCCGAACTTGATGTATGTGTTTACACTTACTTTAACGCACTTACGTGGAATGGCAGACATTCCCCTCATGGAGGATTGTTGCTTTGTAGCATTTCAGATTTTGGAGGGAGCAGGGTTCTACTTGAGAAATAGTAAAGGCATAGTAGGCTGGCAGGTTCCTGAGCAATGCCCATGGAGGGAGAGAAGCCTGTTCCTTAGTGGTATTCAAAAAACCTCCACAGCCTTTTCCCACTTGGTCTTAAAACCCACGAGGGTTTGTTTTCCTCACAGGAATGGAAACATACTTTCTCTTCTTTCTCAAACTCAAACTTGTAAAGAGCAGGAACTTAATGTCATTAGCCTTCCAGATAATTCACATGGTCTGGGGAAGGTCTGAGTTCAACAAATCCAGCACAGCTGTGTCAAGGAAAAACTTCATTCTTCATTTGAAGGTGCTGGGTTGGTTCAATGTGCAAAATTACCGGGATGCTACTAATAATTTATTTGGCACCTGTTTTCAGTTCTAAAGAAACTTTGTAATACACTTTTGATACCTCAAATGGTAAATTTAATGTGAACTCAAATCCAGTTCTAGAGCTGGGCTATAATTCTAAGCTTGTCCACCTGCTGGTTTGTCTTTGCAGCTGAACAGCTCTGCTGTGATCTACAGTTCTGGTTTGCCTCCCATGGATAAGTTTTTACTCTGAGACAGGATGCTAAAAAGGTAAGAATATAATTTAGTTCCGTGTTTGCTATTCCTAATTAATTAACAGTTGGGCAGTAGCTTCAATGAATAGATGGATAGGCTGTAAAGGGCAGCAAACTGTCAAGCACTTGCAGGATTTAAATCAACATCTTTTCATTGTATTTGTAACTTGAATTTTGGATTTGCTCTTTTCAAGCCTTTCTTTTTAAATGTCTAAGTAACAGTTTATTTTTAAGACTGAGAGGTCAGACATTCAAGCCTGTCATTGGCTGCCCTGAAGCTATCACATCAAAACCACAAACTCAACGCTAATAAAAAAGACTGAGATTTATGAAATCTTTTGAGACTTTCATGTCAAAATTTCATTTTGAGCACTAGGTAAAGCAGGGAAGCTGGCCAGGAGTATGTTGAGAGTTAATGCTGGACAAAATTCTTCCCCGTCTTTCTGCAGGTGATCTACATAGGATTTCCCCTTGGTATCTGGACTCAGCTGAAGAGGAATCAGTGGGGAAAAAAAAGGAGAAGGAATAAACAGGAATGATCAGGGAGATAAGCAGGCAAATAAACCAAAGAGTAGCAATGATAAATCTGGGACAAGATTTAGCATCAAAATAATATGGATCTGAAGAGGAGGAGGAGGAGGAGGAGAAACCTTTTCAGATTTTACTGCTGTCTTGATTTGAGGATCACAATTGCTCCCTGTGGTAACACAAATGAATTCTACTGTAAAAGGTATTTGATAAAGTCTTTCATGCTCTTTCGAACAGTCTATACTATACAGAGTTTTTTTTCTATCATCTATTATTTTATTATCTTCCTTTCTGAATTCAAATTACTTTATAGCTCAGATTCTGAAATACTTTAGAGAAGCATTTAGTATGCTGAGGAGAGAACAATCCAAGAGAGCTTCAGTGCATCTTTGCATTTCCAATGACACAGGGCATCCCACAATAGGTCACATCTGCTGCAAACTGCAGCAGCGAAACTCCTCTTTGTTACTCATGCCCAGACCTTCAAATCTTAGGGGATTGTTTGATCTGTACCACCTATCAATAGCTCCAATGGATTAATAAAACCTTTGGTGGCACCCAAGGCGTCTGTGGCCATATGCCAGCTTTAGCACGTGTAAAGGCTATTATTGTTACTATGAAAAACTCACAACCCTCCAAAAAAGCTGGTTTCTTTTCAGCTGAAGGTGTATTCTGTGATTT
This sequence comes from Donacobius atricapilla, assembly GCA_013397315.1. Taxonomy (NCBI): domain Eukaryota; kingdom Metazoa; phylum Chordata; class Aves; order Passeriformes; family Mimidae; genus Donacobius; species Donacobius atricapilla. The sequence goes on along the minus strand of WBMY01013524.1, from coordinate 268,212 downwards.
GATATTCTTGCTTAAAGATTCCTTTCCACTTCAACTTTGCTAGTAAATCCCAGTTGCACAAATATTCAAAGTGATTGCAAGAGTTTGGAACACCACACAACACCACTTCAAAACACAGGTGCTGTTTTGCAGAACCTGCTACATTTGCATCCATTTTTACTTACAACAGTCTCTCCTCAGAACTAAGAGCCCAGAGACGTTTCATGTCTCTAAGAAGAAATCCGTGTTCTAAAATCACTCTGAAGCCAAGCAGGAGCGTGGACAGTGGTGCAGAGACCATTAGAGGAAAGAAGAGGGTGAACGCTGTGATAGTGTGACACAACAAATGTAAACACGACCAAACGAATCCTCAAGAGAGGCAGCACAAAATTCCCCATCTCTTCTTTCATGTTTCAGGTTAGCAAGGGAAGCAAGTTCCAATATACAGCGCATTTTCTCTCAGCTCAGTAGAAAAAAAGGCCAGGTTGATGGGACTTTGAGCAGCCTAGAGGGGAAGGTGTCCCTACCAAAACCAAGATGACCTTTAGAGGCCCCTTCCAACCCAATACATTCTGTGAAATATTTTAAAACAGACATTGCCCTTGCAGACTTCCCTAAATACTTTCTCAAAGGGGTAGGATTTGCATGGGTTTAGTTCAAGAAATGAACTATATTCATTTAAAAAAGCAGGCATATGAAATGATAGTAGAGGAGGCTGCAATCCTGAACACATAACACACAAGGTGTGTTAAGGAGGGTACAGCTCTGGTGGGGTTTGCTCAGAGCCCCCATGCCAGCACCGCCTTCACCTCAGAGCAGCCACGGGGCTGGGAGCTCCAGAAAGCTGCTACAAATCCAGCCCTATTGAGATGCAGAACCTTTGCCAAGATGGCCAACAAAGGTATGAATAAGACATCGTCTTTATGGGCTCACAGTCCCACCCCACATTAGGATGAGATTACAAGCGTTATGTTACACGGGAACACGAACAACCCAGTGGAAAGGATTTCCAGATGCTGCAAGCTGTGTAAATATATCACTCCCAGATCAGAGAAACTGATTCCTGAGTGCCCTCACCTCGATTTAATATGATGTTTTGACCACTAAACCTCATTACCAGTTAGTGAAAAACACAATATTTAAATACTGTAGTATAAAGTATTCAATGCAGTGCTTCAAAATTAGTGAAAAGTTGAATTCAAATGAGTAGATGCCATAGGACTCCTTTAAATTGTGATGCATTTTTCAACTGCATCAATTTTTGGGGGTTTGCCATTAGCGTGTATATTTACTAATGCTTATTAACTACTATTTTCATGATCAGAAATCCGTTTAAATAATTTCTGCATCTTAGTTTGCCAAAATAGAAAGACTTCTGATCAAAATTTTCTATAAAGCTGTTTTTGAATTAGACAAATTAAGCCCATGAGCAGAGGGTCAGTTAAGTCTTACTATCTTTCATTTACTCATATCAATAAATCATTATCTTAAAACAGTTCTACTTCTTATCTGAAGTAATTGTTTATATTACCAGAAGTTGACTACAATTTTTTAATGTGGACTAGCACTGTCTGACATTTTGCACAATAAGTAGGTAACGAAATGGTGATTTTACCCATAACAGAAAGAATGGGTAACTCTGTCACTTATGTGTAAAGTTTTAGACAGCTAAGTAATACAGATTTAAATTAAAAATGACAGATGCACTGGCTTGGAATATAATGGGCACTGAAGTGAACCTTTATTCCTTTTAGCAGCTTACGGTTAACTCTTAAATGGACCACACATTATCCTCACTTTTGAGTACTGTAACTATTCAGCTAAATGATCAAATGGCCATTCTGTTGATGGCTGCTCTGTGCTTCAGGACAAGAAGATTCCCTGACCTACTGAAGAAATTCCACTGAACTCATGCTAATCAGAGGTCATCCCAGAGAAAAAAATAACTCAGATGTTTCTCATTTGAGAGCTTCAGTATCAAAACCTGGGTGTTGTATATCATCAGGTCGAGTGGGAGTTGCTTGGATTAATACGTCATAAAATATACACGCACTTCTCATCTGATCTCTCTAGCAGAGTCTTCAGAAACTGAAACTAACTGTCCTTTTGTTGCCTCTTGCAGGTGATAAATTTAGTTATACAATTGCTAGCAAAGTTCTTCACCTGATATATATTTGTGGCTCACCCACGGCTCACTGGAGTTAATTGTATGAGAAAAATAATTTGGATTTCCTTCGCCACCTTTATTACAACTATAATATCAACAACAATACTACCTTTAATGCTAGTTCAGCCCCCAAGGCAAGCTTTCATATCAGATTCATAAGAAAGATATCACTTTTGTATTTTCCTGGTGGGGAGGGTGTTAGCAATTCAAGATAAAAAAAGCTGGAATACAGATAATACCACTTCTTGAGGGAGAACTCTGCAAACAAAGATGCTTGAATGAACTCAGACTTATCCATGAATTGTTGTTCTAGCTGGATACAATACAGTAACAGTTCCAAGCATACAAACCCCTTGTTGTAGAGCTAGATCAATAACTAGCTCTTCAACAAGATGATTTCTTTTTTCTATAAAGAAAAAGACCAGCAAACTTCCTTGTGGCAGAAAAAGGAACCCATGCTTTTTGCTCTTGATCAGATGGTCAAGATGGTCCCGATTTCATCAGGGTAATTGAGATCAAGTTCCAACTCATCAGAAAATTCACAGACGTATAAACATAATTTGTTAATCACAAACCAAACATCTCTAACTCAGCTCTGAAAGTGCTCTTGACTGGCATTACCAGGCTTTCCAGAACTGCAGAGAGCACACTACAACTTGAGTGCAATATTGGCATTAGAGGGATCTATCCACTTGAAGAGGTTGTTTCCTGTGATCTAGCATTCTGTACATCTGTGACTTTACTTGCATTTGTTCCAAAATGAATTTCATGCTTAACTTGTTTTTCTTAATTAAACTTCCTTTAGCAGTTTCTGATATGTGCATTATTAAAACTCATTAGTCCCATTCATGCCTGCCTGTCATTTTTGGCTTCATATTCATGTACCAAAGAGCTCTGCTGCTTTATATAGGAAGCAAATTAAATAATAAATATGAGAACTTGAACGGTTTATGAGTGTCAGTATGAGAAAGTGGCTGCAAGGCCCATAAGGTTTCACAAAAAAAAAAGCATTACAGCTAAAGCTAACATGCTGACACATCTCTGATCTATAAAGTCTGCAGTAATGGTAGCAGTAAAGTGTTGTGCCATAGATGGGGAATTTTTCTCTCACATGAAATAGAAATAGGATATAGCACAGACTATATTTACTGTTGTAAAAAAATTTCAAATAAAATTTCCCAAAAGCTTAGAATATAACATCATTAAATGTCTACAAAGATTTACTCTTTCCATCTGACTTCATGTGTAGCTCCTATTATTCAGCTCCTTGTCCTCTTTTCATTTTCTATGCCTGTCTGTGAGAAAGAGACTTATTTCAGCTCTAGCAACCAGGCTCAGTCCCCCTGTGGTCATGTCCTGGTCACGCTGACCACGACTCCAGTGACCAGAGGGTTTCCTGACCCAGCAGCAGAGTCTCATGGTGACTATTCCAGGGCCCAGATTCTCCACAGAAATAAACCATTATTCTGAAACCAGCTGAAGAAACAAAAGCCTCATCCCACAATGTCTGTTTTGCACAGGCTTGAGGATGCCAAAATATTCAGTCTATCTGTAAGGTTTCTCCTGACTAAATTGTCGTTTTCTCCTCATGAATATTTCTAACACTGTGTGCCTACATAACACTTTACTGCTTTCAAGTACTGTTTTGGAAACTGGGGGACAAGGTTGGGAAGGCAAAAGTTAAGGAACAACTTTAAGTTCAGATACTGAACTTGAAAGCTTCAGACAAAATGTAATTAAATAAAAGTACAAAATAAAACATAAATGTACTCCCCTCATTAAATTCCCAGAACTAGTTCAGCAAGTGAGCTAATGGCTTCTCTAGGCAGGATGTGATTGAGGAGATTTAGAAAACATCTTTTTAAATTACCATTTAAGTTCTCTGCTTCGTTAAAGGAATATGAGTTACTTGAACTGCAATAGTTGTAAAGTGCTCTTGACCACGTTTATGATTTCACAGTCACGTGTTGCTGATTTCCAAGCATTACATTCTCCCTTAATATGGTGCAAAAGATGTAACCAAGCATCAGCAGAAGGTAACAGGCTGCCCAAAGGCAACACTAAAACTGATTACGCAGAAAATATTATGAGGACAAAACAGAAGAATTCAACAAATGGGGTAAAGAGAACTCAAACTGCTTTTCCATCAATGGCCTCATGTCTTACTTGACCACAGCAGTGGAAAAACCATGTTACCTTGCTGTGGGCAGCCCGGATCTTTACATGGCTCGGTAACCATGAGGATATTTACAGGACAGACCCTGTGCCCCCTGGTTTCCCCCAGCTGCTGGTCCCTCACACCACCTTTTGTTTTCTAGTGAGAAGTGCCACGGTGGAGTGGGTGCACAGCAAAATTAGCATGGGATTAAGCAGAAAACCAGTCACTTTTTATCCCTGGAGAGCACATAAAACATCATTAATGAGCAATTAATAGGTATGGAAACAGTCTGTTGGAAAATATGTGGGGTCTTCAGAGGCAGGTGGAAATGTGCAGCTGAGTCACCAAGAAGCCAAAATTATTTCCCCCTGTAATTCTGCTAATTCAATAGTTATCCTGGGGAATGTAATGTCATCATTTATTATTAAAATTATAGGACCTGCTCTCAATATGCAACACATGATGAAGTTTTCCCATCAGGTGGGGGGTTTGTTGGTTGGTTTGTTTGTTTTTCTTGCTTCTTGGGGTTTTGATTTGTTGTTTTGGGTTTGGTTTTTTTTTGCATCTCCCAACTCCCTTTCCCTCCCTTCCACACAAACTCTTGTGCAACACCTGGGTATCAGGGCAGGCATCCCCCTCTGAGTGCTTGTGCTCCCTCACAAAGCTCAGAACCAGGGTGACAGTAATGGAGATATGCCTCTAGAACAGCCTTTATTCATCAGTCAAGACCTATTTTGGATCATTACCTATTATTTTATCACCTGTTATACTTACGATGGAGAGATATCTGGGACTAATCAGAAATTATATCATTTAATGGATCTGACTGATAACTGCCCATCTTTTATTAAAATAAATCCACAGGGGTTTCTACTGGACCTCTAGCAAAATGTTGAATTTTCATTATTTACTTTCAAAGAACGTCTGTCTCCTTTTGCCCTTCTTTTTTCACTATTTAATTTTTAAATAATTTCTTTTTCATGTGATTAAAACACCATAATAAATACAACATCAAACAAATAATTCAGAGCTAGCCAAGGGTCTGTAATAGAGCTCTACATCTCTATTAGAAAAGAATGTATGCTTGCTTTTAATAAAGAAAGGCAAGCCAATCCATTATGAACTGAGACCACATCTAAGCCTCTGCTTTCTTCCCTTTTCCCCAGACTCCATTTGAACAATTAGAGTGGCTTATGCTGGTGTGTATGCCAGTGGATATTAAAAATGTAAACTGATAAAAAATACAACTACCACCATTACCATGTTCAAATTCCTCCATTCACTTGCAAATCAATTTATCTGCCTACAGCCCTGTCCCAGTCTTTAAATAACCCTCCTCAGCAGACTGCTCCACCTCCATCCAAATAATCCAGAGAAAACCCACTTTGTTAAAGATGTTTAAGTATCAACAGCTAGGATATTATCTTCTTACCCTACTCTAGGAGAAAGGGTAAGATAACCAAAGCGGCATCAGGACAGCAGCTCCTCTCCTCGCCCCTGCACCTCAAACAGCCTGAACCACTCTCATGGCTTTCCTTGCTACTTCAGTTAATCACAAAACAGAGGTAGGTGTTCAGCCAAATCCTGCTTCCCAGCACACTTAGCATGATTATCCTCAGCCTCATTTTTCTTCCCACAGCCTGCATATGATTCGCAGGAAACGTGCAGGATAAATTGGATCTCTTTGTAGGTATCTGAGGAGCTCCTGATCATTTACTGCAAAACTGCTTTTGCAACATCACTGCAATCTGTAGCCACAGCCTAAGAAAAACGGTGTCATTTATCACAAAGTAACTAAGAAACAGTCTTTTTTAACCCTGCACCAGTAATAGAGAAGGGGGTTGGGGGAAGAAAAAATAAATAATCCTTCCCAACCACTATTCGCAAACATGGCTACTTAGCTTTTGGCTCCCAATCTGCAAATGTAATTTCAAAGATGCAGAAGTGGTCTGCGTGTTACAGCTGTTGAGCCCACGCAAATCTCAGTGCAGTCAATGGGAATCAGGATCTTTGAAAACCAGGGCCCTGAATAATGGGCTCTATTTTTAAATGCTCATTTGTACCATGCATGGGTCTTTCTCTTGTCAGGTGCCTGTAATAAAGTACATGCAATTTCATAAGTATCCTTTGCTTCAACTAAGCCAGCCCAGAAAAGTAGGGGAAAATGTCCCAAAGCTCGCAGTACTGCTCTTTCAGCAATAACAGTAGTCTGTGGTTGCACCAAAACCGCTGCTACTGTAAAAAACAAACAAACCCAAATTACCAACCTAGGTCTGAAAGGAGCATGAAAAGGTTATTGTGAGCATTGCCAAAAAATACATGCTTTCGGTTGTGAATTATCTCTGAATTTACTAGTACGGTCTGGTCCCACTAAGGCTCTGGATAAATGCAAATATTGCCACAGTGGATGGCAGTGCTGGCAAAAAAATAATTCCTAAAACAATTTCTTACACTTATGCTGAGAAAAAGAAAAATCTGCTTCATTTCAAATTCACAGAATATCTAAACGTGCTAAAAACATTCACTTTGATATTTATAGCTTCTATAAGACATATTTCCATTTTATACTAGTGGATTTTAATGCCATAGTTGTTAGAGCTAAAACAAACTGGCCTTCCAGAAAGCAAACCCAGTGTCAAACTAACATTATATTCCTTCGAAAGGTCAGCAAATTTACAGAACGAAATGGCCAGTCCAGATTGTGTCACCTGCACCAGCAAGAGCACAACCCTATAATCAAGCTCTGGTTTGTTTTATTTAAACAGTTATTTGAATGTAATTGCCCTGAAACCATATGCATCGTTAAAATGATTCCAGATAACATCCTTTCTCCTGATTCCAAGGTAACTTTCTGGCTTTAATTATAAGTCAATTAATATTAAGTAATTTGACTGATTAATTTTAATTAAACCTGTTGAAAATTGATTTTTTCCTTTAGCAAGTAAAGATGATGCTCTNCGCAGCCCCGAACGCATCGCCCCGGCCGCGGACACGCACACACGGCGGGGAAAGCGGCCCTGCCGAGCGCCCCCGGGCTCGGCCCCGCGGCTGCCCTGCCCTGCCCTGCCCTGCCCTGCCCGGCAGCCCCGCTCCATCCCCGCCGCTCCTCTCTCCTCCATCCCGGCCGTCCTTCTGCATCCCGGCCCGGCCGCCCTGTCCCTCCTCTCCATCCCGGCGCGGGCTCGCCCCGCACGCCGGGAGCATCAAAGTATTTACCAGTTCACGGCCGCTTTCCCGCAATCGCAGCTGAAGCTGTAATCCGCTGGATTCGCCTCCTCCGGCTCTCCCAGCCGCTGGGAGCGGGAGGGATCCCAATAGCGCTCCGGACACTTCCCAATTATACCGATTTTTATATATTTTTCTCCCCTTTCCTGGGATCGGGGCGCGGGGAGGGGGGGCTGGAAATCCCCATCCGGAATCCAGCCTCATCCGTGCCGAGCCACCTCCATGTAAATCCGACCATCAGGCAGGCAATGGAAATGATCAAACGCTACTTCTCTCCGTCTGCAGGCAGATAATCCCACTAATCCAATAGATCTCCCCCGATCCGAAAGTGCCCTCCAGACGAATCCCTTTCGCTCGGTGTCCGGCGGGCGATGGCGGAGCCGCCGCGGAGCCCCGAGGGGCGCGGAGGGGGCGCGGAGGGGGCGCGGAGGGGCGTTAATCTCTTTTGGCTCCTGGATGCGCGGCTCTCGCTCGCACCGCCGAGATCCCTCGCTTTTCCCCTCTATTACACGTTTCCACTCCAAATTGCTGCTGGATGAAAAATGGTACAAAGATACCCCCAGCGGCGGCGCGGCGAACAGCGCGGGCAGCCCCGGCCCCGCACCGCNACCGGGTGATGCCGGAGCGGGATGGAGACGCTGCGCGCACCTGCGAGCGGGTGGGCTGCAGCCTCTCGCCTGGTGATCCCCAAATTATGTAACTGGTGCGTGGTTCATGGCGAGGGGTGCCAGTTATACCCAGGTATTTCGCACCGGTGTAATTCGGGGTGAAACCGCCTTGTTTACTTACTTGGATCTTCGCTGTCTGCACACAAGATGTAAGAGACCCTTTTTGTTTTCCCTTGCTGTTTCTTGAAATCTTTTACTTATTTTTCATTGCTTTCTTTCCATTTCTAATTTGGGGGGGGGAAGTATTCTCCGACCCCAGCCCTCATGCTTTCTAGGATCACAGCAGAGAATGAAAGTTGACAACTCAGGGGATGTGGGGAGAAAGGAAGGCCAGATCAGAAGGGAAAGGAGCCTTTGAATGCTGATAGATCTATTCATTTTTTAAGAACAGCCACAATCACACAATAAAACGCCCTGAGTTAAGCCTCTTGCAGAGAGCTCATTAACATCTCCTGTTATTTTAGGAGAGATTTCCCTTCACATTGTGTTTAAAATCTGTATTTTGCTCCGCTAACATCCAGCTCGGTTTAAAATATTGACACTAACCAAGCGCAGCAAACCCACTCATGTTTCCAAGCCTACAGCCCCAGGCAAGGTCTGGAGGTGCCCGATAATTTGATCAGCTTTTACACCCTCACCTGAGAGCACATCCCAGTGGAGGGAAGGTCAGCCCCAGCCATGCTGGGCTATTTATGTCTCCGAGTCCCACTGAGGATCTGGATCTAAATGCCCATGGCAGGAGTGACAGGACTCAGCAGCAGTTTATCCTGTGACATTCCCATGTACTGGAATAATCATGTCCTGGGCACGTTTTGTGCCTGTCTCAATAACTATTATAGTCCATGGTTAATTAGGAAAGTCCAGAATCCTTCAGTACTCTGAAATTTAACTCTTTTGCTGTCGCCAAAAGCGTGCAGCTGTCAGGTACAGGAGGGAAAGGCAGAACATACTCTGCTGACAGGGTAATCCCATGAATGTTGTTGTGTTAGTCTCAAGGGAGCACTACATGAAAACAAAACAAAAAAAAATCAAAATTAGACAGAAAATTTGTATATGAAAATCAATCACTTGCCACCAGCCACAGATCAACCAACAGCCTGAAAACTATCACCAAAGAGGCAATACCAGGTGAGATATTCTGCCATTCTTCATCTGCACAAAGCCCTGGAGTAGCTTTGTATTTGGGTTGTTCCTTATACTGAAAAGCAAGGAATAAAGGTGAAATAAAATAACAGCACTCTCCTTGTCACTAGATAAGGCACTGGGAATCCAACTGTGCAAAGTTTTATTCTCCTTCCTTCAAGGAGGATGTAGCTATCTTCCCCAGGTTACCTGAGCCATGTGAACATCTCCTTGGAGTGCTCTGACCATCATTTAAGCAGATTATCCCCTACTAACTGGGGGGAAATCCAGGCATTTATCTCTTTACCATGCCGTTTGTGGGTGGCAGGAGCTGATAATTTACACCCAACTTGCAACAATCCCACCTTTGGCCACCAAGCCTCCCTCTGGTCCTAACCCATCTCCGCAGTGCAGAAATGGCATTGAATTGTTGAGCACGTTAAGTTGTTCTTCAACTCCCTCTCACAGCAGTGATGTGTGATATCACTTCATCCACACATCACTTTTGCTCTGGCCTGTCCCCAAGGTTGGGGTCCCTTTCCAGAACTTTTCCACTGTCTTTCACTTTGCTTCAAACATTTCTCCCTGCTTCTTCCCTCCAGGAGCCTCGACAGCTCCCCTCTCATCCAAACCACTGCTGGGGAAAGAGGAATACTGGCCTGTGGAAGGCAACAAGATTTGTCTCCAGCTCCAGAAAATTGTACAGGTCCAGGAAGGGATATTTGACTGGGAAAACAAAGTAAAGGGTTAGTCCCTCTATACAGAGATGTGATAGCAATGGCTAAGCCTACATATGTGGTAATAATAGATTATATTCTAATATAGTAAAATATGACATTCCTGAATTTCCAGTGCAGCGTCTGATCCTGATTCAGTTTAAAACCAGGATGTCCTTGCCTGTAAGAACTAAGTGGCTTGCACACATATTTATATTCATATATATATATATATAAATATTTATAAAAGGTTGGAACTACATGATCTTTAAGGTGCTTTCCAACCCAAACCATTCTATGATATACACACATTTATGCCTACATAAAAATGTGTAAAGTTTGGATTAGTTTGAACCAAGGGGAGAAGTGCCTGTAATTGATTAGAACTTTGTTAAATATGTTTTAATACCCTGCATGTCAAAAAAAATTACACTTCCATTGCAATCTAGGGAATGCAAAACTGGTTTAAAGACTGGCATTATTTAATATTTAGTTCAGCTGAGTCTTGATAGGGTTGTGTTATCTGCATTTATTAAAAGAATGAAAAGAGAGATAAATTTCCATGGACTGAAAATCCATGGAAAGAAATTTCAAAGGCCAGCATCCTGCAATATTCTAAAATTCTCCTCTGTTCCATTTTCTCTGTTTTAAGAACACGAAACCCTTCATACCACCCTCATGTAAGCAACTAATTTCCAAAAGGAGAAAACATACAATGAAAAGCTAAAAAGAAGAAGCTCCCAACTAGCAATCCAAGCTAAAATGCACATTGAGATACATAAAGTATGCACCCGAAGCTTTGAAGGTAGGCAAGGTTTTTGATGCAACACAAGTTTCATGAGCTATTGAAATATGTAGCTTAAGACAGTCAAGTTTTTATTTCAAATATAAATTTTATCAGACTGTGTTTCTCAAAAAAAATGTAACCTTTCTAATAGGTAGAACAGGTGGAACTGTTTACATATACAAAATAGTAAATACTCATTAATTCGTTTGTCTCAAGATAGCTCATTAAGTTGTGTCTTGCAATAACTTTGTTAAATATTTTCTTTGATTTCATGAATTTGAGATTGCTCATCTCTGTGCATTTATATTCTTTAGATTGCCCCAATTGCCAGATCTTTAATGAAATTATAATGCCTGCCTATGAGCTGCTGTAGGTAGCTGTAACTGCTGAGTTATTGCGATTCATTTGGTTTAACCTTGCCAGGAAGAGCCACTTAAAGAGGCCATCCCTTTTCACAGAACATCTTCACAAAGGTACAGGGCCCTGACAGTCCTTCAGTCGCTCCAAACATGGTTCTCATTTGCTTTCTCCTTTTGAATTGTTCTTTTGTACTAAAACAACTATATTTAAAAAAAAAAAAAAAAAAAAAAAAAAAAAAAAAAAACACAAAAAAAACCCAAACAAACAAACAAACAAAAAATTCTTTGTTGTATGGCAAAGCACTCGCTTGAGACTGGTAGGAGTTTCACATATCAAGAGTCGAGAAAATTAGCAGCACTAGTCTGAGGGTTCTTGCTGCCTCTTGCCTGCAGAAGTCCCCAAAACTCCCATCCCTACAGCCTCACCAGCACCTCTGCTGCACTTCAGTGCTCAGGGACACTGATTTCCCTCCTCCCACCCACGATGGGAGCCGTGCATTTTGTCATCCAGTGGGATCTGTATTCTGACATCACACAGGTTGTCCTCGGCGACATTCACTTTTCATCATTAGCACCTTGTACTGGGTGTTTAATTGGCTATGTTGTATCTCTGCACTGTAGATTTATTTTGCATTTTCATTTAATTAACAGCCATGACCAGTGGTCTGATGGATGGCAAAGCATTCTGTGAAGTAGAATCCTACTGGATTAAAAGCTTTGCTGGAAGGTTTCAAACACCCATTCAGCCTGAACTTCTCAAAAGCAATTTTCCATAAAGTACTACATTTCCAAAACACAGTACTTGAGGACATGGGAAGAGGATCAAACAGGACCCAAGGATGACAAGCCCTCTTCCTACAGACCCACCCCTCTCCAAGTGTTGACTGGATGCTCAGATGAGCACAATGCACCCGTGGTTATTCTGAGGTTCAGAATTTCAGGTTCTTTTGGGTGCTGTTAAAAGATGGATATTGATAAAAAACGCCATTGCCAGTGTTCTTACTGGAACTTAATCAGTAGATTACAACACATTACAACACTATGCTTGCCAGGGAACTCTGAATTAATTATAAAATCCATTTCCTTGTTTATGTGGCTGGGAATACATTTAGTCCAGAGGAGTTTTATGACTTTGTTCCTTCCCAAAATTTCAGTTATTATTTGAAACCATAATCCAGCTGTACCTTGGTTTGCAGTGACCCAGTAGAGGAAACTATGTGGCTAGACTTTGTTTTTTTAAATTATGGAAAGCATTTAGACAAAGAGTTTTCTGGTCATACTGTGTGAAACCCAACCAATTTCTAGTTTTTCTAATTAAATTAGTTTAAACCTAATGTTGAGTACATACTGTATTCTACTTCCAGCGTGCTGACTTTGAAAGCACACAGGGACATTCCCTGAAGGAGCTGCTGCTCTGAGTCACTATTACATGCAGTTTATACCCATTTAGACCCAGCAAGCAAATGACAGAGAACTATGGGCCAACTTCATCTCTCATGTGATGAAACGAAGTTAGAGGAACCTCATCAGAGTTTTCTTTACTAATACTTGAACTCAGTAGAAAAAAAAAAAGACTATGTGACTTGGACTGTTAGCATTTGCAAATATAAAGAGTAAGTTGTTTTCCACATGCCTTTACTGTGGCATACCTTTTCCTTTTTCACCAGTCACTTTCCATAAGCAAGGAAAGCTTGAACTTCTGTGAATTAAGACTTGCTGGAACCTTGACACTCTCTGTACTGACAGAGCATTTTAGGCCCTTATTTAAATCAGTCAGTAATAAGAAGACTGTGAAATACATCATGATTTTACTACCAGCTTCTCTTGGCATGTGTTTGCCTTCAGTTACAATTGCGCCGATAACTTGGTGACCGATGTAATTAGCCTGGCTGTCATTATGGCCACTGGCCAAAAGGGCCAAAGATATTTCTTAAATTTTCTTTTCAGACGCACCAAATAACATGATCCATTAATTAAAACTCAGGCAGTGGCAGTTAATTCCTGACAACTGAAAAAGATGCAATTTGAAAACACTCCTAAAGAGCAGTAAATCACTTCCAGTCTGCTGCGCGTGAGCTGCATTTGAGAGGGGCTGGGGCGTGCTGGGGTTTGGGTACTGGGCTGGCAGCAGGGGCAGAGCCCTGCTCTGGCTTTGGCACTGACCAGGTGGAGACCTTGAGAAAACTCTTTTATCTCTCCTGCCTTCAACTCTGTCTCGTCCGTTTTGGTTTTTTTATCACCAGGGCAGACACAATCTTCCCATACCAAGGAGAAGGGGGCAGGCACGTAGGGATTCCCAAGCTGGGGAGGAGAGGGAGCTCCAGAGGCAGCCTCTGCCAGCCCAGCTGTTTGGCCCTGACCCACACAGCTGCCTGCAGGTGCAGCAGCAAGTCTGTGTTCCTGCAGGGAGCTGAGAGACCTCTGAAAGAGACCTCTGAAAGAGGCCAGGCACCCCAGACGGTTGTGTGGAACTGACTGGTTATGTGGAGGAGTCAATATGAGGAGTGCTTATGACATTCTGCCAAAATAAGCAATAGGAAATAATGAACCCACAGAAAACCACTTCATAAAGGACACATTCCTGTATTTTGCTGGCATTAATCAGCATCAGTGGTGATGGGAAGTCCAGGAGATCATATCAATGTGAAAATACCATCGTACAAACATTGTAACACATTCACCTGCTTATCTTAGCAAGTCTTAAAGCTTGTCATGTCTGGGAATCCGATTCACTGCACAATGACAAACGACACCAAATTGACATGTACGGGCAAGAACACACAGGCAAAGCAGAGAGAACAGAAATTGCCACGGACCTCCAAAGCAAAGACACCTGAAGAGCTCCTGAACTGAAGGGCCCAGAGAAGCATCATCTCTAACTGGCAATGAGAGGGGCAGTAATCCTTCTGAAAACACAACTGCTTTTAAAAAAGTAAACTGAAGGCAGATCAAATCACTTGTGATTTCTGAAAATCTCACTGTATTGTGAGTGAGCTGTTCTTTACAGCCCAATAATACCATTCCTGTAAAATCTAGCAGTCCAAATGACTTAATAGCAGAGTAGCAGCAAAATTCTTCACTGTAGCTGTGTAATGGGTGCGTGTTAGGTCATGCGCATTTGTGTCTCTTGCTGTACGCAGACCTGAGATAGCACCAGAGGTGAGGCACCCTGGAGAACTGGACAGACTAACAGCACCCCTGCTCTCTGCAAAACATCTGCACACACCTCTGTCTGCTATGGCAGGAACAATACAACCTCAGGAAGCCTTAGCTGGCATCCATGTAGACAGATGAGGAAGAAAAAGTTTAAAAAAGAGAAAAAAAAAAGAGAGAGAGAGGGAGAGAAAGAAACATCATTAGAGAAACTGCAGCAGCCTAGCAGCCTACTATTTAATTGATGTCATAACCCAGGAGAGTGTATGATCCTCTCTACACCATGATCATGTCACAGAGTGCTCTCTACATGGACTTTGAAACTGCAGCTGTTTTTTCTAACAAGATCAGTTACAACCATCTGAAAGTTAAATCTATACAAATACTTTGTAATACTCATCCGTGGCTGAAGTGAATCCGACACCCAGGAAGACATGACTTTGAATTTTAATTTTCAAATTTCTAGGTCTTGATCGCAGAATACTACTTTTTCTCCCCCCACATCTGGCATTTGCAGAACTTAATGAACAATGTCTCTAGCATTCAGAATTAGCACAATACAGCTTAGTCTCCTTCTGCGTGCCAAACTTTGGCTCTCCCTTGCTGTAGAAAGTGAGCACAGTGGTTCTCGAAAACTAGTTAGTTAGGCAAGAGGAAAGAATTAATTAGTTTTCTATTTCTCAAACCTTTCACTTCCTTTCCTATTCCAGACAACTAGAGCACCCAAATTTCCTATTTCTACTCATAATGACGCTATAAAACTTTTGCTGGCAAATGTTATTGTTCCAGCTGAGAAATTTATTCTTACAGCTGAGAAAAAAAGAATCCTGCAGCCCCCTCCGAGGTCTGTGCATCAGCCAGTAGAGGGTGCAGGAATTGTGGCTGCATTCCCCACACGCCTGAGCCGGCCACTGCCGCTGCTCCAGCTTCTTCCTAAGGTGGGCAAATATAATAAAGCACCTCACGCTGTGTTATGGGTCAGTTCAATATTGAATAATGTGTACAAATTGAAAGGCACCTGTGTTTCTCAGCTTTTCGTTTTCTCTGCTTGCAGCTGTTCTGTGTTTACAGTGATGCTGTACTTGCACTGCACGCGAGAAATTCAGACTGTAAGAGAGGCTTGCAAGCTCACCTTGCAAACCTGAGAGATGTCTGGGTGATAATTTCGTAGTCACAGGATTTTAAAAAAGGGGCATCTCCTATGAAAAAAAAAGGTTTATTTATGTTATTCAGGCTTCAATCAAACAAACTTCCACTGAAATAAACCACAAGTGTTTCTCTGACTCTGGGAATATTTGCTTGGAAAGGTGATGTCAGGTAGAGAGGGGTTAAGAGGCATTTGTGTGCAGAGGGGATGTTGCAGCAGCCCTCGTTAGAGGGAGAATTGTCCCAAGGCAGCATTTCCCCCTTCCACACCCACCTGTGGGTTACACACTCCTGGCTGCTGGGGCAGCCACAGCTCCACAGCACTTTTCAGACCAGTTTTGTGCATATTTTGCAATAAGGCTGGCACAGATGTGGGTCAGACAATACCTGTAGGAGCCCATGAACACATCTGCTACAGGCCAGCATTTCACATCTGCAATTCCACTGGCAATGCCTGCTCCACCCAGCCATCCTGGAGTCTGCTCAGGCCAAAATAAAACACTGGGATTTAGGGGAGATTTAGGCCATGGGAACCTAAGGCCAGTGTTTCAATCAGCCTAAAACTCTGTTAGAGCCAGCTCAGCACCAGCAGAATGAAAGAAAACACAACGTTGAACTTGGCAACCCTGAATCATAGAGGTGAGCAACTATCAAGGAATGATCACAGTGTAATAATCACAAGATACAGAGCATGAAAGGGTTTTTGACAGGTGAAAATGAACACATTTACACCACATGGAGCTAAACTTTGAGTCTAAAATAAGGATATGCTTTTCTTTTTGAGCAAGAATTTTTTGATCTAAAGACCAAAACAAAAATTCTTGTCTCTTCAGCGTGTGCTGAATAACTGACAATATCTTTCTTGATACTGTCTGAGGTTTGATTGCAGGTTACCTTTCAAAGATTAGACAAGATAAATCACCTTGCATTAGCACACCTATCTGACATAATGACATCTCAGAGTGGCTTGATAAAATATGATGGCAAATTTTACAGGTCAATAATCTCTGCCTGGTATGAGTAAAATCAGCCTTGTCCACTCCTTTGCCACAGAGCTATCAGCGGTGGAAACAACCAGCAACATCTCAAATGAAATGTCTCAAATCTCGGTACAGTCCCTGCAGCCATCCAGTTCATCAAAGTAAGAAACAAGCTGAGGAGAGCTCATGTTCAATGATGCTCTGAGGGAAAATGACTGCCTGGCATCAGCACTGGAAGTAGGATGTGGCTGACTGATGATTTCGGATTGGTTTTTTTGAAAATACTGGGGAAATTGAGTAATTTGAACCAATCATGGAATATATTGTGCAACACAACATTCTTCTACCTGCAGTCTCCCTTCTGGGAAATCTGGAGTGGTAGGGAGTACATTTATCAAGAAAATAATGACCCCAAACAGACTCCTTGAAGCCTAAGGTGGTTTTTTTTATAAGAGGCCTCGAGGGAACTAATTAGGAGGAAATAGCTCCTCAATGTCCTGAGTGAACTCCCACTGAGAAAATAAACAATTTACTGATTCATGCAACTCCAGACATCCAAAGATAGTCATCTTTATGACATTTTTTTTGCAAATATAGAATACAGAATGGCATGCAGAGGCAACCAACCCATCCTCACTGCTTCTGTCCACACTGGTTGGGCTGCCAGAAGCTGTGGGCAGAGCCTGCTGCATTTTAGACTTTCTGGAGCCTGTGAAAGAAGCATACAAAGGTTTTCATACTGGGCATCTATCTCTATCCCTGAAACTCTTCAAGTGTTCTTCTCCCTTTTATATAACTGTGGTTAAATCTGATGTGAACACCTTCTGCATAGAATCTTCCCAGATCCCCATGGTCTGCACAGTTATGACTCACAATTTGAACCCCATGGTACTTCCACAGGTGGTCCTGTGTGCATTTATTTCAAAAAACATGGTGTAACTCCAATGCACATGGATTTTTAAAATATTTTTAGTATCATATGGATCTTTTATATTATACGCATAATATTTTATGTTATATGGATTTTTCAAAGAACATGGATTGCAAATACGGATTTGTTCATTATCAATGCTCCCCTGCTGTAACTACAGCTACAGCACCTTAGGGAATAAAGTTCTTAATTCTGAGCATTTGGGAGGGACAGCTTTGCAGCTGTGTTGTCTGAACTTTCTGAAAGCACAACAGTAATGTCACATGTAGTGGCCAAGCCACCAAATAAATGCTGTCAATGCAAGAAGAAAACCAGATGATCCGAAATCCATAAATTGCCAGTGGACAAAAGAGCCAGGTTTTGGCCTCCCTTTTTCATCCCAGTTTACCCTAAAGCTGCAAGAATTGTGTGCAAAGCAAGAAATGATGATTACCTCTTAGCTGTGGTTTGACTGTGCTTCTACAAGGTGGAATAGAAGCTTATGATAATTAATGATTAAACATAACTGTGGCTAAAATTTCCTCTTAGCTGTGGTTTGACTGTGCTTCTACAAGGTGGAATAGAAGCTTATGATAATTAATGATTAAACATAACTGTGGCTAAAATTTCCTCTTAGCTGTGGTTTGACTGTGCTTCTACAAGGTGGAATAGAAGCTTATGATAATTAATGATTAAACATAACTGTGGCTAAAAGTTCTCACATTTGTTAGGAGAGTATTAATAAATTTTGAAAAAAGAAAAATCTGTAATTTTTTTTGTATTAAAGCAACAAAATTATTAAGCAGAACACCAAGAAAAATCTTATCCACATATTCTAGTTTGTATTCGGTGCCATCATGATATCATGATTTAAAAAGGATTATATGTGGTACAGGTCAGCACAAGATATCGCTGCAATTAAACTAACCTGGGCACAGTGTTCACATAACAATGCCTTGATAGAATAAGATAATGATATGAAATGGGGAAAACAATTATTTGTCTCGCATCACCTTTGTGTTTGGGGACCATGAATAAAATTATTTGAGATCTACAAAAAGTTGCTAATCAAATCAATGTTAGAATAAATTGTATCTGGCTTAGAAAAGATTGTTGCTAGAAGGAAAATTTAGAGAGTTCATTCTGACTAGATATCACCTAAAAGAAGATTTATGTATTATAAGGTTTATGTCATTGTATATTGGTGAAACGTGATTGCATATAACTTCCAATTTCACCCTTCTTCCTGGGCAGTTCTCAGAAAAAGCCATCCAAACCAGAAGCCATTTATCTTTGATTTAAGCACAGTTTGATGCCTGCTTAATATACACACAAGTAATAACTCAAGACAGCACAAAATGTACATTTGACAGGCTTCCAAAAGACACCAATGCATTTTAACATTTCTGCATTTCCAGGCATAAATTCACTGGTGGCTCTCACAGGAAATGACTTGAAAAATTTTGTGTACTAATATGTTCTCTACAGAATATTCATTTGTTCAGTGTTTTTAGCAGCATGTTTTTCATGCTTTATTTCCTGTAATGCTTATAGGATTGTGTTATTCAGAGACCCTTTTATTATTTACCTATCCTATGCCACACCACTCAAAACACCCCCAAACAAGGGATTTGCAAGATTTTTCCTCAGCTCAGATTGTAGTGATTATAACAGTCTACAGAAACTGTCTATAAAACATGACTGACAAAACTGCGCCCTAGAGAGCAATGGTTAAATAATAATATACATAATACCATTGTTATATTGATTTATACAGATGTGACATTACCTACACTTTATGTGAAAGAAAAAAGACAGTTAATAAGAGGAAAACCTAGTCACATAACTTTTTCAATCAAGAAGAAAAACCAATATTGAACATGTATACATTATTCTCCATCTCACACCTACCTTCTGAAACATCCCCAAAGTAAGCATTTTATAAATAAAAGAGCACATCAGCTCCTGGATCAAACTTCCTGCTATTCACAGCATGTTTGATCTGACTTGGCCAGAAAAAAAAAAAGATTTTTCTAAACAAATCTTTCTAAATAGAACATATTTTCCCTGAAACCTATCAGCTCATTATTAGTTCTTTAGGAAATTTTGCATCATTAACAGTGAAGGGTAGGTTCAAGATATTCATGAATTTGTTACTGAAGGATGATTAAAACATATTTTAGCCTACGCTGGAAGTTTTTGATGGTACATAGATTTACCAGCTGCAGGAAAAAGAAAAAAAGGCACCAACACTCTCCTGTACACAGACCTAGCTAAGTTTGTAATAAAATTCCTGAGTGCAAGAAAAACCAAAAACCCACAAAACCAAGTAAGAGGCATTCTGATATCATTATTGCAATCAATTATTGCAATCAACATATGTTTCTCAAATTGTTTTTTGACTTAAATAAAACTGTGGCCAGAGGACACCTGGAGCCCTCTGGCTCCTAATGAAAGAAACACATCCACTGAGAGAAGATCAGATTTTTTGCTGTCAGTGTATTTGTTTTTCCTGTTGAAAATACAGATTGTGTTTCCAATGATTCATAGCCCAAAGGTCTCCCCTTCAGCTCTGTAGTGATGAAACAACCGGACTGAGAATAGGCTCCTGCTCAGATTAAACCCAATGTCTTCAGTGATTCCTTGACCCATCTACAACACAGCTCTTTAAAGATGATGCTTGGTTCAAAAGGACAGAAAATTAAAATATTAAGTGAATTATAATGTAAAATACAAGTCCTTACCCTTATCTAAATTTAATATTTGATTGTTCCAATGAGGTAATTGTGTAAGGCAAGCAAAATGGAATAAAGACAGAAGAATGGTAAACTCAGAGGAGAAAGGTAGAAGCAGGATTTTTTTCTGCACTCCTTTTTATGGAAAATGTAAATAATTTAGAACCTGTGTACCAAACTTGCACCTCATTTTCTACTGTAAGTTATTATGTGCACAAGATAGTTTTTTATGCTGTATCAATTTTTAAATAGACTAAATTCTGCAGATTATGCAACATACCAAAAATAAGACACTAACTTCACGAAAGCCAGTGGCCTTAATAAAATAAAAACAGGCAGATAAAGTGAAACTTAGCAGCTAAATAATTAAGATCAAATATACCAAAAGAAGCAAAGTATTTACAACGTTAGGATGCTATATCTTAATACATAGTTATTCAGTATATCCAAAATATTGAATGGAGCATAGTAGTCCACAAGAAAATTCCAAGTCATGAGGAGAGGCAACAAATGCCTTCTCCTGGCAGTTTGATGCTTGGAATGATCTAAGCTAACTGCTAAAAACACCGGGTGACTCAAGAAGCAGAGAACTTTGCATGTGAGCAGGAAGACAGACACGAAATGTCTGTCAGACGCTGTGACAGAAACCCGAAACACATTGCACAGCATCTGAATGCCAGCCCGGCTGCAGAATTCAGGCACAGCCACCCCTCTGCAGGGCTCCCCAAGGACAAGGTCAGAGGCATCTGAAGGGGGCCACTGGCTGCGTCGGGTGTGGTGGATGGGCCAAGCCCTCCTGTCCCTGACAGACCAAGACAGGAAAAAATATCTCCTTTCCCTTAGCTTTAATCCTCCTAGGGAGGCAGCGTGGATGGTGATAAAGCCATGAAAGGGCATATAAATACTTCAGGACAGCTTCCACTAAGAGCCTGCAGGACTTTATTTTAATAGTTAAACAAGTACAAAAAGCAGCTGATATTCTCCTTTGAAAGCTGCTGTGTGCCATTGACAGCTGAGATGATTTACAGGAGCCATCAGAAACTTCAGCCTGCTCCTCTAAACAGTTCATTTTTATTCAAGAAAACAAAGTGAAATAGGCTCCACATTAGGCTCTCCTGCTGTCTTAAATCATGAAATAATTGTGTTGAAATTCATCATGACCTTGTGTTGTGCTTCTCTAAATATCTCAGAATTATTCTTCTAAAGTAAACCAAATCAAAGAAACTGATGCTCCCAAATAAAAAGAGCCTAATATTGGTAACAAGCTTTCTTTTCCACTAACAGCCAGACCATTACCACTCCCAGGCTGATAATGCCTGTAAATTAAAACATCCAGTGACATTTAAGCAAGTGGAGACTTGACAGAAATTCCCATCAAGCCCTCCCTGCAAGGTTAACAGAAGACCTTCAAGAGAAAAGAAATTTGATTGGTGATACATTTCCCAGGTCGAGAGGGGCCTCATATTGTGCCCTAATGTATTACTTCATTATATCATTTATATGCTTCTGCTCTAGCATCAGTCATCACTAACGACCCAGGCCTTCCTCATCCTTCACTCAGCATTCATCAGAACTGGCTCCTCTCAACATTTTTGTCCCTTTTTGACCAAGGTACTGGTTGCCATCTCAATTCATTACCATCAAAACATGACAGCTACAGAATTAGCTGCAGAAAAGGAAGATTAGATTCCCGGAAGCAGAATTCTGGTCTTTCCAGCGGGGAGCTGAGCAGTGCCACTACCAGATTGCAGAGGTCCTCACCTCTCAGGCTGTGCTGCTGGTTATGAGCAGCTGCTCTGAAGCTCCACTAGTGGAATTGGCTTGCAGCTACCTTTCCCTTTCAATCCAAAATGCAAAAAAACTTCTTTTTACTGCTCTCCATCTGCAAGCCTGTCATTGCTTTACTCTGCAGAAGCCTAAATGCCTCGTGCTGCTCCTAACACAGATCTTTGTAGGAGAGGGATAGAGGGGGTCAGAGGGGTCTCTGCTTCTTCCTTTCAGCACATTGTGCCTTTCTAGGCGTGTTTTTGAATCTTCCAGGGGATATCCACCCTTAAGTTGCCAAAACAAACCTTCTTCTACTTCTTCCAAGCCTTTCCCTGGAACAGACTGCAGTCTTATCACAAAAAGTCTACTGGAATAGTCCAAAACTGAAAGGACAGCTTAAATCTTCCCTTCAGTCTTGCTGCTCCATCCCAAAGGAGGACACAGCTAATCTTCAGCAATGTTTGCCAAGCCAAATGTGCTTTGTATTGCCAGTACCTGTCCTGTGCTTCAATCCAAAGAGTAATGCCACCATTCCGGAGCAATTGACACAATCCGGAACAGCCAGTCATTATAAATCACAATGTCCTAATGAAGGATAAAAAGAAAAGGAACATTTATGTGGCAGACATATTTCACAGCACATTTACACTGGCATTTTTCAAGAGCTGAAAAGGTATATGGATGGAGGGTGAGAAAGGAGAAGTGAAATAAAGAACTATGAAATACTCGCAGGATGTCTGTTCTGAGCACAGACAAATTTCTGAAAACTTTCTAAAGGTCATGGTTGCTAGAATTTACACTGAAAACTTAGGTTTTTTTCTTTTACCTTGCCGATCTTAACATGTCCTTCTCCTTTGTGATTTCATGCCATGCCAAAGCTAGTTACTAACTTGCTCTTACTATTCAGGAAGTATTATATTTAAGATGCATGATATTACAGTAATAACAATTAATAACAATTTAGTTCTGAGTTTTCATTAGTGTGATCCCTGACATGAAATGCAGTACAGAACACAACAAAATAATAACAATATTAGTAATAGAAATACAAACAAGAGATGCAACTGTCTATATAGTTCAAGGAAGCAGCGCTTATTTCAAGTAGAACTTGCTGCTTTTTAGCAGTATTTAACCAGCATGAAAGAAAACCTGCTGTGAGCATGTGAGCTTTGCTGTCTGAGGAATTTGTATTGCCATGTAATTGTTGTAGTTCATTTCTCCTGCGCAGTTCTGATGGCCTCATTGTCACTAGTATTCCAGAATAAATTCAATAATTGAGATCCTAATTTTTAATCTGCTTGCTTGACCTTCATACCTATAACTACTGGGAACCTCCCCACCGGACATCATGACAACAGAAAAATGCCATACAGAACTTAATGCCCTTTTTAAAGCTTCAAACATGTTACTTTTCCTCCTTTT
>WBMY01013524.1:192683-244892 GCA_013397315.1 Donacobius atricapilla | reverse complement strand
TTTTTTTTTTTTTTTTGGTCCACCAGGGATTGCTCACGCAGCTGGTGAGGAATGAGCAGGTTAACGACAGGACCATAAAATAAAACTCCACTAAAAGTCAGTGTAAGCCTGGAAGCAAGTACCAGGATCTTCTGAAAACCTAAATGAGTCTGCCAAAATGGTTACATATGTAGCAGGAACCGCAAGTAAATCCAAGTCTATGGTCCTAAAGAGTAAGTGTAATCACTATTTTATCTCCATTTAAGTGATACATTAGGACAGAAGGGACACCACTGGTTCCTTGCTGCACAAACAGATATTTAACAGTGGTAGCATTTTATGCAAACTACCTACTGAGCTACTAAGAAAGCGCCAAAAAACGCAGCAAAGTAATTAAATAATGGACATAGGCCTGAGTTTTTATTATAAGGTTTCCAAACCATAAAAGCAATGCCAAAAGATAGTATAAATTCAGTATTGTTTGAATGGACTCTTGAAGTCCTGTACTCTAATCTACTCTTTATAACTCATCCACAAAACATCTAGCAATTTTTATTACAAGTCCCATCCATTACAGTATTAAACTTAAATTCAATATACACTGCAAGGTCGTGATCCTGCTGGTGATGAAAAGCTGTGTCTCATAGAGCCTGCTTCATTTAAGGCTTAGATCTCTTGACCTACTAAAAAAAAAATGAGCCTCACAAAAGGCACGCTCAGATGTCAGAAGGAGTCTGCTCAGCATCCAAGTGGAAAGTTTACTTAGTATCTCCAAAAGCTTTAATTGCACACCAGACCCGATTTATAAAGCCCTTCTGATGTTGATGTTCTGGAAGAAAACCCCTCTGGTTATCTGATGTCGATGTTGAAATTAGTCCTTTGGATCAAATAACCACAACAAATAACAATTTAAGCCAACTGAATGTGCATTTTACCTGCCGCTGGCTACAGTGAGCCCACAGTCTTTGGAATCACTACCATTTTACTCAATATTTGCTAAGTTGTACATTTGACTTTGTAGTACTGCACCAGCGAATGTAATAACATGGATAATGCTGGTTTGCAAATGGTAAATAGCATATTCTGGTCTGAATATATACTAAGGATAAAGTCAGAGTGACATAGTCCAACCTGTGACATTACTCAATTATAAAGGATCTTATATTCTTAATATTTGGAAACAGGCATTTTTATTGAAAAATAAAAAAATCCTTAAAACATTTTCACATCTTTATCTCCTTTTCCTTGCTTAATTATTTTCCTTCCTCCCATCTTATTACCTTTTTAGCATTTGAAATTGAGTGATTGCTTCATCTGAGAAGCAGTGTGATACCTTGAATTGTTTGCATTTTGATTCTGGAGCATGCAGCCAGTATTTGTCAAACAAACAACATAAGGCACCTGTTCTTGATGGGTTAGGTCAATTAATACTAATTGTAGCACTCCTGTTATCTCCCTGCCCTTGTCTCTTGCCACTAACTGTCCAGATAAGGACTTCTGTGCGATAACAAACCCAGACCAGCTACATCACCCACCCAAAGGTAGAAAATTGCACAAAACCTACCTACTTATTGCTTAGCAACAGTGTAGCATTGCCTTAGTACCCTGATTTGCCAAGGCAGTTCTCTTTTGCAGAATCAGAGAATCCTTTAGGTTGGAAAAGATCTCCAAGGCTGTCGAGCCCAACTGCTACGTCCACCACAAAACCCTGTCTCCCGGTGCCACATCTACTTTTAAATAGCACCAGGGATGGACTCCATCATCCCTTCTGCCCATTCCAGAGCTTCCAAGACCATTCAGTGAAAAAGTTTTTCCTCATATCCTATCAAAACACACACACACCAGAGCAACTTGAGGCCATCTCCTCTTACTCTGTAACTCGTTGTCTCGGGGAAGAGACCAACACCCACCTGCCTACCTTCTTTCAGGTGGTTGTAGAGAGCAATGAAGTCCCCCACAAGCCTCCTTTTGTCCAGGCTCAGGAGTGCATGAGGACAAATAAAAAAACCTCTCTATGATATTTTTCTTTCCTGTCCGCACATGAAGATGATCTTTTCCCTTTTCCACCCAGAATTGTCCTCATGGAGGTATTGGATCAATCTAATAAAATTCTTTCTTCCATCTCCAAAACTAATGAGAAGGAAATCAGTTGTACCTTCACATTTAGGGACATATTTACTGTTAGCCACACAATTTTCCCCTCCCTGCTATCAAGAATTACTTTCAAGTCAGTTTTCTGTAGCTTGTGAATGATCGTCAGGAATAAGAGCTCCTAATTTGGCCTAATGAACTAATCTAGAATAGACAAAAAAAGAATTGGGTTTCTAGCAAGGGTGCTGGGAATGCAAAGATGCTGTGGCTAAAACACAGCCACTGCTCACTACATTGCTCTCACTGTGAAAACAATGGGAGAGTCCATCCCAGAAATTTAAACCCTGAGTGCAGGATAAAGAGTGGAAGACACATTTTATAAATGGAGACTAAAAAAAAAGAATTTCAAACACTTCGGGACTTCATGTGACACTCCCATTGTTAGGGATGGGAGCTGAGCCAAAGTGGTTATACTTAAAGGGAAGAGACAGTTTGGAACTGTTAAATGGAAATATTTTGTACAAAACGTGTAATTAAATTGTGGAACACTCTTTCATTGTAAAATACTTTGCCTAATAGCTTAGGAGGATGTAAAAAATACTTAGCTATTGTAGACATAGGGACACATGCAATATATCATATCCAATTACTCTAAAATAGTGTGTTAGTCCCCATTTGTAGCACAGAAAAAAATACATCTTCCTGTTCAAGATACAGTGCTCTCAACCACTGGGGTAAATATTAAAACTTCTCCCTAGAAGTACATGTCTAAATCGGGCAAAGCAAACAAGAAATTATGAAAAAAAAATAAAAATCTCACACTTCAAGGGATGGTGTAACAGTGATCCTTATATGCAGAGCTGAGTCTTATGTCCTCATTAAAAAGATGTGTTTTCCACAGAGAGATGAGAAATTGAGTAGAACACATAGGAGTTAATTCACAGTACATTGATGGAATTCTTGATCTACTGAGGGTCAAGTGATTAAGTCATTGACCACCTAAACCATTAATGAGCAAAGCCATGTCACTTGCAGGTGGTTTACGGCTGAGGTGACATTACAGGCAGGAGCAGGTAGACAGGTGATGAGTACTGAATATGCTTTCTATCCACAGAAAGAGGTGAGGGGGATAAAAATAACAAAAATCCCCAGGCAATAACTTAAAACAATTACTTGGCGGCACAGAATGTTTTGAAGAGAGCAGAAAAACACAAAGTGTAGGAAGGCAGGAAAAGGTTGATTTCTCATTACAGAGAGAAGGCAAAGCTTGCCCTTCTCTCATATCAGCAGGAGCTTAGTGACACCTCATTATTTTGGAAGTTGCTACTACAAACAGCTCTACCAAACATCGAGTGACTAAAGCACCTGCTTCCCCTTTTGCCTTTGTCTCTGCAAAAGCATCGAGCTTGGTATATTCTCTTTAGAGTTAGGCTGGGGTTTTTTGTCTTGTCTCATACCAAAATACTCATTTTTGATGGGAAAATCCCTCAAAATAGTATATCTGAAAGAATAATAGCCCTAGCAACCATCAAACTGCAGTAACACAAACATTCGCTGAGCAAAACAGTGGCTCTGTCTCAGGAATTAGAGCTGTTAACAGTGCTCTGCAAAGACAATACAGCTGTTAATTTAATGGTAACGTCAGATTCTGAGGGGTCTTGTTCTCAAACCTTCATTGCATTTCACAGAGGAAGTTAAAATTATTCTTTCACTCAGCACATGATAACTTTGCAAGAGTAAACAGCAAAATTAAAATAATTTCTGAAGAGATTTCAGACACAAATATCTGAACACACTCTGTGGCCTGTCAGGAATGTGCAGAAGAACATAGGAAAACACAGATCATCGGTGACAACAGAAAAAATTTTACCTCTCTCTGCTGAAAGGCATAACATTGGCTGTAAAAATGAACCATTAAGATCCCCCAAGATCCCCAATATCAAGAAGGAGATTTGAACTGGGGGAAAGAAATGCCAGTGTTCTAACTTGAGTGGTACTTCTCACTTGCTAGAACCGTTTTCTTAATTATCTACACCTAAATTATCTTTGCAACTAAACTTGATGTGGTTCTGAGAGTTAGGAGCAAACTCAGCCCTGTTCTGTATTTTCCTGGCAACTGGCAAAATATTCCTAGATGAGAGTAGGCTGCTTGCACATCAAGTTGGGAATAATCCAAACTCTGCTCTAACAAAATACTCCCATATTAGTGACTAATCTAATCCCAACAGATGTATGAAAACTGTCCTATTATGAGTGAACTCTGCTTTCAATTAAAAAAAAAAAAATCTCCTTACTGTTTTACTGTGCCTTTTATTTAAAGTTATCAGGATTTTAAATCATCTGGAATTACCTTAGGTGGCAATGCCACTTTGAGCTGTAGTTCACAGCTACAAATATTTTTTTCTGATTTAAGATAGTGAGAGAGCCTAAGGTGCAGCCCACTTTACTTTGGTTTTTGAATAAAAATACACGGTTGAGAAGAGATAGCATTTCCTTGAAGGCTCTTGTGGATTTAGAAAGCAAACCATGTCTGCATAACCAAAATATTCATTAGACTGTGCTAAGAAAAAGAGTGGAAAAATAATGGGCTTTACAAAGGGTAGATTTTGGAGAAGTGAGTATGAGAAAATTGATGTGAATTAAATAGAGTCCAGAAAATCAAGTGTAGTAAAGGAAGGATATTACCAGCTATGCTTGTTCCAATAAAACATTTACAGAATGTGTCACAAATGGGAACTGGAGCTGGTGTGCAGAAGCAAAGGATGAGGAAAACAGTACCAAGGATAAAGTGACGGCATCAAAAGGTAGAAGGCATCCAGAATACAGGAGGATTATGTAAATTATAACAAGAGCCTGAGGCAATCAAAAATACTTGAGAAAGCCAAATTGAAAAATGAGCATCAAATAGTGCAAAGCATCTCAGCTAATACCAAAGGATATTTTAAGCATAATTATACACTCAACAACTGACAGGCAAGAAAGGTGATGGAGTGTAAAGGAGCAGGAATGCTATACAGCAATTATTCCTGTACCTATCTCTAAAACTGAAGAGGGCAGACAGTTGCCTAAGCCTCAACACATGGAAATGATGGTGAGGAGTTAAAAGAAAAGGTGATGATACCCAAACTGTCAATTAACTGGATTGTTGTTCTTAAAAGCCATAAGAGACCAGAGCCGAACAACGCTCATCTAAAAGTAGTACATGAAGTAAGCACAGGAATTGAAGAAGGTGTAATGAAAACTTATATTTAGTACCATCATTTCAGGAGACTGGCATGGGGCCAAGCAGGCACATAGCAAGAAACTACCAGTCAGTTCATTTCCCATTAGTTGTCGAGCAAGTCTTAGACAACCATTAAAAGGATCACACCGCGGCTGGGGAGGAGGGGAACAAGAAAATTCAGAGCATAATCAAGGACAGCTAATATTGCTTCAGGTCATGCCTCAGTAACTCAGGTTTCATTGAGCCTGTTACTGCCTCACCAGGCAAAGGGGTGCAGTAAATGTCAAAGATGTTAGTTATTTAGATTGTCAGAAAACATTTGACAAAGCTCCACCTCAAGGAGGAACTTAGCAGTGTTATAAACCAACAGACAATAAGCTCTAATGTGTCAGCCAGTTCTAAAATTTTGTTATTAGGCATGCAGTGCCACTGCAGAGCTCAAGGTGTTAGAAACCAATGTAAAAGCAGGCAAAGGAAACATCAACACTAGCCCAGGTGTGACTAAAGGAAAGGTTACGGATCGGATGTGCTTCACAGGAGTGAAGAGCACTTCTGAAGTCACCCTCCAGGGGAGTTTAGATCCAAGGTAATTAGAGCTGCATCATCTTGACAAGTGGATCCAATTAGTCACAACCAGGATTGAGAGGTGAAAAGAGGACACTGGGTGTCCTGGAGGGAAAAGGAGGACACAGTGGTCCTGGAGGGAAGTAATTCGGGCCGTTTTTCACTGGTCCTGCATTACCTGCAAGAATCCAGACCTGCCCTTTTCACATGGACAGAGACACATTTGGACATCCAGCACCAACCACGGGCACAGAAGCTCCTGCCTTGCAGGAAGGTGTGGACAGGTGCCCTTCTTGATGACGGGATAATGAATGTTTCCAGTTTTGCAGGACAAACCCTTTTTTAGGCTGCAGTAAATGAGGACTCTTTGTACCTTTGAGTGCTGCTGACACCTGTTGCCTCCCTACCCCTTTGTTCTGTATTGATGCAGGCATCCAGAAATGTATTTCAAACACTTACCTAGGAAAACCTATTTTTCTTCATCACAAAAGGCTTTTATACATGACTGTCTGCACGACCACAATGATTAAATATGTTTAAATCCCTTTCCTGAGTTTATCAAAGCCCTGGAAAGGCAAATCTTGCAGGAGTACCTTGAGGTGCCTCCCACCTTGCTCAGAAGCTTTACCTGGGGCTCTGTTGATGCCAGGAAAGGCTACCTAGAACAGAAGCTGGGCAGAGTCAGAGAATAAAGTAGATATTTATTAAAGGCCGTCAATAGATACACCTTGGGCAGGGCAAAAGCCTTGCAGAGGCTACACCCAAGATGGACAATGGTCATGAGCTTTTCAGACAGATATAAGTTTGCTCTATTTGCACATCAGAGGTTAATTTTCCAGTTATAGCTTCAGGTAATGAAGTCATATTCCCCCAGTTTGCTTCTCCCCAGTTCATTTTTGTTTATAGTTTCTGGGTCCTGGGGCTGCAGTGATATCCTTGGTTCTCAGGCCTGGAAGGATTGTTTTGTCTGACCAAACTGTGGAGAGAGCTTACTAACTAATAATAACTTTATATGGAGTTCAGAGTTATACAGTAATGCAGCACAGGATCTGAAAAATACAGAACCTAAAACTTAAGGCATCAGTGTGCAGTGGCATTTTAGCTGCGCTCTCGCTGGTCTCATCAGGGCAGCTAAAAAGGCAGCATGTTTTGTGGCTTATTCCCACCCAGAGTCTCTGTGGCTGCAGCTGGGGAGCTGAGGGACCACGACCGTGAGCCACTGTGCTCCGCAGAGGGGATGGCAGCAGAGCAGCAAAACAAACAAACACAAAAACAGGGGGAGAAACAAAAGCAGAGCTGTGTGTGAGAGCTGGCTGCGAGCGACAAACCTGCCCAAACCCTGCCCAGGGCCACTGTGCCCAGCTGAGGTGCTGCCAGGGCTGCAGGGAGGGATGGGCAGCGGGCATGAGCCAGCCCGTGGGGAGAAGGGGAAAGGGGGAGACACATGGGGCTGGGGACAGCTGGGACATCCCGTGCCTTCAGGGGACGGGGATCAAAGGAGACAGCGGGGCTAGGCAAAGGAACTCCCTCCAGGAAATAGTAACAGAAAATGAGAGGGGGAAAATAAAAGAAATAAAGCCTTGGCTTCAGCATTGTTATGCATTTGCTAAAACCTTGTAGTGCTGGTTCCTTAATTCATGCCAGAGAAATTGCAGTGCTCCTTTTCTGTCATGCAGGAAGGTGAGAGTTTATTTCAGGTAATCCTTTGGTCTGTGATCACCTCCACACAGCAATTTCTGACACTCCTGGGCAAGGACTCTGAGTTAAACAGGAGGCTTCCAAAGGTGTAGACTGTAGCTGCTATCTAGGAATTAATTTTTCCATTTGCTGTGCTGTGTACATGATCCCTTTATGCATGGAAAATGACTAGATGTGACCACAGTCACGCTGAAATATCAGGCAAATTCCTGTGTTTGGAAGAACAGAACTGGGGACAACAGACAACGATCACCCAAAGACAGAAAAAGTGTCCTGGTGAAAAGAATTGCAAATTATATTCAAAAAGGAAAGAGGAACAAGGAGTTAACTTTGAAGGAAATTTCAAATACAAGGGTAGGAGATGAAAGTAAGACACAAAAGCGTTTACTGCAGCTAAGATGGCCAGTTCCTCAACTGGGTTTAATTTATCTAATTCCTTTGATTTCCACTAAATAAAGCCATTTACAGAAGCCAAGCCCCTTGCTTCATAACTTTAGGTTATACCCTGATTAGATGAGAGGCTTTCCTAAACTTGGCTCAAATGCTAAGAAACAGGGACGTGGGATTTGTAATGAATTAGGTCTGCATTCTGTGTTAAGGTCTTCTGACCTTTTTTTATTATTATTTTATTTTTCCTGAAAGGGCAAGCAAATAACTCAAATCCCATGACAGGTTTATTGCAGAAAGAAATTGTAGTATTTGCATCATATTTTTTTTTTCTTGGAATGAGGTAAAGTACTATAGAAGAGTATTTAAGTCATTTCTTTGGCTGAATTAAGTAGAGAAAAAGAGCCTGTTGATTTATACATGGGCAGGTTTTTCCCCCACTTCATTTTATTTAGAATAAAGCCAAGTGGAAAGGGAAGCTAATAAAACAGGTTTAAAACAAAACAGCGCCCTCCCACAACACTTCACAATTTCCAAGGTTTGCTTTTCCAAGACATACTCTTTTATCACCAAAGTGCTGTGTAATGGATTGCAGTAATAACAAATTATTGCACTGGAATGATCTGGTTTACATAAGAATTCTTAAGCTTTTCTTTGCCTTTACAAAGAATATATGAAAGCAAATTAGGAATTAGCTGCAAGGTTTAAAATAGTTGAGTGTCTTAAGAAAAATGCAGATGTGTAATCCTGCAAATGTATGATAATTTAACATAAATAATTCTTGAATTAATTAAAGGATTTACAGGTTTGTCTTATGTTCTTTTTTCTGGCTTTTCTTTTTGAAAGCATGACTCAGAACAATCATCCCACACATTCTGGCACACAGAGACTTAGGGGTGGGTTTAGTGTACACAGCTATTTATAGGCAAAATTTCATATGTCTTGGACCTCCTCAAGTCCCAAAATCTAACACATTTTTTAACTTAAGTAGCCCTCATGGCTCTACAGTCTGGTCATCATCCTTAGAGCCAAGTGTTGGTTAAATTAGAAAAACTCTATTCCTTTACACAGGTCTTTAATTGGCCTGAGATGATCTTAAGAAATGAGGAGCATGTCTCTTCTCACTTTGAGCAGAACGTATGGATTCTGAAGTACTGTTAGTCCTTGCCAAATTGTGTGTGTGTCAGAAGGGAAGGCAGAAGAGAAGATGGATATTTTTTAATGTTCATAAGATCTGGATGTAATTTTTGACTGTAGGACAAAAGCAGTGCCTCATTCAGCAGAATGACAAAAGGTTATTTGGCACCTGGCATAAAATACACTTCTTGCAAGAACCTGGCATGAACACCAAAGTGATAATGAGTAAAATGTCAACGTCTGTGCAATAAAATCATTGATGCTGAATGTTAAACAATCATAAACATAATACTAAACCTTCTAAGAACATTATGCCTCTTCTGTGAACGGCCAAAAATTAGTCAAACCTAAACCGACATCTTCTTTGATATTAAGAAAATAAACAAACCTAATGTCCCAAGACCTTTACCATTACCTTTCATGTCCTAGGACATCAGGTAAACTGTAGGAAACACACACTGCCACTTGTTAATGAATCACAGGAGATAAAATGACATCAGTCCAGTTAATGGATACTGTTCCTTGCCAAATCTATGGCTTTAAATTTAATTATAGTTGAGCTTCATCAATCATACAGCAAAAGAACATGGTGATGAAGACTTGAACTCCAAGATCAGCCCTTAATCAACAGGCATTTGCCTCATCCTCATCTAATACACTTGCCTGCAGAAAACACTTGGTAGAGAAAAGGGAGCTGTGATCTGTGAAGGTCTGTGATTAATAGCTTCATTAGAAGAATTCAGCCCTTGCCCTATATCTATACCTCCTCACCACAAATGCAGATTAAAACACAATGTTTGGGCTCAAACCCAAGAGTTCTCTGATTTTACAATCATTTTATTCTATTACTACTAAACCATGTCTCCATGGGACAGTTATTTTTGTCAAGGTTTCCCCATCCTTAGAAAAAGCTACTGGTATGGTTTAAGATTTTTCTCTGGATTGCAATGATTAAGCATTAAATTTTGGATTGAGGGTTCCTGAGATGAATGGAAAAAGTTCCATTCTCATCATTAGTCTGGATTAGTGCTTCATAAGCGAAATCTTCTAATTGTGAAACATTTTTATTTCTATATAAAATTCACTAGGAGAAAAGGGTTTTTCCTGCTCCCTTCCTTTATGTAATTGTATGAGAGGAAAAGAAATAGAATTTTAAAAAACAAAGTTTAATAACTGCTAAATGTTATAATATAAACACATGAAATATCTCCCAGCAATTTATTGAGTCCAATATCAGATCACAGGCATGAAAAGTCATCCTTCGACTGAGGAATTAAACACTGTTCTTTTTCCTAGAAAACTCTGATTCAAAAGTGGTCCTGACAACCATGGTCCTCAAACATCTCTGAGCATCTCAAGATGGAAAATGTTCTCCACGCAACCCCAAACCTCCCTCCTCCCTACTCAACACCCACTAAGGTTCCTATTCCTGCTTCTACCCCCAACTGCATAGAGAGGAAAGAAACAACCTGAAAGTCTTTTTCCAGTAACTACGTGTAAGCACAGAAATCTGCATCTTGCCTACATGCAGGCAAAGCAAAAGAGCAATCCTGTTAAATACTCAGCCAACATTTCTACTGACCACAGATACTTGCTTATCAAGCATGGGGTTCACTGCAGGAACACTCTCAGAAAACAAGCAGCCACTTAGAAAAATGTTTATCTTCTTAGCACTAGGTTTTGTGATATTACTCCTCTTCTTGTGTATAATTAAGAGGACATTGTCTTGATTTTTAATAATTACCTGCTTAATCAAGAAGTGTCCACTTCCCCACACTTCGACCGCAGGAAAAAAATTAGTGAGAAGAGTGTTTTGGTTTTCAAAAGGTATTAGTATTAAACCAGCATGTAACGACAACAAAAATGTGCTCTTTGAAAAAGGTACCTGCTAGGTCATGATGCATTTCTGAAGAAGCAGCCATCAACTAGGAGCTAAAAAATTTAACCAAGCAGTGCTTCTGGATGTCAGTTTTGCAAAACTTCATACCAAAGTGAGTGTGTTTTATCTACAATGC
This sequence comes from Donacobius atricapilla, assembly GCA_013397315.1. Lineage (NCBI taxonomy): Eukaryota > Metazoa > Chordata > Aves > Passeriformes > Mimidae > Donacobius > Donacobius atricapilla. Next base: position 233,798 of record WBMY01013524.1, on the reverse strand, counting down.
TAATTAGTACCTAGCATGAATACCATAAATTCAAAAGTGTTAATTAATCCTCACTATTTTCCTGAAAAACAAGGGGTATTAGTTTCTTTAGAGTGGGAGAAACTAAGATTTAAGAGCTGTGCTAAGACTAACAGCCAGGTCGGGACAGACAGGTCTGAGGAGGCCAAAGCGGGCTGGATTCTCAGACCATCCCTTCTAACTCCCAGCCTCTGGCAGACCACAGACCAGCTGCCTCCAGATCTCACACTGCACTGAACAAGAGATCGACGTTGCTCATCTGGGCTTTGCTGCCTGAGCCCATTTTGCAGGAATATTACCAAAATCTCCATCCTTCCCCTCTGCCAAGACACGGGGCTGCCCACAGCCCAGCCCTCCGTGTGTGCTTGCATCCAAATTAGCTGAATGAAAGTAACATTTGGGTTGAGCACAGCCATAGTCAGGGATAAATAACCAGGTGTCCAAAATCACAGGTTCAAAGAAGCCCAAAGAGTATCAAAGAAAATTCAGTGTTAGGATTCAGAGTGACCACACTGCATAACACTCTGCTGAATGCCACAGTGATGAGCAAGGATTGATCAAACCTCAGACAACTCTTTTATGCAGCCTTATTGTGTTGAGAGCAGACAGGACACACAGAAATTTTTACCAAAAAAAATACTGTTTTAATCACTAGACCATGTCTGTCTCTGGAACACCAACACATTCAAGAGAGGGGGAAGAAAACCAACAAGCATAATGTAAGCTGCACAAGATCAAAAGCAAGCAAGAGTGCAATTAATTTCATCCATTTTTAGAAGTAATTGTCTTTGCACCTTACCCAAAATTTAATGAGCATTACTTCTCTAGCATGGAAAAAAGCTTTGTTCTTTTGAGTTAATTGATTTGTAAACACAGTAGGAGAAGTGTATCTGAAGTTCAGTAACCTTGATAGTTGAAAGAAATGGAGCATTCAATGGGTGTAGTGCAAAAGACTGCTGCAAACCCTGGAAATGTAACTATGGAATTGATTTCCTGTTCACTGAAACTCATAGGCAGTATGTGTGCGTTTCACAACTTCAGTTATGCTCCTTAAATAGCCTCTTTTGTATAATTATTATTTAAAATTCCCTCCTTGTTGCAGAGCTCTTCATTTTCCAGAGCTTCATAGCATATAGTGGTCTTCAGTGACAGAAAATCAGTGATGACTGAATGGCTGGCAAAAAACATTTCCCACAGAAGGGGAGATTAGCATTTTTTGGGCGACAGAAAATGAAGGTTGGACAGATTTGTATACATTGCACCATAGAGGACTAATTTGAATATGGTCAAACAACTGTGGGTTCAATGCACCAGAAACACAGAGCCAAGGCAGCGAAGGAAGGAAAAGAAAGGCTGAGGCTGTGGTTTAAGATGAAAAAAAATTATTTTCATTTAATATCTTAAGTCTGGAAGAAGCCAGGTTTACATTTCATTTTTGCCCCTTAAGGGAAGATTTAGCACAGTATTGTTCAGTATGTAAATTCTAGTTACAGCCTAATGAGATTCCTACCAAATATTCTATTAATGCTAAAGGCTCTGTTCTAAGATTGTACTTACATATGTTGCTTATCTTTTTCTCATCAGGGCTCTTTTATGCTCCTGGATGAGTTTCTCAGCTGGATCATTGTAAAGTACACAAATTATGGGATTGCTTACCTGCACTTCTAGGAGATTAACTCACACGTTGTACCACCACCCACCTGGAACACGAAACACCTTTGTGAGCCAATGTACAAATCCACTTAATCAGCGACCCAAATGTGAAATGCAGACATGGTATCACGTATAATTCAGGTATAAATATCACCTCATTGCCTCTACACTAAATTCTGCAACATCAAAGCCAGCTGATCTCTTGGAATAGTTCATAGGAGGCCAGGGAATAGCAAAAACCATCTCATCTCTGCAGAGCTTTCAGCCTGGAGAGGTGGTGTGATACGAGACTTCAAAATGAGCCCTGTGTCCCTGGAGGGAAGTTTGCATTACAACATGCAATGCTTCATTACCACGTGTATCACTGTAATGAGGAGGTACTTATATTACTGAACTTGCATTATACAGAACTATATATGCACCATGCAGATGTGGACTGGAGGATTGCACTGAAGAATTTAGGTATCATTTCCTTTCCCAATTCACTTTTACCAGGATTTGTACCTCAAGCAGGAGTGAAAATCAATTTGGAATCAATGCTACTTAATTTAGGCTACAAGCAGTTCTGTTTTAAAAATTATCACATCTAAATTTCTACATGATACTGTGATTAGCAATGCTAAAATATAATGTTAAAGTATAAATGTCTGATAACCCATTACAATCCTTTAAATGTTCATTTAAAACTATACTGAACCAGTAGTGCCTCACAAATCTTAATGAGCTGAAGAATATCTTCTCATTCAGATTAATTCCTTGAATGTTGGAGAAACGGCTATGAGCTGAACAGCCAGCAGGCTTCCTCTTTCAGTTTATGACAAGAAACTGGGAGGAAAAATATGTCATCTATTAATTCAAAAATTTAGAAGAAGTGGTTCCAGAATATCAAGCAGTTAGGTAGAGTTCCCTCTGTACTCGTGAGGTGCTCAGCCTTTGCACAATTCATTTCCTACCTCTTTAATCTAATTTGGCTCTTCTGACAACTGCGCTATGCATGCATGGCCATTTTCTGATATCAGAATATCAGGGAAATTCTGTCAAATGATGACCAAAGAAACCCTAATTACCATCAAACTGATGGAAATTTTCTTTTTTACTAATAAGTATGTAACCCAAAATAAATTTTGGATAATCTTACTTTTATTGATTCTTAATGCATCTATGCACTCTCAGGACAGTTTTATGCAACTAATTAAAATTATATTTTATATGTTATCATTAAAACCAAATTCCTACTCACACATGGCATGACAGAACTAGAGCAGGAAGTTAATCTACTGACTTAAGTTACGTTATTCATCATTTTTAACACCCTAAAACTAAAATAATATAAATTGTGTTAAGACCGTAAAATTAACATTCAGAGTAATTGTATGTTAAGTTACATACAGATAGATGAGTATAAGAATGTGGTATGTATTTCTGCTTAGGCAAAACCAACTCCATATTTAATAAAATATATGGATTTTGAAAGCCACCTTTTTTGTTGTTCTAAGTATTAGCATGCTTTTCTGTAAAAAAAAGAACTAAAGATTCACAACTGAGTATTTTTTGCTCATTTTCAACTTGGTATTTTCAACTTAAACTCAGGACTTTAAATCATTTTCATTTGTCAACCAGTGGAAAATCTACCTACAGTTTCATCCCTGGGACATGGCACAGGCCATAATTTTTCTGTCAGGAAGGTAAATCTGAGGGCGCCTCTTTGAAAATGGGTATTTGGAACACGATTAAAGTACATAAATGCTGGCTAATCCTGTCCTTTTCACAAGATGTACTTCTTGTTCCCAAAAGAGGTGTTCCTGGCTCTTCCCAAGCTCTGCGACCGGTGTCACAGGGACCTGCAGCTCTGCCAGCTCGTTACGGGATTCCGGGCTGGGGCTGGGATCTCACTTTGCTGCTCCTGACCTGGGATGTCTTTTGGACGCCCCTTCTTCCTGAGCCATTGGCCAAATGGACTCTTCAGACTCTGGTCTCTTCCAAAATGGAAACTGCAGGATAAACGTGCAGGAATTTGGTGCCAAGACATTGCTTGGAGCCCTGGCTCAGGCTGCAGGTGAAGCCTCCCTGTGCCACCCTAAAGCCGCTCACCTTCACCTCTGCAGATCCGGGAGAGGAAAGCCTCACATTTCCACTTGGAAGTGGGGGGAAAAAAAACCTCCATCCCTGACACCAAACCACATAAATCCTTCGTGCAGTCATTTTATCTGTGCATCTGCAGCCTCGCGCTCACAGCCAGCGTGTTTAATCAACAGATTTTTGTTCTGTCCTCCCCGTTCATCAGAGGAGCATGGGCGTGTTGGCTCAGCACTTGCACATCCTGGCTGGTTAAGGGGAAGCAGTCCTGGCATGTTAGCCCCGAATCTATTGCATGTTTACTGCCCCACAGATGCCCTGCACACAGAGCTATGGGGCTAAAAATATTTAAAAATTAATAAATTAGGAAGTGTTCCAAATGAAGGACAGTGGCCCTTAGTTTCTAAGTGGCCCTCAGTTTCCCTCACACAGTACAGGAGGCAAACTGGCAAGAGAATTTGGTAGAAATAAAGGAAAAAAAAAAAGTTCTAGAACACAACTATTTCCCCAAGTATTTAACACTCATTTACCCTAAAATCAAAGCTAATTAATATGTTTTCTTTAAGCATATTTATTTTTCAGTTACATTTGATTTTTCTTGGTGGAATTGTGCCTCAGTGCAACTTTTACTGTGCTCCACGGGCTCAAAATAGATTAAAAAATTGCTGCCTTCTGTATTTTAAAGATATAAGAAAACTGTATACCAAAAAAAAAATCCACCTAACAGTGAGGCCTAATATGCTGTGAAATAATCTTCCAAGGAAATGGCAGACTTAAAATGAAACTGGAAAAAGCACAAGTAGCATAAAACAGAGGGATGGTCCTGAAAGAGATATACAAGATGAATTAGGTCATCTTTTTTATCTCTATATTCAAGTAAAATACCAGTGAGAATATAAAATCCAATAATTCTGCACACAAATGTCATGTCATATGCAATATAATGCTTTAATCCTGTTATGTCTAAAATTTAATTGCAGTTTTTCAGAAAAATTGAGGGAGGAAGAGCCCTTGGAGTACATACAGATTAGATCCCGTTTCCACTCAAACAAAGCAAATAAATAGGCCATTCAGGTCTCAGTTTAACAACCCACATTAAAAGATAGGCATGTTTTCATTTGGAAACTCCAAAGAGTGATTCTGGCTTTTTAAATGCAAAAAAGACATCCCCTATCACTGCAGATGAAGTAAAATAACAGATGAAGTTAATACTTGGGAAATAGTAGGTTTGATTTCTGTTTCTCTGTAAGGCAATTTTCATTTAATACATATCCAATTAATATGCTCCATTTCCAATATGTGGATAAGTTGTTCTTCTGTAGCTGAAATTTTCTTTCAGCGGTACTTTTACTAGAGAAAATTCCAGTAAACATGGGGGCACACTGGCACTGATAAAAATTGCCATCATTTCATTCACATCATCTCAGTAATAACAGAATAGAGCAGCTGAGGACAAGCTCCACAAACTCGTGTTCAAAACTCAGCAGAAGGAAAAGGACCAGTTCCCACATTTGTCTGCTTTTTCTTACATTAATGTGAAACCCCAGCTCAGGGACTGTCGGCTGCCTTGAGTTCACAATGCTTCCAGTCTGAAGGATCCCAGCTGATCCTTAAGCACAACTGAAATAAGCAAGCTGTACAATAAAACTGGCCAATTTTGCCTCTTCATGCCTATGATCATGATTTTTTTTTTTCTTTTTCTGTGTAGGTAAGGTAGCAGGACGTAACACAAGCTGGAGCACCCACACATGGATTCCCATGGGCACCTCAGGGCCTTGCCAGCTTTAAGCAACCTTATGTCAGGAATTTTAAATATTTCCATATGAGTTCTGTGCCTATTTGGGCACCCCAGAAAGACATGAGGATGCAGGGAAGCCAGTTCTCAAGTGCTGTAAGGCAACTCAAGTTTTCCACTAAGATTTTTGTGACATGTGTGGTTCACTGACAGAACAAATGCTAAGGCACCATATAGAGCAAATCTTCCCTTACAAGGAAAAACACCTGACAGGTTCATATCAACTTTCTGTTCAGTGACCTCTTTCAGTTTTCCTGTTTCTTGTGCTCCTCTCAGACTAATCCATCTCCCTTTTTTGCAAGCTGTGTCAACTTTTAAATGGTTTTCTTTACTCTTCCACACCCACAGTCTACAGAAAACAAGAAATTTTCCCCATGGTACATCCAGCTCCAGGGATATAAATGCTCACAGTATAATGATATAATTATATAAAAAAAGTCTGACTTTTACCACATCTTTCTCATTACCTCCCTGCAGACAGATAATAGATTTATGCCGTGGAACATGCAACATAGGTCTCAGAAGTTTAAAAATAACTTTGGTTAATATTTAGTAAGAATAATTTGATATAAGAATAGTTAATAAATGCTCACTCTGCAAGCAGTGCTATGGGATACAATTTTTTCTTTAAGTAAATCAGATGCCAATCTCCTTTACTTCAGGTGATAACAGAAGATAACTGGAACTGGAATCAGAGGGTGACCTGAACACTTCATTAAAAACATTTGTGGCCAAAACCTACACCTCACTTGTTCTTTCAGCCAGAAAACAGCATTTGCCAGAAATCTCAGAGTAGTCATTCAAAAATGACAGCACTGCTTTTCAAGAGGAAAGCAACAGGTAAAAATATAATGTATTGCACCATTGAAGACTATTTAACTCCAATATTAAATAAATAGCCCTCTGAATGACCAACAAGACTATAAAAATCATGTTAAGACAGCTAAAATACATCCAATTTACATATTCAGAAATCACAGGTTAACAGAGATGGTTACTCAAATAAGACATCTACGGCTAAGGCCATTTCTTAACAAGTACAATTGACTAAAACTTTTGTTTGAAGAGGGAAACCAAACCCTGTTGATGCTTCCTTTTGGAAGGGAGCAACAATTTGAAATCCAATTTGTAACTCAACTGTGAACAGACCTGGAATACCTATCTTTATTTAGAAGTAGTGTGGCACAGAGAACCCAGTGCACACTGAAGTCAGATGATTTGTTTCAAGCTTCACTTTGTCTTCTATTTAGAGCACAGAAAAGCTGGAATGATCTGTTGGAACAGCAGACAACAATTTGCAACCCATCAGCAGGGTACAGTCCTGGTTTGAAGGAAATTAAAAGCTCTCTCTTGAAAGCTGAATGCCACAAAATATCATTTTCATGGTATGTGCATGCATTAGATTGCTCCAATTAAACTTGTAAAAGAGAAGAAGAAGAAAAAAAAGCTGTTTAAAAAACTGTTTCAGGTACTCCAGCTATTATTCATGAAAATGCTTTGCTTCCCAGCATTGTGGCTTATCAAGTATAAACTGGAATCCTACATTTTAAATGAAATGATCTGTAAAAGCTGCTATCTTTGTGAACATGAGATATTAAATAATTTCAGAGAGGAATGTGTGAATCAATTAGATTCAGCAAAATAGGTTCTGGGTATGTGAATATTGCGGATGCACCGAGACACCGTGTCAGAGAACAGTGCTGACTCCAACATTTTTCTAAACAAAGCACTCAACATCCCTGCTAGGAGATATATAACTTCATTTATACCTAAATGCCACAAACCCAAGGATATTTAGATTAATTAACTATGCTGCCTACAAACATACCTCTTAAGAAAAAATTATTTGTCCAGACCAGTATTTTTGAAAGTGAGCTAAAGATAAAATTGTTTCCTACACGTTTTCCCAAAGGAAAGCTTAGCTATCATAAATTATTATATTGTTAAAAGGGTCTCAAATAAAACCAAATTATAATATCTCATGCTGCTCATCTTTTGGCTTCTATCCCAGTACAGGGTCATGGCTCTGTACGGAAAACACAGTAGGGTAATAAAACTGCCTGGAGATAGTAAAATGCTTATTGTACAGCAAGAAACTATGTAGGACTTCTCGTTAAAAAAAAATAAATAATCACTTGAATTTACTGGTGGAAGATTCCAGGGATTAAGTGCTCATCTACGATAAATAGCACAAAGGTATCACGGCAACACTATTAAAACTATTATCACAGTTCATACTAAGTGATCTGGCTATAATTATAAGGTTGCTTTGGCTTACGGAAGAAAAACACTTTGAAGTCATGTCATGGCTGTGTATAAGTCCTATACATTTGTTGAGATGAAAAAAAATGAGAACTAATAGTTTTAATTGAATATATGAAATAGACTTACATGTGGCAAAGTTTGGGGAGCTGGTCCCAGGTGTTCATAATTTTTATTCTGATTTAATACTCATTATACTACGTTCATATATATTAGATATTGGAAGACTATAATTAGCAGATAAAATACTCAAACACAGAGCGTGGATAGTGAAGTGCTGTTGATGAAGCAGTATTATGAGTGGTTGAAAGTTGATGTATTCTACTTTACCATCAAAAGAATCAGCTGGAAATCTCACTGCACCAGAAGCAGGGCCGTTACCTTGGCCCTGCTGCCTGCAAAGAGCTGTAAGGTGTGGAGAAATGACTGCCAGAAACCTGCACCACTCTTGCGGTGGCTTTCAAAGCCAGCAATATTGCAATGGTACCTGATGCAAAGATGCACTCACAGGGCCTGGCTGGGGGCTCAGAGGGTCAGGGCTCCAGGAAAAGGTGAACTTGGCTCACAAGGAGGAGCAAAGGGCTGCTCCACTATCAGGGCAGCCATCCCAGGGCACACTGCTCATCCTCCCCAGCTCGAGGGTATTATCCCTTTCCAAATGGCATCCATGCTGTCTTGAGCACTTGTAAATGAAGGAGATATACATGTGTTATCTGTGGTGACACAAATCTATTATTAATAAGCATAAGGGACATTCACTCACAATCTGTTTATGGTGTTAGGGAAGAGAAAGAGTGTGCAAGCAGCAGCCCACCCTTCCGTAGGGAAATCTCCTAGACAATAAACCTATTACTAATATTTTTTTAATTTGGTGGGGCTTTGTGAGCAGATCTGTATCCTTAAGTCCTGCTTGTGCTGAAGTTTCACTGAGACAGTAATAGCATTATGTTGGTAAGCAGCATAATTAAATGCTCTAAGAGCAATTAACTAAAGTGCACGCCAGCACCGCGCTGTTGGGCACGGACGCAAGGTCAGCCTTCCCGAGATTTTTATTCCACATTCCATGGTGAAACAGCACACAGCACCACAGCTCCCAAAAATCCATTCCCGTGATCTTTCCCACCTGAGGTGCCCGAGGTTTGTCCGCGGGCCCTGCCTGCGCTTCAGCTCAGCCCAGGACAGGGAGGGCTCCCCAGGGTCCCCAAACTGGGAACTCCGAGCCCTTTCCACCTTCCCCGTGTCAGTGCCTGTTGGTTAATGATAGAGCACGGCAGGAACGGGTCAGAGCCGGGACAGCCAACCCTCCCAGGAGCAGAGGCTGCTTCAGAGGAGGAGAACTGCCCCAATGGGGAGAGAAGGAGGAAAAGAGGAGCGGAAACAAGGCTTGCACAGGATCAGAACAAATGGGGAGTGACACTGTTTGTCACGCACACAGACACACACACGTTTATCAGAAGGCATGAAAACTGAAAGTGATTTCTTTAAAAAGGTCTGACTCCATTTTATAGTATTTCTACAAAGGCCAGGGATTGGGGGAGAAGGCTGACACCTCTCCCCATCCCACTGGTCAAGACAACTGTCCATCAGCTGTCCATAGCTCTAAGAACAGGAATGAAAACTTCCCTTGAAATTACAAAAACATCACCTGTGTTTACAGACCAGAGCATGAGAAGAAACCCAAATCATGAAACTGTGAAATAGAAGGGAAGGCTGAAAAATCAGGGCGACAGGGGAGATCTCTCCTCACTGTAGCAAGGGAAAGGAAGCTGCACTCCCTTTAATTGAGCCATGAAACATGCTCATTATCGTAAGCCCATACTCTCACCAGTAATCAGCTCTGTACACAAGGTGTCCTACTGCCATTGAAGCCCATCAGACTGGACACTGGGCTAGATTTGATGTGGGAAAAGTTACAGGGGAGGGAAAGGATTCAAACTTCGCTGTCTGATGTAATCTGCAAGATGACTATTTCAGATACCATGTGTATGTCAATATTGCTTTCAGACAGAGAAAGGGGTTTGCCTGTAAGAAGCACTGGCTTCACGTGGCATTTTAGGGGGTTGTTATCTTCTGACATTTAACATTTCCTTCTTAATGGCTGCTGTGATAATCAAACAAAACTGACAGGCCAACTAACGTGTCCAAATAACATCAGAACAGATCCTCTGCTTTCTACAATCATAAGATCAGCTCTGCTGGAGGCAATCATTTGTCACGATAGAAAAAATTAACTGTGACCTATTAATATTTCATCATTAAAATTATGCAAAACCAATACCAAAACAGTTTATCTGATGAGCCTGAATGCTACAATTCCAAACTCAAGAAGGAGAGTAGTCCTTGAGATTGGCAAAAGATGTTCTCAGCCCCTGAGGGATTTAGTGAGGGTTAGTGTACATGATGCTGACAACTTAGAAAGACAGAACAGCAAGAGAGGAAAGCTTGGATTTCAGCAAGTGTTGCCCAAGACTAAAAATTAAAATAAGCATCCCATGACCTCACTACAGCCACCTCAGGGAAATTACAAAAATCCTGCTGTCATAATATATACAATATTTTGCTGTACAGAAAATAGCTTTTATATCTTCAAAGCAATTCAAAATCCTTAATTATGGCTCATCAACAAATATTTGATGGATGAAAATGCCTTTAAAAAAAAAAAAAGGGGAAAATCTACTGTCTTTTGCTACTGAAGGACCACAGATAAGGCCATGGATACATAGCCATGGAGAAGCCAGGAGCAATGGGAGCCAACACAGAACCAAATGAGGTTTCTACATTACCACAACACCAGTGGAATAGCACCACAACAAATCTGAACAAGGACACTGAAGCTGTTGGTAGAGAATTCCCAAACAGTGTGACTGCATGTTTGGTACTCAACCAAAATAAGAAAATGCCAGGCAATGCTATTCAACTCTAAGTTTGCATTTCTTTGGGCTATTTCATGTAAATATTGACTTGCCTGTTCTGTTTGTAAGGTAGAACAAAAGGAGAATGAATGCGCTTAACTTGTAGGAGGCTAAGAAGGTGTCAAGTTTCTAAAAGGTAATAATTCAAGGGTAATACAGGAATGTTATTTCTTTTTTAAAAATAAATAAAAATATAGGCATTTTCTTGTAGTAATTTATCACAGCTGTTTAATAAAATGAGGAAAAAATAGGTTCTGTAATAAAATATAAACTGAAGAATGAAGAGGAAATTCATTATTTACTCATTTCTGTTACAATCTTCTCTGGTTGTCTCTAGAAAAGTAACTTCTGTTGCCAGCCAGCTTAATGTAAGCTCAGCTATTTTATTCCTTACATAAATAATAAATTATAATAATGGTTACATGACACTAAAGACAGATTATAGGGTTTTTTACACTGGCAAAATGAGTGAGCTTTTTTTAAAATTTATTAGCAGTTTTTATATGAATGGAGAAAATAGGAGTGAACAATTGTGTTGAGTTATCTTGTTAAACTTGCATATGAAAAAGGACAAATGTTTAACTTCTATCACATGTAAGGTCGTAAGTTACCATGACTGAGAACTACTATATGTTCATTTATTCAAGGGCTGTTTTAACCAGTTAATTTTCTCTCATGCTTGCATCCAGCTACAATTTTGAATTTGATCATGTTTAGGTAATCTTTAATACTGCAAAATTCATGCTGACACTGGAAGCATACACAAGTCACCAAGTAGCTAGAAGTGTTTTGCGCTTTATTATCTTCTGGAAATCCTACCCTATTGAGCATTAATGTAAAGAGCTCCATCTGGCAGGGATGTGCCACTCAAGCTACCTGGGTGCCATTCATTAGTACCTTGTGCATCATTTACAACCCTGCATGCATAAAAATTTCAAGACCCACCCAAAGGGTCTATGTGCTCTGCCCTTACTATACCCCAAAGGCATTTTGCTTTGCTTGGCAAAAAACAATTCACAGTTTAACTGGAGGGCAGGTAATCCAGATAAGAAGGGAAGTTTCTTCCCACCTGAAGTGCGGCTATGTCTAATTTCAAAAGAATTTAAAGCTTATTCAAAGCAAATTTCATTCAGCTGAACATACTCGTACCTCTGGTACACCATCCTGCCAAAGTAAAGACTCAAGTAACAAAATAATTCAACATTTACTATTTAATACATTAAGTGACACTGTATTTCCTACAGTTATTGTGTCAACATCTGCTAGTTTTGCTTTTAAATCAGAGGGTGACAAGACCCACTACTTGCTGGACCATTACATTTATGCTGATTTTGTTGTAAAATCATGTGTTCAAAAGCCTGGCTACAGAAACTCACCCAAACTTGTTAAGGTTTCTGATTTTTAGTGCAGTTCCTATTAATTAGGGGAGATACCTCTACTTTTTGCAATACAGCATACATCTTTATGTCTTTTTAAAAGCTGAAGATCAATACCAATGCTCATCAAACCACCAAACTGATAATTTTGGCTACACTCCGGTATCATAAGCCAACAGCTGCCTACACTTGCAGCCAAAAAAGGCCTATGCAGTGGAACTGCACTGAAAAGTTAAATAGCATTGCAGGGATGAAAAGAATGATAATTTGATACTGTTTTGGGAGACGATTTTTCAGCCTTCCTGTTTTTCCATGTCCTGATTAGATGAAGCCCTGAAATGGAGCATCCAGTTCAAGCTGGGCCTGTGTTTAGGAAAAGTTGTGAACTGTTTGCTTTTTCCATGATAAAGATAGAAAAAAACATCTTCCAGGAAAGGAACTTAGTGGTGTTTCTATTTTAATAATACAATAACATACCTAACAGGCTTTCTTTATCTCTCCCTAATTAAATTTCCTTCTTCCAACTCAAAACCAAAAAACCCAAACAAAAACAGGCTCCAAAGCCCAAGAAAACAAAGCAGCAGAAATACAAGAGTGAAGAATTTTTTTCTTAGAATTAAGCAGCAGTAACACAACAGTCTGGACAGGTTCTATGTGGGTGAAGAATAAAGATAACCCTTTTTTAAAATGTTATAATACAGTGAGCTTCTTTTATCTTCAATCCTCCACATCTCCCCAGCAATGCCCAAGTCCTGGGGGACTGGAACCTCTCACCCTTCACCACAGAGCACCTGCTGTGCCTCACACCCCAGATATTTACAGAACATCATTCATCCGCATGGGAACAACCTTTCAGTGGTGACAGGATCAGGATCAAAGTAAAAGTGCTCGCTAAACCAGCAAGCTCTTCTAGCAAATAACAACTCATCAATACCTAAGAGTGCATTTCTAAGTAGCAGCTGTGCAAAAATGCATCCTGGCCAGCAGCAAGGCCACCATGATCACCCTTGGAGGTTCTTTTGCAGATATATGTACACTCACACACCAACCTTAAATGCAAAGTAAGGAAGAGCCTTGTGCAACTATCAAAGGGTGAGCTGGAATGTCAGCTTTGAAATAGTACCAAAGGTATGAAGGACCTTCAGGATGGTGTGTATCACACCACAACGGAGCTCAGAGGTGGCTGCAGGGGCGGGCAAGGTATGGGTGATACAGATGGATTTCAAAGTCATGTCCTCTTAGGTGCTTCAGCGTGGGTTAGTTGTAATTCTTGCACTTCACCTATTCTCCCAAAGTAATCAGCTCAAAGGTTGAATTCCCCTGACCTAAAATTGTCCTCACTCCTTTGTCACAAGGCACTCAAAGACTCATAAGATTTGTGGGCTAAAATAAGGAACACCAAGACTGAAAGTAGAAATATTCCCAGAGACAGCAACACATCTCTCCGCAAGGAGCTGTGGCCCAATCAGGCACAGTGATTGTGGAAACCAAAACATTGCAGACATCCAAATCTGGCAGCAAAAGACACAAAACTCCTACACTTCTGAGGAGCTGCCACCTGGAGTGTGTTGAGCTCAGCATTCCCAACAGTGACAGGATGCAAAGCTCCCCACAGACTGGCCCGATGCTCTCCTCCAAATTTTTAGGTAGGTATAGCTCCCTAAGGAGTGCTGCTCTTTGACTACAAGATTTCATTTCTTCAGCCAAAATTTATTCTGTATTGTCTTATTTTCATAGTGCTACACTGCATTACTCACTAGTTGCAGATTTGGGTAAGAAAGATGAGATTTTATTTAAGAGAAAGAAAATTATGTGAAAATATCAGCTGATATATAACAGGTGTTTAGTCATTGTGTGAGAAATAAATGTGTGTATCTCTGTGAGTGCCTGCTCTAAAAACATTTTCAGTTTTTTATAATTTTTATGCAGTGAGGACTAATCATCTTTTAATATGGAAAACTGGAACAACTTGTAAGTTTAACACATAACACAAAAGCTAGGTTTTGCAAGACAGCTTGCTTTCTGTTTATCCTCATCTAGATGTTCCGTGAAGTGGCTGCCATATCTCACAAGTAGATGGGTTAAATGAATCAAACACAATGTTTTGCCTAATGAGAAGAATTTACAGAAAACGTATGCAAAAGGTTAGATTATGGTGTTTTAAAACACAAGAATTCACAAAGGCCTCTCTGTTCCTGAGAAGGCTAGAAATCCATACGAAGACAAGAGGATCAAGTGTCACACAGAACTCCTAGTAATTATCAAAAACTTCAATACTATCTGTAAACTGTTTCACTGAAAAGCCTAAAACCTGCATCTCTTTATTTTCTCACTTCTCCAAACACGTACAACTAAAGCAAGACTGACACTGCTCCAGGACTTTTTAAAGTGAAGCAGTGAAATTATTCACATGAAAGCAGTTGAGATTTTTCAATTCACCAGTACAGGGTGCTTAAGATTTTCTTTTCAGTCTCATTTCAGTCTCGGCATGATCATCAGTGACACTGCTGGTATCACACTGATGCCAGCGTTACCACTCTCTGTGGCTGAGGAGAGCAGTGGGACCTTGGGTGCTTTCCCAGGGGCTCTGGTCACAAGGAGCCTCAGGCTCACATATCTGCTCAGGACCTTGGCAGGATGCAAGAGAAAACTGTTGCTGCTGTATTAAACCCTGGTATGTTCCTAGCAAAGCAAGGAAACAAATCCATGAGCAACTGGGACCTTCAGCAACCCAATAAGTTTTGCTGTTGGTTTTTCTGAGCACCAAAAAGGAGGAAGTAAGAAAGCTTTCATAAGGCTGGGGGAATTCAGTCACATCTCCACACTCCAAAGCTACCTGAAAACCAGTTTAAACGGATTCAGCCTTTTGCCAAGAATGAAAGAAACTTAATTTTACAGCTCGGTAATATTCGAACCCAGTTAATTACCTTGGGTAAAAGAGCATTTAAAAAGATCTGCTGACAAATCTGACGCTTATACACAGGAACAGGAGGACTCCTCCCATAGGATGCTCTCTGTGGCCTGAAATCTGGCATGTGCCGTGTCCTTTGCCTCTGCTCCAAGGATCTGTCCTGCCAGGAGGGCAGTGCTTCCCACCAGCCACAGTCTGTGCAAGAGCCTCTGCTGCACATTCCAGCACCTGCACTGCCTGGAAATCCCTGTGAAAGGTGGCTTGGGGATTCCAGCTCTGTGGCAGTGTTTCTCAAAAATTCTTTCAGAAATTTCCAAGCCAGCTGGAATGCGCTGACAGGATTTTCTGTGGCTATCACACCTATATTAAGAAACCCTTTTAATCTTCTCAGATCACAAGCTGATACACACAATCTCTGTGAGGCTAGTGAGCAGTGGAGAGAAGGGAAAGAAGTGAAAAAGCCACTTTCTTCTTTTATCCAGAAACACTTTCATCTGCCTATAACGTTTCACAGAAGCAGCTTTACATCGTGAAGAAAATATAACATAGCTGATTAATTGCAACAAAAGCAGAACGAACTCAGCACAAGGCTGAGCATTAGGTAAGTACACAATGTAAACAGTAACAGACTGGAAGAACCAGCAGAGTGGAAGTGATTGCCTGTAATTGTAGGTTGACACCAAAATTACTGGCTTCAAGATTGAATTTGGTGATAATGTAAATCACTGTCTGTTATTCTCTTCTTAGCAGTCTCTCTTATGAACTGCCTGAAGGAATGTCACTAGATTCCTCTCTAAAGAACTAAATTCAAAGCATTTCCCCAATTCCATTACGATTTCTGATGCTACTCATTTAAGGAGATGCAGAGCTTGTTGCTTGGTTTTTGACATCCCTTTTACAGTCTCAGTTGCTAAATAAATCAAAGTATCATTTCTATTGGAAAAGATTTTTAAGATCATCAAGTCCACCTGTTTACACAGCACTGCCTCATCAACACATCTTTTAAATCCCCCCAGGGATGGTGACTCCACCACTTCCCTGGGCAGCCTGTTCCAGTTCAAAATGTCCCTTTCAGTGAAGATGTTTTTCCTGATATCCATTCTAAACCTCCCCTGGCACAGCTAGAGGCCATTTCCTCCTGTCCTGTTTCTTGTTTTCTGAGAGGAAAGACCAACTCCCAGCTCACCACAACCTTGTTTTGGGGAGTTGTAGAGAGAGGTAAATTCTCCCCTGAGCCTCATCTTCAGATTAAACACCCCCAGTTCCCTCAACTGCTTCTCATCAGTCATGTGCTCTGGACTCTTCACCACTTCTGTTGCTCTTCTCTGGATGCTCAATCTGTCTCCATGGAAGCTGCAGGCACATTTGCTGTCACTAAAAGCATGCCCTGGTCACCTTTCAGGTTGTCTCCACCAGGACTTGCTTTTATTACTGCTTTGTCTTTGCAGGACAAATATTTCTACAAAAGTTAGTGGTTACAGGTGCTCCTGCAATGACTGAGGATCAGATGTCATTGAATGGGCTTTTTCTTCCAGCTTTTTAACAGCAAGCGGAAAAACAGGAAACACTTTGGACAACCTAAAACTCCAAAGTGTTTCCTGGTTTTTAGGTCCTGGAGGATCTAAAACTCCCTCAGAGTCATTTCTCTCGTGAGAGCTCCCCACAACTGACCAACAAGCGAGCCAAAGTTAACAAGCTTGTGATCACAAAGCCACCTCCCTGTCAGATCCGTCTTTCCTACAAGTAACACAAAGAGAAAGGGAAGAAAAGAGAGCAGAGATATCAATACAAAAGGCTGCTTTTATATTCACATTAGGGCCCAGAGCAGCAGAGGAATTTTGAAGCAAATCCCCTGATCTTCCCCACTTACCACAGGCTGGTGTGAGAGCTTGTTTTGGGGAGAGTGAAGTGGGCTCCATGCAGAGGAAAGGAAACCAGTTGCTTTTGTGCAGGTGCAGAGTAAGTGCTCTCCACCCCTAATGGGTGCTTGACCATTTCGATAGCCTTTAAACACAGCCCTGGTGGGGATGTTTGGCCACCGAACTGAACATTTTAAATGGGATTATGCCGTATTCAGCATAAGAAAAAGCAAAATAATTTTCAAGATCTACAGAGCACTTCCATGCGCACAGGTTCAGCATTGCTGGCAATCTGCACAACTTGGGTCCTGTGGACCAAGGAATTTATTTGTTACTGCTCTCCATTAATTAGTTACAACACACCTCAACACGACTGAGTGCCAGGATACAGCATCTTTCTAATGGAGGGCACTGCAGAGGCAAAGAGCCTTTGGAGATAGCCCAAAATAGTAATTAGTTAATACTCAATTGATCAGAACATGAATGAAATAAACAGCATGGTTGCTGGCAGCATGATAGGCATTATGAAAAGCACCTTAGTTATTAAACAATCAAGTAGCACTTAGCTAAGGAGCTCACAGCACCAGATAAGAGACTGAATAAATAAAGAGGAAAAGGCACAGGAAACAGGCAAAAGCTATTATCTTGTCAGATCTCTGAGATTTTCTGGAGATAAGTTAGAAAATGTTCTGTATTACCCTGTCAAAAAAAAAAAAAAAAAGTAAATACTCTGGCTGTACACTGTGCTAGGTGACTCTGCACGTCAGGAAACAAAACCCGTGAGGAAATGCATGCACAATGGAAAGTTGCTTTAATCATAAATCAGACAATGACACAACACATAAATACAACACAACAATTTACACACAGAAAATATAACTTGGTTATCAACCCCCTTATTTATGAAAGTTAACTTAAAATTAGCGCTTCAATAATCTACTACCAAGAAAAAATTTGGAGCAGAATTGGAGACATTCAGTTCAGACTTATGGCATTTGAATGTGACTAATAAGCAGGTTTCTACTCATTTTTTTTTCTCAGAAGACTATATTCAGAAGCAACTGGATCTGTGTTTCAACTAATTCAAGGTAAAATGATGAAAATTTGAAGCTACAAAAACCCCCATTGGCTGAATTTATCTGGTCAAAGTGGTTTCAAAGGTATGATCATGAGAAAGGATAAGCACCTCAGAAACAGCTGATACTCACACTTCTGTAGAATTCAAGATTACATCTAAGAGTTTTGTACCTCAAGCTTTTATAGCTCTGCACCTCTCAGACATTAACACAATGCATTAACTTTTGTGAAGGTTCAGCCTGGCAGAGTTTGCCTGGTTCTGCTCTTGCAGCTACATCCAAAAAGAAGGAAATGGTACTGCTGAGTGATTATCAGGCTGGATAATCCATGGATTACATTTCTGGGGTAAAAACTCCCATCCTGTGCTGGTAGTGGTCATGGATATCCTTCAGAGCAAAGAAGAGATTTGCCAACAATTTTTTTTCCCTGTAGAGATAGTATTTGCACCAAAGGGTCATGCCCAGCTTTCTCCCAAAACAGAACCATTATTATCTCTGATATTGGGGCATCAGTATGGAAGGTAACAAAAAGCCACTAACACAAAGACCCACTAGAAAAGCAGCTGAGAAAATACACAATAAATAGACAAAGGATTAGTCATAAAAAAGGCTTGAAAACTTTCCTTGACATCTTCTATGAGGAAAAAAGTACAAAGACATTGTACAGAAATATGACAATGTCCACCTCACTTCAACAGACTTGCTACATTAAAAGTTATCCACCATGAAAATAAAAATACTGTAAAACCAGTAAGGTAAAAAAGATGCAGACAACGCACCTCTGAAATCAATATCAAAGATAAGCTTTACAGCAAAAGCAAAGTAGCTTGTTCATGTAGAGCTCACAAAGACCTCACAAAGAAAGGAAAATCAACTAGCATTATATCATTTGCTTGTGTCATCTACACAACTGGTTATTTTCACACCTCTCTGTCCCAAATACTCCTCAGCCTCACTTTGCCTTGTACTGCTCCTTGTCAGATATTCACCATCTGAGCGACTCAAGTATCAACCAACTTAAAAAGAAAACATTTGCAATTTCAGCACAAGTCAACACATGCCAAACTGAAATCAATCCCAAAGAATTTTAAAATATCATTTCTTCATCTCTGCACAATTCATGAAAATCGTGTGTATAAGTTTATATATTCACATGGTGTTTTACCAATATGGAATAATATAACCTGCTGTCACAAAATGCCTGAATGCAGAAGGAGACAAGAAGAACCAACATGAGAGAAAACACAGAATGACAGTCAGAACATGTTGAATGAGGAATGATTACTGGCACACTCAACTGAGAAGCAAAGATTTCTGGCATGACTATATTTTGAGAAAAAACATGGAAATGGCAGGAGAGGGATGAGCACAGCACTATGTACAACAAACAGAGCACAGGAATGACAAAAGCCACACACATTTGAACCACAGAAAATTAACAGTAAGGGGAGAAAATTTGGAAAGGTTCACTCAGCAGGGGTGGAGTTTAGGGTAAGGTTCAGCTCGCACTTAAGCAATGAAATATACATTTGAAAAATGTTTCTTATCAGCAAGGAGTAGGTTAGGCAAGCGGGAAAACACAGAGTACAGTTGACACAGCTGAACTGTAAACACAAAGCTAGTGAAAACACAATCCAAGATAAGCTGAAAATAAAAACAGAGAATTACTATTCCAGTCAGAATTTCATTTTCATATTGAATTCATCCAAAAATGCCATTTTAAATGTAACTGAAATTGTCACAAAATTTCCCATCTGCCTCACAGGAAGGCTGAAAACTCTTGGAGACTTGGTACATCAATGTAGAAAAAGTTTGCTGCAAAGAGCATGGCTTTGTTTTTCTAGAGCAGAAAGTATTTGGTGGAAAAGAAAGAGTAGGAATCATTTGAGATTATACAAGTACATCAGCTGGGACCTTGAGTGATTTTGTTTGATGAGTCATGGTGTTGAGTAGGACAGAGTTTTACAGCAGCGCTTTGGATGGGATAGAAGGAGGGAATACACATGGCAGAAAGGGAAAGAGGAAAAATTACAGTGAATAAGCCAACACATTACCAAATAGTCAGAAGGGCCTGTGGTAAATACATTTTCAATTCCTGGCATGGATTTAAATGCATATTGTCTCTTAAATACATTCTGAAATATTAATATCAGATTGAAGAATGAAAACATTCAGAATTATATATTCAATGTGTTTTCCCTTCCATTTTACACTAATGGCACAATTGATACAAGTCAATATGAAAATCAATGCTGAATATTTGGCACAGTACAGAGCTGCATGGCAGAATCCACTGAGAACTAATACATTCCAAAAATTAAGAACATGCGAGGAAATAAGTACAAATTAAATGCAAGTAAATTACATAAAGGTTTATGATTTCAATGATGAAAAAGAGTGCCATCTGTTAAAATTAAAGAAGCCCTTTGCAGGATAGGACAGTTAAATATTATCAGTGGACAAAACTATAAATTCACATTTTTAATCACACAGTAATTTCCTAGTGTCCTCAGAAATAGTCCCCCACTAGGAGTTCTTTAAACAATGGGGAAAAGAAAAAAATAGATGCAAACATGGAAAGAGGGAAGGGAAGGAAAGGAAAGAAAAGACAAATGCACAAGGAAAAATATAGATACAGTTATTGAATGGGAAGTTTCTCTGCCTTTGATTTAATACCTATGTATTAAAATTTGTATCTTGGGGTAGATTAGGAAGGAACTAAAAAATTCCATCTTTTTTACAAAGTTACAGAAGTCTTTGTGTCTTTCTTGTGCTGAGCTGGTCTACCCATGGACTGAAGAGCATCTGTGTTGTAGATGAATAGGACTTCAAGGACACAGACCAAAAGAGATTTCTGTTAAAATGTAATTATATGATGAAAAAATGAGTCTGTAAGTGGTGTCAGTGAGTTCAATGTTCATCACTGTGACTCCTGATGAGATTTAGTTGACTTACAAAGTTTTCTCATCTTTACCACTAAAAATCTGCCTGAGATCTGAACATCAAGTTGAGATGTTTATGGTCCATGCGTCATCATCTACAATAAAGAGTCTATATTTGGGACTTAATACAGCCAGGTCAGAAATCAGCTCATCACTTCCCAGGGATGTGATGGCTCTGCAATGCTAACTGGTGTAAAGAATAGCACATACTTATTTTTCCACAAGAGTCAGCAGAAAGACTGAAAATACACAGGACATAGATCTACTGTCATTTCTTGCAGTTGCTTCTCTGACCTCATGCATTTTTTAAAATAACAAGTATTTTCTTTTCACTTGCCACAGCATTTGCTGTCCTTACTCAAGGGGTGTTTTGTCAGAAAGAGATGCCAGATCCATGTAAAATTATTGGCACTTTTACACTGCATCTTGCAGCATCCTGCTTTTTCTGAGACTTGTCAGTTTAGAAGTGCAGGTAATTCTTCTAAGTAAAGGTTGATTTAATTTTTCAACATTCATAAGCTGATCTCTTTCGTTTTGCTTACACAATAATATGCATATTCAAATATCTACAGGCTGCGGCGGGGAGGTGATTAATGTTTTATTTCTTGTCTAGTCCTTCCCATTCCTGTCTGCCAGTTGTGTGATATTGGGCAGAAATACTTATGGGAAGGCCTCTCCCACTTCTATAGGTTAACTGCTGATTAAGGGATGAGCCAGGGATATATTACATATAGAACTTTGAGTTTGACCTGGGCTTATGGATAATAGCCACACTTTGTTCTTACTGCTACTGGAAGAGAGTGATATGAGCAGAGCTACCTCATGCCAAATTGCTGCAGACTGACATTCTTAATTTTCAGAGGTAGGAAAACTGCCACCTCATTAAGAAGAACACTGTGTTATTAGTTTATTGGCATGCTACCAGCCCTGGAAAATGCAGCATGCCTGTCCTTGTGGCTAAAGGCAAAAACCTGGAGAAGCTTATAGAAAATTATTTCTTTGGACAAGAAGCAGAGAAATACTAGCTTTAAAGAGACTTGACACAGCAGCTAAAAGCAAAGAACTTTCTGTTTGTGAATATATCCTTCCATTCCAGAATATCGTAATCGGTGCATTTTCATCCACTTCAATTATTTTAAAGAGCCGTGAATTTGAGACAGCTGATTGGCATTCCAGCATGAAAAACTCCACAATCCAACAAAGGAGATGATATCACAAGCAGGTCAAAGTGCACTCCTATCCTAATGCAGATTCCTCCCCGTTTTCCCCACCTTCTACATTCTAGTGACACATGGGAATAAGATTAATAAAAGGAAAAGCAGCTTTCATTCTGAACAGTCTTTCTGAAAATCAGCATTTCCAGCATTTCAGTACTTATTTGCCACAGCAGGGAGCTAATCCTTCAAAAAACCCCAACCCAATCAGCCAATCCGCCAACTGAACTGAAAGAATAATGACTTCTTTGAAGTTCTCTTTCATTGCACTGGGAAAGTTCAGATGCTCTTGCTGGGACAGTTCAGATGTCCCAACCCACACTAATTACCAGACAAGTCCTTCCCATTCATTTTCATTGTTAAATGCCAGAAGCCAAGGAAGGTAGGCCCATAATGAGGCCACTGCTGATTTTTGCAGGTATTAGTCTCTAGCCAAGAGCTAATTCTCCATCTGAAAAACTTTGTTTTACAGCTTCTGAAACTGCTCTTTCATTCCTAGCATGGTTTAATTGACATGTAAACTATCACACATCTTGTTTTCCTTTCACATGAAAGATTACTTGCAAGTGGAATGTATCTAAAATGAATGGCTCTGCTCCATCATTGTGCACTGCCCTTTACAGGAGAAACAACTAACAGGAGAGATGCATTGTTCTGGTTGGGATTTACAACCTCACATTGTCTAATTATTCACAACGCATTATCCATCATACCACAAACCTCTTCACAGGACATGCAAAAAATATTTGTTCCAGTTAAAGAACAAAACCTAAGACATACTATCAAAAGTATGTGCAACCCTTCATTAATTTTTTGGAGTATCAATCCTGATGAAGTTCACTTTTTTTTTTTAGGGTGGTTTTTTTTGAGAAATGAAATTTCCCAAAATTAATATGATCAGGTAGCAAGGTGAATTAAGTTTTGACTGAAATGATAAAATATTTCTAATCTCCATACTAAAGAATTTTTTTAATATCTTTCAGGTTGAAAAATCGTAATCTGCTTTAATTCGCTATTAACAATTATAATACAGTTGTGGAATTATGCTGGTAATGAGTAAAAAATATTACCTAAATATTATAAATTGAGTATAAGTAGATTCTGAAAAACCAGCTGGGATTAGATGGGTAAAAACTGCTTCCTGATTATAAATCACTTTAGGTCAGAGATTAGCCACAGAAAAGGTAAATAATTAATGATAGTGTTAACATTAATAAGCGTTTGGGGTTATGAAGAATTGATCTGGTTTGTGTCTGACCATTTTCCACTATAGTGATATCCATGTTCCAACCACAACTGGTAAGTGGACGGCTTCCCTGTTTGCTGTCTTGACATGGTAGAGAGATTATGGGGTTTTGAACTGATATTAAATTCCACCGTCCCACCCTTGATTCTGTACGGCAATGGGATGACATTTTTGCATCTGCACATGAGACACAATCCTCACAGTGCCTCACTGGCTCTTTATCCCACCAACCAGCGTGGTGAGGATGCCTTGGACGTCACTCTGAGGGCGATGGGCTCACCTGCAACTCCCTGGTGGCTCAGTGACCAAGAGCACAAGGTTTCTTGGGATTTTCAGCTCCTAGGTGACAAAAATATGATAACCAGGATTGCTCCTATAGAACAAAACCTTCCAGTGAAGAATACAGTAGGTACATCAACCTTGATTTATCTTCCGGTGGTGGACCCCTGTAGTAGGTCTCCAATAAACACTGCATCAATAAAAGCTCTTTTTATTGCATGGGTAAGAAAAATAAAAACTTCAGTGCCAGAAGATACACATGGTGCCTCTACATCCAGCCCTGAGTGCAAGTTTCCCACCAATCCCACCTGAAATATTAAGCACTTTTACCACCCAGACTCAGAGGAATAAATTCTGAGTTTCTTAAGTTTAAGTGGATTCCTGATGCCACATGCAAACTAAGACATTCTTTGGGAAGTTGAGTTTTCCAAACCAGGCACACAGGATGGCTTTTCTCACTCAGCTTGCGAAACTAATGCTGTTTAAACTGAACCACAATTTACATCCCAGTTCAACATTGCTGATAAGGAGGAGTACCAAGTGATTAGACCATCACCAACAGAGTATCTTCCAGCAATTTCCATGTGATGAAAAGAACTGTCTCCACTCATTTTCGTGCTCTTCATTTTTGCACCAGAGATTATGATATGAAACTTATTTCCATACGTGTTGCAACAGGATGAGACCACACGCACAAAGATAATCAAGAGAAGCAGAAAGTCACTTCAACTTCCCTTTAATCTGTTAGCTAAAATCTGTCATGTTCTGCCCAAATTACTGTCATTTGCACAGAGCACACTGTGTTAAATCTTCAATCATACTACCCAAATATGAGAAGTCTGGAAGCAGCCACAATGTTATTGGTGTCAGATCACCAGAGCTCACATGTTTCCAGGAGCCTGACATCTCCAAATAAGAAGGACAGCTCTCTATTGCATTTTTTGGAAGCGTGTCCATGTTTCAGACTGAATCATATACATGGCTCGGTACCTGTGAATCTATTTTTCTCTGAAGCATTTGCAAAACATATGAAAACACAACTGTTGGGGGTTAGATTTGGTTCTCTTTTTTTCTATAGAATCACAAAGTCGCCAGGAGACTAATGGCTGGGTACTTAGGGGTGCTTAACCTAAACAATACGAGCGGCTAGGAAGGTGTAGCACGGGGCTACACCCTTCTTTGGTCTCAGGGAGTTTTCTCTCCGGGGGATGGGAAAAAGGTGATCCCTGATACCGCGAGGTTTTGGGAGGTAAAGGGCAGGGGTGGGGGCAGTTTTGGCTCTTGCTCTCGGCATCGGAGAGAGAAGGGACAGGCCGCTCCTGCTGCAGGAAGAGTTTCTCACTGCCATCACCGGGTCCATTCCTGAGGAAATCTCCCATCATCTCCTCGTGTGCCCAGGGACTCTGAGCTCTCCTCCTGCTGCCCTGCTGGGCTGAGCCGGCCCTGTGCCACTGTCGCCGCTTTCCTTCGGCACCGCTTTGGATACGCTGTGTCCCTGCACTGCCCGGCCCTGCCAGGACATCCCTGCCCTTCCAGCTACCACCGCGGAGCTTCTGGTACACCCCATCCACCAGCCCGGGATCTTCCACCGTTCCAGCTTGGTGCTGAAGCACCAAGGGAGCCCTGCACCGAGACCAGACTGCCCCGGGCTTTTATGAAACAAAAGCCCCTCGAGGTTCCTGGTTTTGTTTATTATTAATGCTGTAGTTGTTGTTGTTTGTTTGCCTTGTTATACATACTAGTAAAGAGCTGTTATTCCTATCCCCATATCCTTGCTTGAGAGCCGATTTAATATCAAAGTTTTAATAATTCGGAGGGAGGGGGTTTGAATTCTCCATTCCAAAGGGAGGTCTTGTCCTCCCTAGCAGATACCTGTCTTTCAAACTAAGACAACAACCCACTGTGCAGTTTACTTGCTGCCTCAGAGAGGTCTGAGCCTGTCCATTGAAATTCTGTAGAGTTTGCCTCACTTACTTGACATCCCAAGCATAAAGGAAGAGGCACCATCAATAATCTACTGCACAAAAAGCTGTACAAATACCTTCTCAATGATAGATTAAAATCACATCTCTGTAGGGACAAAGTTCACATCTGTAGAGGTTACTAGCACAGATTTATCAGCCTTCAAATTCACTTTGAAGCAGAGGAATAGTCGGTGGGTCAACTCAGTTGGCTTGTAGGATCACACCAAGAAGGAGAGCTCCACATAATGATATAGACAGATTTTTGTGGGTTTATCTTTGGAAGAGTGTTTCCTAGGCCCAACCACATTTTTAATAATTATTACCACTTATCTAGGATAAGAAACCCCAATGCAACCTGCATTCCAGTTAATGGGCTGCTTTGGGAAGCACAGTACACTGAATAAAACTCTGACATGTTAGTTCCATATTGGAGAGTGGAAAGAGTTAGAGGCCTAATTCTCCTCAGAAATCAACTAAGATGGTATGTATGGGGGATAGAATCTTGTATATTTACATGTTTCCATTTTTATTCCAATTTCTAATTATTTATTTAAACTGCAACACATAGGTGCACACACAACAAGAGATTCTCTGCAGTTCCTGTAGAAAGCCAGCCAGAAATAATGGAGGAGCTGGATACTTGTAGTACAAACCCATTTTAACAGGAAAATAACTCTGTGCATCAAAATAAATGTGAGGTCAAATAAAAAGGGCTAGATTGAAACTCATTCCAGAGCCAAACTCCTACTTACACTTTCTGAGTGTAATCCAAAGCTTTAATTCTGAATACATGCATACGTTTAACTTTGAGCTAGGAGGAGTGAAATTTCTTGTAAAAATTAAATTATACATGTGCACTTGGAGACTCAGATTCTCATATACTCTGTTTACTCAAAAGGATAAAAGAGCCAGAAAAACACGCTAGACCAGAGAGAAACAAAGAGCAGATTCCTCCTGGAAGAACTACAGCAGCTGCTTACATTAGAATCAGATTGGCTTTGGCTGTTCAATATTTAGACTCTTCTGTAGCACTTATCCAACCTGGACTACAACTTGACTAATTATGTGTGAAAGGCTTCCACTGAATCACATGCCTACATTGAAACAGTCCTTAAAAATTTATAAGTAAAGAATCTTATAGACACCAGTAATGATTCCTTGAAAACAAAATAGAGCCTTCTATAAAATAGTAAAAACCTTTATATTTCCTGAAAATACAAGAATTGAGGATACTTGACATCTTGCAGAATCATGCCCTATTGCAATTTTATTGGAAGGCTTTACACCTTTTCCACAGCTGGTAAAAAATAAATAAATGAATAAATAAAGGCCTTTTTTCATATTTGATCAATGGAAGTTTTTTTTTTAATTAATGTTTGAAATAATTAAATTATTAGTGATATGGTCATAGAAATCTTACACAAATCATTATTGCTTGGGAGAATCCTAAAGAAAAATCTTCAGGGAGTAAAGAATATTTATATTTCTCTTTCTAGCAAATTTCAACTGCTCATACTTTATGGAAGAACTCTGTGTAAATGCAAGGCTTTCTTGCAAAAAATCAAAACCTTCAACATGTATTTTTTGCAGGTTCACTTCTAATTTATTGAAAAGGCAAAGTTTTCAGTCCTTTGGACTGAAGCTGACTTGGAGTGAAGTCAGTATGGGTTGAGAAGTTAATGCCATATTTAATGCAACCCTGTAGGTAGATGTGTTCTTTGGGACACTGGGTAATATCCTCTCTGGGGCTTTCAGCAGCTTCTATGTCTCCCTCTATCTTAGTTTTTACACCTAAAAAATGTGAATGTGAGAATATCTGTGCTCTGCTGCAGAGCTCTTTCAGATTTTAAGGGTGAAAGGTGGAAATTAATGTGAGCTTCAGTCCTCAAACCATGACAATAAAAGTACAAAATCGTGTCTGATAGTCGAAAAAGTACCAAAGTACTGCTAAAATAAGCACAACAGCTTTTGGCTTTTGCGTGTATTTGTGCAGTGCCATTAAAATCAGAGAAGCTGCACAGATAGAGAATGTGGAAAGGTTTTGGGCACAAATTACAGGGTTGGGTTTTTTTTCCTTAAAAGCAGTTCTAGCAGAAACAAACAAAATTAGGGAAAATGACAAATTATTTCCCTCATCATGGCAGTATCAAGTAGAGATTTATGTCTTTATTCTTTAGGGATTTCTATGACTGCCTGAAACTATGAAAATTATATCCAAGGTAACAAAATACAGAAAAGTACTAAATAACTTCTACCACCCAGTCAAAGCAAATGTAGCCTGGGGGGAAAAAATATGGAAAATCTGTAGACCAGAAATCTCCATCATTTCACCTTTGGATCACAATAAATAGTTAATTCCTTAATTTCTTCAAAGTATACAATAAATGCCCCCATTTATCTACAGTGTAGCCTGCCAAAACCAGCCTGGCAAACCCTCAGGAGCTGGAGCCATTTGTGGTGGGACTGGCTGTTCTTTACTGGCTGTGGCAGAATCCCTGGGCAGTTCTGCTGGGTTTATTTCATGCACACAATATACAGGAGTATCTCTAAGGCGACAGAGAGCTCCTGAGCAGAGACCAAAAGGCTTTATAAAAAGACGTTCTGAGAACAGCCAGCTCAAGAAAATGCTTTATTCTGAGTTTTATTGGAAAGGAACTCTATTACAATCATTAACTGCCTCCTGTAGACTCGAGTAGAGGCTTATTTTTATAATTTAGGTTTTACTTTTAAAGTATTTGACTTCTGAAGATGTACACAATAAATTCATTTCAAAACAAGACAGAGCCTGAATATATCAATGGTGACCAGTGGGAATTGTGTTTATCACTTCCACACATTTCAGATACCTTTTATTGTGACTGCTGCACCTCAAGAGGGTAAAAAACAAGGCCCAGTCTTGAAACTAAAGGTCCTGTTTAAAGGATTGACTGATTTAATAAAGACAAAATTTGGATAGGAACCAGTGCAAGCACGCCTACAGATAAACCCATTTCTGGCTGGGTAGGTTTCCTTTTCAAGAGTTATTTTTGTGTGATCTGGTAACAACTATTGAAATTCTGAGCAAAATCTTGCCTGTGCAGTTGGGTCTGGCTCTGCAAGGCTGATTATTCCATCCAGTGCTGTTCTCTGTAATCCCATAGGCCAATATGTTGCTACTACAGAAATGGGCTAGCTAATTGTAAAATCTTAATTATGGACTGATAACTTTGAAAACCCTAATTTCTTTCAGAAAAGAAACACAAATCACCAGGAAATTAAATAACTGCTTTCAGGTCAAAATACTAAACGTAAAAATGTCTATTAGGAACCATAGTAAACTGTTCCAGGGTACTTTGAAGTGGAAATTCAGAGAAATTTTATGAAATTCTGCAAATCTTGAGTTACACTTGGAATGCATTTCCACTGGGTTATCAGAACTGAGCAGCTACTCTATGAACAGTAATAGGTACAGATAAAGAAAAGCAATAAAATTATTACCGCTCTGTGGAAATTATGAAAATTTTATATTTAAAGTGCTCATCTAGGAAAAAAAAAATCCCTGCTGCACACATTTCAGCAATGTTGTAGGTTTCCCTGCAGGCCTGCATATGAGGCCTGCACCTGTAGCCAACATCTTGACTTATATGCAAAAGGAATAAAAACTGCAACACAAGTTTTAACTTCTGTGCTGTTTTGAGCTCAAACCTCCCTCTTGTGACAAGTATCAATTTACTGCAGGTCCAGCTGAGGTAGTGAGAGGCTTCCAGATCTACCATTAGCCCCTGACCCTCCTGCCCTGCAAGGACAGAGGAAAATCCCAACACAATATTGTGTCTTTCTGTTCTCCAGCTTAAAAAAATCCTCCTCTGTAAATGCACATATATATACAGAGCTGCCTGAAGCTTTCAAGGAAGATGCCTTGCACCAGGCTTTCAGAAGGCTCAGAACTCCTGTATCGTTTCTTGCCTCTCTCCTGATCTCTGGGATAAACTATAGAGCTACATTAAATTTTAGTCACTTACACTTAATCCTGGAACCCGGGAGAAAACCAGCGCCCTATTTTTAGTTGACACTCATTTGTAGTGGTAAAAACTTGGGTGGTGCTCGTAAATTCCTAGAAGAGAAAGTCCAGCTAAAGTGCAGTGTTAACAGCAGCCAAGGCTGCTGCCTATCAAAAGGGTCAGAGCATAAAGCAACCCAGTAAAACTTTGTCATCCAATGCACTGGTGGAGCTGCAGGGCAAACAGCCTTCAAAGAACATACTGCACTGCCTGGGAAACCCCAAATCTAATTTAACAATAAAAAACAAATAGAGTTCAACCGAAATTACTCAAAAATCAATGGAATTGAATCTTATCAGTTAAGGGGTTTTGAGCATATTAGAGAACTCTGGTTAGGGTATCTCATTGCCTGTTGTTTTATATTTGATTTTGCTAAAGGGCATGAGACTCTATTTTATTCTTTAACAAGACATGAGTCTTAACTTGGTCTTTGTTCACTAGATAGCAGAGGCTGCAGACATGGCCTGATGCCATTGAGGGGACTGGAAGGGGAGAATGTGCACACTTCCCTGCTCCACACCCACATGCCAGAAAACAAAACACATTCACTAACATCAGCAGAGATTCAATTACAGAATTAATCCTTCCAAGCAGGTGGTTTCTGGTGAATCCAGTGCCAGAAACGGGCTCCATGTCAGGTAAATCCAACTTCTACTGCCAAGGAGTTAATCAAATAGTTATTATAACTTATTACTTGTTTAATTTGAGGCCTGCAAAGCATTGTAAACATTTCTGAGTTACTCATAAGTAGCACACCAATTATCTATGTCCAGATACCAGGGCAGATAGATAAATCGATTATTTTGCAATTTAACACATGAATTAATGCATGTGTGTCTGTGTCTGCACATATTGTTTAGAAATTTTATCAGCAAGTCTGTTTTTTACATCATTTGGCATCTTTTCCACCAGCAAAAAATGTCAAGGAACCCTTTAATACATATGTAGACTGTCACATAAACTACAATAACTCATACTAACAGCTTTAAATCATGAAGTAAAAAATAAGGTTGTAATATTAATGTTCACTGGCGCTGGTTACACATCATTGTACAGACAAAGGAGCTGTCAAAGGGGATCAGGAAACTCTGGCCTTTTAAACGCTTTCACTGAGGGTGGCTAAGTTTCAGAGAAAGTGAACCTCCCTTCCAAGTATAATGCACTAAACCAATTACACCAAACGCAGCAGGTGATTAGCTTATGCCCTGAAGCATGAGATTTGATTATTCTTATCTTGGTTTGCGTGCTGGAGCTACAAATATTATTAACGGTCATAAAATCATCCAGCCTTAAAAAAAATTTAAAAATATCTAGTCTGAAATGTTGATTTGATGACCTCTGTGTGTGCCAAGCCCTGAACGTTCCTTTTGTCTAAGCTGATTTCCCTCGCTGTCGCGTGGTCACCTGTATTCATTGGTATCACAGGACATGAGTACAAAACGTGAGCACTTTGTGCGCACTCTGCCCTTGGAGAGCAGGAGGTGTGAGCTCCACAGCCGTGCTCTGGGGAAGAAGAATCCATGCAGATCTAGATGAATAACAGAGCATATAATTGTCCTTGAGATCTTTTGAAAGGGAAGCAATGAAAAAGTTTCTTCACGGAAACATATGTATAGGGATGCAGGGTTTTTCATTACTAGGTCATTATTTAATGGGAATGTAGCACTGCCAGAACTACTGAAAAGTGGTCCGAAGACCACTGACAGCAATGGGGAATTTTCCATGGATTTCAATGGACTTTGGGCTAAGCCTCAGATGAGCTAAATCACACTGCCTAGTTTGGGCTGTGGCTGAAAGAGACAATTCCCAGTCCTGTTTAAATTAGGGTGAACCACCAAGGAACGAGTCCTAGCGTCTCCGAAAATCTTTCCCTAGACAACCCACAGACCAGGCTCTGTCTCAGGATTGAGCACTTCCACCAAGGCATGTCAATTTACAATTACACTGCTTGGATTTCAAGTACCATTCTGCTGCACTGTTATTCCACCATGAGTTTTTCCAAATCCTCCAGATTTTAATTCATCACCCTGCACTGGGAAGCACGTTAGTGCAGAGTCATTTTGTCTTAGTAATAAATAATTTCCTCTGAGACACAAACAACAGCTCCTGCTTTTTGAGAGCTTGGCTGGGAGAGGGTTCTTGGATAAATAGCCTCACTTAGAAAACATATTTGCAAAAGCCTTTGAGAAAGTGCCATGTGTATGACAGTTTCAAATGGTGCTTTAAGAACACTGTACTCGACCTGACACAAAACTGAAGACTTTTTATTGGAACTTCCAATCCAAATGTCCTTCGGGCAACCAGCTAAATCATAATGAGTTGTTTATTTGTGTTTGGTCTTTGAAACAAAAAGAAAGCAAAGACTGAATCAATGACCAAAAACATGAAATCAATCACATTAAGAGCACACTAAGGAGTGTCTCTCAACTGTTTTTGGTTGCTCAGTCCATTTCCAACAAGTGTTTAGGGTCCGAACTTGCAAACAGAGTGAAAGACTACATTTGAAAGACCCAACAGCAAAATTTGCGACTTCAAGGTTATGATTCTTTTTTAATTTTCTTTTTTTAAAGACTGTCAAAGAGTACATCTTTCTTTTGCTTCACAGTGAAAAAACTTTAGCTCTTGAAATTTTTTAAGATTGAAAAGGTAATGAAATCTGCAGTTCCTCCATTACTGATCCTAAGGCTGCTACACTATCCAGGAGCGTGGCTCAAGTAATATTGACACACAAACAACTTTCCAGGAGACCTTGGAAAGAAGCGGAGCCAGTTGGGTGTATTAAATGGTGCCTAAGGTCAGTTTGTTGCTCTGGCCAAGTTATTTTATGGGAGTTCATTTAAGGATTTCTTCCCTGAGTTCAAGATGTTGATGTGACAGAGACCCAGATACCTCTCGTCACCTGCATTCCCTGACCCTGTTTCAGCCAGGAAGGATCTCACACTGAGCATTATTACAGGACCATAATGCTGCCCTGCTCTTGATTTGCAAGTCAAACTAATTTAATTATCAGTTACATTTATTTTCCAATGGTGCAATAAGGGAGAAATCTCAGGATGTAAAAAAGGGGATATGTGTTGTTGAAATGAACTTTTTGTTTTGTATCTTCTCAAAGAAGGAGCTCGAAAACTAATTTAATTTGCCATTTATACCTGGCAGCATAACTTCTAAAATATTGACCTGCAGAAGAATTTTATTAATTTAATCCAAATATGAAATTGGGAAGCATGTCTACTCACTCAGGCCCTAGCAACTCATAAATTGGGCTTTTCTTATTTCTCTTATCAAATAAAAGAAAGCCAAGCTATCTATGAGTACTGAAATTTCTCAGCTGCTCCAATCCCAACGACATCTCAGCTAAAACCAGCTCCTAATTTGGAATTTGAAATAGCTATTTGTATATATATGTTTACACATACATCCTGAAAATTCATGTATGTATGCGTATACATACACCTACTCCCTACATACGTACTCCGTGAGTAGGCACCTGCCTTGGCAATCTCTTAAGCAGACAGATTGAATACACTTAAATTGCAACAGCTTAATAACTTTGAAGCTCCACATGAATTGATTTTAGTGCTATTATACTGCCTTATCAGCAAATCCCCTGTCAAAGGAAAGGATTTGAGCGCGTGTGCATCTGCCTGTGTGTGCATGCCTGTAAATAAGGGAATTTTACTACGGGGTAGTAGAACCTACAAATCTTGCCTTAAGAGTATCATCTCCGGTGCACAGAGGTCATGTTTTATGGTGGTAAGGATAAGAGAAGGAACATCTTATGGATGAGGTGCTGCACTAGGACTTCAGAGGTTCAGGTTCAATTTCTCGCTCTGCCAGAGGCTGCTTCCATGACCCTGGACAGCTCACAGTTAAGCAAAGGTGAAAGTTATCTTTTGTCTGAAGGGCAGTATTGCTTTTCCCTCCTCCTTTGTACTTGCACACAGATTACACACACTTTGCACCAGCTCTTGGGAGGTGGTTTGGGGGAAGGGTACTCTGGAGGTTTTACTCTAGGTAAATTCAGCACCTTACATAGCTCAGCCCCGCATGTATGAATTTCAGTGGCACACAAATACTTAAATAATTATACTTCACAAATGAGGACCAGAGTTGTCATATCACATTTCAGCTCTCGGTATTCTGAGAGAATATACATTAATGCCATATAAAGTGGGGGATTACTAAGAGGAAAAAAAAGAGGGGATGGTAGTTGAGCAAAGGATAATTAGCAGGATCCGTATTCCTACCAGGTGTTACACTGCACCAGCTAAGAATACAAATGGAAGCGTCACATGTGCAAACACTGTATTTACATTATTATAGTAAAGAGAAATCCAAAGTTACAGTTGTCATTTAAAATCATAACTTATTTTTATAATATTCTATCCATGAGCTACAGAATATTTTTCTGACAACAATCTAGGAGAAAGATGGCCAGATCAGAATTTGAATATAATAAATTAGGAGTATTCCATTTTTTTTAAAAAAATGTCAGATCTGGGAGAAAGATCAGCACACCAAACATAGCTTCAACATTCAAGTATTATTTTTCATGCGTGGGCAGTGTTTAACAAGTTACCTTTTTATCTTTTTTTTTCCCATTTTATCGATTCTTTCCTTTGAGCTTGACATGGCCAAGAGCTGGGCAAGCGGCTCCCTCTGGTGCTGAACCAACGAGGCTCTCCAGGTTTTACAAACCTTGCTGCCTGCACTTCAGTTTGGAATCCGATTGCTCAAACCCAGAATTAAGAAAGACTGGTTTTGATAGTCTGCAAAAGTATGTATTTTCTTACCTAGCTTTAGGTAAGCAGCTCTGAAAGCACCACACCGCTCACCATGGTTATCACCATGTGACGTATCTAAACCAAACACAAGCCACTCCTTTGATTAAGAACCAGCTTGAATATTTGAAATATCAAATGTTTTCTGAATTGAAGTGAGACAGCAGCTCAAGTGTATTGTCAGCCAAATGTCAAGTGGCATGCTGCACAACTTTTTGTGCTTAGAATTACACATCTTGGTGTTTACATATTTTTTAGTTCTACTAGAATTTTCGCTCTGTGAAACCAAGCCACCGTAGTACTGCAGTTAGTACTTCTCTGAATTTCTGATCCTACATAAAATGTGGAGAAGAGGTGCAATAGTTGGCATCACAGATGTTATCATTGGTCTGTGGTAGGTAAAGTTGTGTCACAATTTTCATTACATTTTCCTTGTTATTCAGAGCTATTTTCAAAACATGAAAATAATTATACATATAAATTTCTGTCTAGGAAGTTATAATTCTCAGGGAAATATGTTTATATCTAAAGAGAAAATGAAACTTTAAATGCTTTTAGCAAAGTATTAAAAAAACCTAACTGGATTCTAACTCATCACAAATGCTGATTGTTTTCGTAAATATAATCGAGGTGTAGAATAAAATTATTTTGCTTAAGAAACAGTCATTTTATGAATGGCCAGACCCACATACATAGGGGTGCTTTTTTATTTTGGAAGAAACATGCCTGAAAAGAATTAAATGGTGCTGCTTCACGATAGCTGAACAGCATCCATCAGGGTCCGACATGATTCCCCCACATCAAACTCTCCTCATTTTCAAAGATCGTTACAAAGGGCAGGCTCTCAAGAGGAGATCATTCTTTGCACTGCTGGTGTCTGAACCACAGAGAGATGCCAAATGAAGACAGACCTGTGGCTCCCCCATTAATAGGAGGTTTAATATTTTCTTGCTTCATCTGCCAGAGCCTTTATACAAATTCTCCCAACTTTTGAACTATGCGGTGTTATACATAATGATTTGAAGAGGCAGCACTGTATTTTTTCCATCTGCAGTGAGCTTTCCAAGCATTCATTAATCCTCACAGCATCTCAGGGTAGCAGTTCAATTTATGGATGGGAAAACAAAATAGATTGAGTGCTGGAATTCATTTTAATGTAAGTGCCAAGCAAAGGAATGAGAGTGAAAGTGCTCCCAGTGTTTCTTCCTTGTGGAGATGCAGCAGCTGAAGCCTTGGACATGGGGCTGCTGCAGAAACCTGGCACAGCATCATTGCTGCATCTCAGCCCCAGCAACTGGGTGGAAAACAGAAAGCAAAGCCTCTGCATCCTTCTGGTGAACTGGGTATGGTGAAGGGGTAAAAGAGGAAAAACAGGCAAAAAAGGACAAAATGTAAAAATTGAGGTAAGAATGATGGCGATGCAAAATTATTGCTAAACAGTCAAGAAGGAAAGCTGTAGCACCCTTTAAGGTCTTCTCCATCACTAAGATTCCAAATGCTACAAAATTTATGTTCAGGTAGTGATCTTGCTCCTCATTATTCTAGCAAATTGACTAAAATGTAGATAGTTAAGTGTCAAGTTTGGCCTCAGCAACAAGCTTCAAAAACATCAAGAGTTGCAAGAGTTCAAAATTATGGATGTGAACAAAAAGCAACGAAATCAGTAGGGTTTGCATACTCTAAATATTGCTCTGCTCTTAAATGTTAGTTGCAGCATATGTTCCAAAACAATAGAAAAATCTCTTTTTCTTCAATAGCCTGTTAAAATAATGTTTGTAGTTCAACATTGGTCAATCTGTGCTAAGGCTTTCACTTGCCAAGCGGTATTTGTCTCTGCATAGGCTACAATGTGCCAAACAAAGGCTAACAGTCAATCCACATTTTTATATGCGGATTTTTTTTTGAGCACAAGCAAATTAAATAGCAGAAAAAAATAGTGTTAACCATGCATTTTCCATTAATTCACTAACGACACAAAAATTGACCAAGTCACTGTGTGATTGAATGAAAAGCTCTTCACACATACTTGCTGCATCTTTTGCTGTACCTATTAACTCCAATAACAGTGCTGCAATCCTTAGGTACTCACACCGAAATTTGAGTCAGACCACACATCATTTCTGCGGTATTTTTGCATTACTATACAGCATAGTGCATGTATATATCTATATATAATTACTTCTGCTTGAACTGAGCCTACCAAATACGAGAAAAGTTCTCAAGTGTTTGATGATCTTCTTTCCAGAAGTGTCTCCAGATGTTTATTTCCCTGAGCACATGGTATCTATCTTTCTGACCACTGTACTTTCATGCAATATTTCAGTTCTCCCACAATTTACAATGGTTTCCCATGTTGTGAATACCTAGACTCAATGAAACAGTGGTAAATCACAAAACTCAGAGTGAAGCCTAAATTCTTTGGAACACAACAAGTATTTATATTTTCATCACCTTCTCCTGCATTTTCTTGCATGAGAAGGTGATGATTTTGGCTGAACCTCCTGGTTGTGCAAGGAATACAAACAATAATTAATAAAACCTCAGAACTCAGCTCATCTATAAGTTAGTAACATCTAATTTTCATTTTACTGCCATATAAATTGCTACCTGGCTATGTATTTCAGAACTTCACCTGCTCTTAATTTTCCAATAAATATGTTCAATTGGCACCAGTCCAAGTTTTTCTGAGTTCAGGAGTTTAGGTTGGGTTTCTTTAATAAATTTTCAAATATGTCTCAGCCAGAGGGGATGTTTTACCAAAAATATCAGATAAGCCAATTCTGAATAGTTGTTGAGTAAAATAAAAGGCAGAAGACAAAAATAAATACCTGTAACTATATCCCTATTTCCTTAAGATAAGCTTCCACCATACTGGGTGCTGGAAAATAACTCTACAAAACTTTAACGAAATTTCTACGTCAAATTTTATATTTCCAAATTCAGAAACCCCCGTGCTGTTTTATGGCAACTGGGATGGAAAGTCTCCCATCCACTTCAGAGGACCAATTTCCTTCCTGTGAATAATAAAGTTCCTCTTGACAGGAAATGGATCAAATCCTAAATAAATAAATAAGCACATCTGGTATTTATTTATCCCAGTCCTTGGAAATTTTATGCTAATTGCAGTTCTGTTACTAAGGCTCTGGAAAACATAGTTGGGTTTATATTATTTTACTGGAATCCACAGATAGAAATGCCCTCTTTCCCAGTGTTTCTCCCTTCTGTATAGCATATGAAGCTGATTAACAGTATAGCTGACCAGTTCCTAATATTATGCTCAATTAGTAGCAATTTATCATTAGAAAAATTCAATATGTCATCTTTTCTGGCACCTCTTCTTCCTAACTTCATTCTCACTGTTTTCAGTCCCCTCATCTTTCCCATCCTCCTCTTCCTTCTGTGCAGGGGACTTGACCAGCCCCTTCCTCCACAGAGAAAATATATCTGAAAACTTCCCCCAAGCCACAGTCAAGGGACTGTTCCTGTTGATAAAACAATATTTCATTTTGGAAATATACCTTGAGGTAGACGCATGCTTAAAAATCTAGAAAGGCCTCAAATAATTTCCTTCTTCTTCCTGACTTCGCAAAAAAGTTCTGCAGCCCACAAGACTCGTGCACAGGTATTGCTGTTTCCTAGAAAGTTGCAGAAATCAGCCTCACATCTGGTGTCAAAACAACCTGGTCTTTTCCACAACTAAAATTGGTCTCTTGTGAAGCTTTAATCCTATTTATGCAAGCTATAGCCTTATCTGGATATACAGCAGATTTCTGGCAATTACTCCCCTTCCCCACGTGGACCTCCCCAGACAGATGTTGAACTTAAAGCTCGGACCACCAATACATGGAGCCCAGGAGAAATCTCTCCAGCTGTCAGCAGTAGCAAACTCTTATCCTGTGTACTGAAAAGCTTTGATATGAGCGAGAAAGTTTTCCAACTTTTTACATGAGAAAATGCATGTCCTATGCAAGCCTGAAGTTTTAATTTGATTTCCTAACTCAGCAAGATGTATACAACCAGGCTTTGTGTGCACTTCTATGCATTTCTTAATCAGTTGTTGGTTGACTCCCAACTCTCTGAGAAGCATCCAAACTTGCTGACAGTTAAGTGACAGAACAGGTATGAGGAACTCTGCAAGACTCTGAATGCTTTAGTCAAGTTCTCTCAAAAGAAAAAAAAAAATAAAAGAACAACTGCAGCACATTACTGGGCACAAGAAAGAGAGAAAATACTCATCAATGTTCTTTGACTGGGAAAGGGTTTGACTCTAGTAGTCATAAATCTCTGGGAAAGCAGCTTTCAATCAGTTCTGGTGTTTCCAAACCAAGACAAACACCACATGGAGTGGTCACAACTTCAGTGCACTTTACTGAGCTCATCCTGCTGGCTCTGATGGGATTGCAGGAGTGTAGCAGTAACAGACTGCAGCCACATATCCCAGCTGGGTGCTCTGCACCTCCTGCCCTTGCAGGTGGGATGCTCATCACAGCGTGGATCACACAGCCAGCAGGATACCTGGACTGGACAGGTGCCCCAGGATGTCCCACTGCTCCACAGAGTGGAGGGGTCCTCACCTGGAGGTCTTTGGCTGAGGCTAGGCTAGTGGCCCAGCATCTCCACAACCACTAAATGAGCATTTGACATCCCATACCACTGATGGAACCTGTAAAACCACTACCAAAAGTAGGTAAATGTTGTCGTGCACACTTCTGTTTCTTTCAGTGAAGCTTAATTCTGCCAGGCCTCAAACATTTTATTTCTTTATGCATTCATTCCTTTTCCTCAAAAACATTTGCAACTTTTATAGGAGTTTCATACCCGTCTGGTGCCTCCAGCCTGGAAGAGACCAACAAAGGCCACAGGTCCACTACTTACACTGACTACTGGACCGCTGCACAGCCTCAGGTTACTCCCACTTCATGTGCTTTCCATCAGAAATAATTAGGATATTGGTAGCTCCTCACTGCTGAAAAGCACTAGGAGATTTCAAGTCAAAATTGAAGTGGGATCAAACTGTGCCATTAGTAACCACATGGACTTGGGTACAACAAATGAATTTCTTTGAAAGACTCGCTCTCTGCTTTTCCATTGCAAAATTACAGACTCTCATCCTATGGATTAAAGCACAAGAGTTCTGTAAACATTGTTTATCATCTGAAAAAAAAATATCCCAAGGCTAATTTAACAGCAAGAACTAAATAGGAAGTGCATGGCACCTCTACCAGAAATTATGGTTGTAGATTTTCTTTTTTTCATTCATAATAATTAATTTAATTAATGCCATACACCTTGATTGGCACTAGGATCCAACAGTCACGAGTCACTGTTGACCCATGAACACAAGCATTCGCTTGCAACCCACTGCTGCTTAAGGAATTATCATTATTACAGTGTATAGGGACAAGCACATTCAAATAGAAAAGCAAACAGGAAAATAAACAAAGAACTTGTTCAAGCAATGACCTATCAATTCAAGAACTAGATTGTGCTCAAACGTACACACGATGCAAACGATAATGAGCAGTAACAAGGGATGCAGACAACCCGTCTAGTGAGTCACCAATTCAGTTCTCTAAATGTTCCTAATGCTCAGAGGAAAGACATTTTAAAAGCTCAAATGCAAGTCTGGTCTCATTGAGTGGCTGCTCCTTGGCAAAGAGGGAATGACAGGGGCTGTACCAACGGCACCACAGGAAGCACTCCATGACCCTTTCCATCTTACGCAGATAAACAACGAACTTGCTAACCCTGACAAATTAACTTTAACTAAGAAACATTGGCACCAAAGTTACCATCTAAACTGCCCAGTTGCACAGTCAGAAATTCTTATTGAAAACACCTTTATGTATAGATTCATGAAGGCTATGAAAATTTTTGCTTGAATAAGGAGGGTAGGATTGAACTCAGCATCTCTGAACTATTTCATGGTAATAAAGCACTCCATTCAGAGGAGCTCAGATAAGGCACTAAAATCTACATACATTTCATGAAATAACTTCTCAGATTTGGTTCCATTTACTTCACTCAAATGCCTACTCAGCAGCCACAAGAAGTTCAATCTTACCAGACTGAACAAAATAAAACCATGGCAACAATTTCTGGCAGACTCAGCATATCTATGTAATGGTATTATGCCCAGCAACTACTGACCAAAACGTGTGGTGAACTGAACCAGCACCTGTTCAACCTCTGATTAATGTTTTTGCACAGAGAAGGATTTAGAGGCAGCTTTAAGTGGGTCTCTACCTGAACACACAGTGAGCCATGTAGGGGATATACGTAATTACAGATGGTTTTGCATCACCAGTTGCAGACTCTGCTAAAGACAGTGAAAAGAGAACTCAGGTAAATACAAAACCTGTGACTTAAAAATTCTGTTGAAGCAGCCAAACTTGAGTCCTTTCCTCAGAGCACATTTCCCTTCATAAGGAGATCACCTTTATTTTATTCCAGCCCTTTCAGTACAGCTTGGCTGTAAATAACAGCTGAAAGGAGATGTGCTCATGAAAGCAGAAGAAGGTGGAAATAAAGCAACTGAAAAGGATAACATGAAAGAGGAGCTTTCCTCACAGCACTGCAGGAACACTGCTCTACTCTGCTGGAAGGATTGAACTCCACAGCTCCTGCTTGTTTTTAAGAGGGTTTTAAAAACTGGTGATAGAATCATCAGAATTACAAAAAAAAAAAAAAAACAAAAACAAAAAAAAAAAC
>WBMY01013524.1:141622-190600 GCA_013397315.1 Donacobius atricapilla | reverse complement strand
AAAAAATTTAAAAAAAAACCAAACGCAGGGAGGAAAGGCGTGTGAGGAGAGCACAAATGGGATGGCGGGATGCGCCCCGCGCCGCTCCCGCCTCTCCCCTGCCCAGCTCCCCCCCGAGGCGGCGCCGCAGGCGGGGCTGGGGGGCTCAGGGGGCGCTGCTGGCTCTGGGCTTTCCCCCCGAGGGCAGACGGTCCCCGGGATCCCCTTCCCAGCGGCGCTCCCGTGCCCGCGCCCCTCTCCCCAAGCTGTCCGAGCGCCCAGCTGGCCGTGGGCGCAGGCACATCTCCCTCCCTCTCTCCCTTTTCCCTCCTGACCTGGTACAGATTTCACCGGAGACTTTCCAAGGCCTTTAATTGTTCTATTAATGTGCACCCATAAATCTTCCAGAGCAGCATTTCATTAGGCGAACAGCAGTGTATGGTCCAGGGATGTAAACACGGGCACCAAGGGTTAGAGAGGGAGCAAATTACACACTGAGAGCATGGCAAAAGCTAAAGCAGAATTGGCTGGTCTTGTTTTCCAGGGCTTTTCTAGACAAGTTATTCTATGGGTTTTGGTTTTTGGGTTGATTTTTTTCAAATTTAAAAACAAGTTCCCAGGGAACAACTTGTGTCAGTAGATCACCAGGTTACTGGAGCAAGCCCCAGTTTACAGCACCATAACAAGTCTCTCCTGTGAGCCCTTCGCAAGCTTGCACTCAGAATAGAGAGGGAAAACAAAATAAAAAGTTCACAAACATCTTAACTACTGGTGGTTCATAGCCATATCGTTTGCATATTCCAGCAAATGAAAAGCAGATGTTTGAGGCTTTTTTCTGTTCGGCAAATTGGGAATCACAAAATGGCACCCTGAGTGATGGAAACAAAGTATGGGTCCATCCAAGGAGGGCAGGAAACAGACCTCCTGGCTCACTTGGGTGATGTACGGTGCAGGCAGTGGGATTTAGGGGTTTTATCCCTCCAAAGGCGAATGGAAGAGGTTATCAGGGATGTGCAAGCAGACAGGTGTGGGAAAATTTCAAGGGGAAGTATGAGATTCAAAACAGGTCTCAAGAATGGATGCAGAGGAGAAAGAGACAAGGAGAGGGGAAGGCAAGAGGTAAAGTCTTCCTAGGCAAAGTGGAAGGGTGGGAAGAAACAGACGCAAAGGGTAAACTGTTTAGGGCTTCCTCACCTGGGAAATATGTCCTTGTGAAGGACTATTTCACACAGTATTTTCCAGCGAGGAAATCAAAATCACTTCCCAGCAATTGCATATGGTTGAATTTTGAGGGCTGAAGGTGAAGGGCATTAAACTCTCTTAAACCCATTTTCTCCAACAAAAGAAGAAAAAAACCCTCCAAAAATCAAGGATTAATTTAAGGCTAAGTCCGGGAAAGATGCTTCATAATTCTTGTATGCGACACACATGTTTACGGTAA
The DNA here is from genome assembly GCA_013397315.1 of Donacobius atricapilla. Taxonomy (NCBI): domain Eukaryota; kingdom Metazoa; phylum Chordata; class Aves; order Passeriformes; family Mimidae; genus Donacobius; species Donacobius atricapilla. The sequence continues at coordinate 189,180 of WBMY01013524.1, read as the reverse complement.
AAGACAAATACCACACCTGAGAAATTGGTGCAAGTGGAAGAACAGTTTTATTCCTTAATGGCTATGTTGGATGCAGAGCCATCTGGAAATCCTGTAGAGATTCCAAAGACAGCACCTGTTAGTCAAACAAGATGCAGTTTTGAAGTCCTCAGGTAGTGTGACTAACAGAGTTCCAACCCCGAATGCTTTTCCCAAAGTCCAGTGCATAAAAATATTTGGTTTGTTTCCGTTTTCAAATTAAACAACACCTTGATTTATCCTCTGGAGCAGTGTTTGTGCCTTTGGAATATGCAGTCTCATCTTCAGCTGCTGCTGAATGCTACAACAGCAAGGGCAGATGCTCCCGTCTGCCATGTGGCACGGGGGGGAGCAGAACAAGCCCCAAAAATGGGCTGGCAGATGCAGCACCTCTACCACCCCTCTGAGGGTCTCTGGGAAAGGCAGCCCCCTCCCCACATGTGCGCCACAAACATAGGAGGGCACATTTTTTCCACGCTCAGGGGGAACCATGGATGTTGTGAGGCGAGAGGACCTCCAGAGAGAAAGGACAGAGCTGGGAGCAGCTGTTCCATAAAGCACAGTACCTTCTGCAGCATGGGATTTTCAGCTGGGAATCTGTACAGTCGTTTTAGCTTGGGAAAATCAGCCATCAGCCCTTCACCTTCAGTCCCAGCACTGGCAGCAGGAGATGCCCTGCGCTGGGGCAGACACAGAGGCGACAGGAAGGCAGGAGTAGGGGAGAGCTCTGTGTGTCAGGAAGGCAAATCAGACACATTTCTGAAGTGATTGTTAATTTAGCATTTGGCATTCCCATCTTGAGAAGCAGTTTTAACCTTCTGGCCAATAAATTATCCACATAATCCCTCCCACTGCAATGCCTGAATTCCTGAAGAGCTTTAAACTGGGCATCCAGATGATCAAGTTCACAAAGTCTCTGTGTAAGGCTGGAGGCTTCAGGCTCACTCAGGTTCTTCAAAGTGTGGAAACTTGAATGTAACACGGCCTCACATATCAGTTCTACCTTTCAGAATGAGGGTGATTTGTCAGGATTAGCCTCAGGGGTATTTCTAATACCTTTCCTTTACTTGCAGTGATTAAACAGGATTGAAAACATATTCCGGTCTCTTCTAACTCCTACATCTTTTGCTGGGGATTTATACAGAAGGGAAGATGCTGTAAGGCAGAAAGTACCTCATACATCTCCCAAGGACAACATAAAGTCACTTCATTAATACAAGTTTACCCTTCCCCAGCTTCTAATAGTGGTTCTTTGTTACCACGTGGGTCTTGCCACATTAACACTCCACCAGAACCACCCCACCACAATTTATGAAGAATAATGGAAAATAAGTCTATAAGTCTATAGTTTACTGACCAAAAGTAAAAAGGGAAGACTTCCACACTTAATATAATCATCTCTGCTTCTGTGAGACAGAGGAAATGAAGGTGCCCTAAACATGACAAACAGAAAATGATATGTACAAAAATAGGGGAAGAGAACTGCATAATAAAGACATCTTTTGTGACTGTCCAAGGGAGACTGAAAAGGCTGAAAATGAATTGCAGAAAGGATGACTTTGAAAAGAAATTGTCAGCTTGCTTAGCTCCAAAATTCACAGCCTCATCCACAACCTTTAGAACAGAAAGCAAAGTGCAGATGCCCAAGAGTTTTGAGGCAGAGGATAAGACCTTTATGTTTTCTTTGTGGATTAATTACTTGTTCACTACATGATTGTAGCTTAAAGTTTCATAACAGCAGAAGTTACATTATTAAGAGGTACATAAGTATGCATATTAAATATCAAAAAGCTCTTGGCAAATATATTAAAAGGAGTGCAACTTCATACTTTTATCTCTGTGAAAATGGTTTGATTTTCAAGGCACCTGGGCAGCTCAAGGCCTCCTGACAGTAAGTTGTAGAAAAGTGAGGGACAACTTAGCTCAGTAACAATGCCCAACAGTTTCTTGAAGTGATTAAACTTCACTTTTCACCTTCTGGTTCTTTTCTTTTGACTATAAACATTTATTTCACCTTCTTTGAATAATCCATACCGATCTCTAAAACAAATCTTATAATGGTTCTGGTAGAAGCAGGTGTGATTCCAAAGATATTCTATGGGTTTTTTTCCTTGAATGGAATCAAAGATCCATCAAGACTAATAGAATGGATGAAATACCGAGGTGTTAAAATTTCAAGAATTTTATATATTTCTAGAGCAGAAAGTTAAAATCTTATTTGAACTATTTTAATCCATTCTGAGATTATTTTTAATATCAAAGCAGATATTGTCAAGAGTTAAATTAACCTCTTGAGCAACCTTACAGGGAACTTCAAATAGCCACAGAAATATTTTTCTACCAATATAATGAAGTACATTGGACATACTATAAAAAGATATTTCTCTATTTAGTGGCCACTGTTTTAACAGTGTGAGAACATTTTCTCCTTTCTGTAGGTGTGAAGGGGCCTTTACTGAATAATAGGAAAATAATAAATGGAAATATTAAAATAAAGAAATGGCAAATATTCTATTGCTGAAATCCTGGGGCTTCCTGAGCTGATTTTTTTCTTTAACCTTTATTCACTGACTTAGCAAATGATCTTATTTCCCATATAAGTATTAGGGTTCAAAGTAGACACATTCACATATGAGATATAACCCTTTAGAATTGTGCAACCTGTAATCATATTAAACAATAATACTATACTCAGGTTAATTGTGTCACAAAGTTAAATTTCCATCTGAAATTTTAGGTACAGTAAAGGAAAAATAAGGAAAAGACTTCTTTGGGGCCTGATTTGCTGCCTCAGGATTCTGCAGTCTCCCAGTACAGGTTTCAGGCACTGAATCCAGATATCCAGAAACAGACCTCACAGATTAATATTTTGCCAACAAGGCAAATAGACACTTCAGGGGATTTTTAAAAGCTGATAATTTTGACCCAGTTTCCATCAGGATTGCAAGCACCTCTGTACCCAGACACAGTTTCCTGAGTAGTCCCACTCAGCACTAATCATTAACAACCAAAATATCAACATAAGACCCTAGGTTTTTACTGTTATATTTTAATACATTTAGATTTGGTGAAACGTTTAAATATGTTCTCATCTGACAAATCTCTACGAGCACAGCTTGACACCATGGCTATTCAAGCAGGGGGTGTGAGCCTGTGAGGTGCTGGTGATTTCCCCATCTGGTTCTCACAAAGGATGCAAGTTTATTATCAAACTTAAATCAAGGCCAAATTTGATCTCAATCAAAATAAATCTTCTTTTGCATCGTGATTTTTAAATCACATATCTTAAAACTCAAACTGGCCAGTAGCTAAGCTTTGTCCCCTTCTTCATTAATGGTGAAAGAGTTCAGCTGCCCATCAGTGACTGTAACATGGAATAAAGGCATTCCAAAACCATACAAGAACTCACGGATAGAGAACTTTGGTTTTCTACATCTGCACGTCTTGTCACGCATCCAGGTTCTAGCTAGAATTAAGCACATGGATAAATCATGCAGATGTAAGTAAATCTCAATCAATGTTATTACCCCAAACACGAATTTGATGTAACTTCTAGGGAGGTAGTTTCTGAGGACTCTAAGTTACATCTAATTGTGATTATTGAAATATCTTAATACTCTCCTATAATAAAGCAGTGACATTACTTAAAAAAAAATAATAAAGGTGACCCTAAAAATTCAGCCACCATGATAGGAAAGGGATGATGCCGCATAATTATGCAACCAGTTTAGAAGATCACCAACAGGGCTTGTGTGTAGCACAGAACAGAGCAGTCAAAACCAAAGCATGAAATAACTACCAGAGTTGAAAATATTCTACAGCATTCTTTGTTTTTTTCCCACTTTCTCAAACATTTTTGGTTGTCAAAAGTCTGATTTCCATATCTGAGACCATGAGGTCTACTGGATGTAAAGGAGTCGTGATTATCCTTAAAGTGCATCTGACATCACTGTTAATGCTTTAAACTTGCTACCAGTGCATTTTTGCAGTTTCATCCTTTTAGCAGAACTGACACATATAAAAGCTTTGAAAACTCCCAAGTATTAATCTCCAAAAGCATATGTGTAGTGATTACTTAACCAATAGGATGTTTTTTTCTGTTCCTCTACAAGTTGGCTAAGCAACAGTGTAATATTAATAATGCTTGAGCTTATACTTTTACAACCTGTTCTCTATTTCTCCCATCTGTCGATAGACTAAAATTATGTTTACAGAATCACTCACTTTCTAACCTTTTTTTTAATTCATCCAAGACAACTCACAGCCATTTTTTTCCCTACAGTGACTACAAAACCCCAAAGCTTGAGGCCAAGCTCAGAAGTAACTCCATTGATTTGAAAAGTGTTATTTTGGTTTCATCCTGTAATGAATGAGAAAAGTATTTTCCTCTCATTAGTATTCCAAATATATATTAAATATATTAATTATATACTATTAAATATATAACTTTAGTTTAGTTCCCTATCTTTCTCACCAAACTACATCTTGAGGCAACCCTAAGGGTCTATTAGAACATTAGTAGGTATATGGACGTAAAAACATGCAATATTTGAAGGGGGAGAACACAGACCAGTGGTGACCTGCATTGTCAACCTGAATGCTCTCTAATGGTTTCTCAAATGGCAGAACAAGAAATAATTACAGTGCTGGGTGCTACCCATTAATTGTGCACCATCAGCCAGTTTTAGTGCCACATCACCCTCCCAAACACTGAGTCTCCAAGGTCCCAGACAGGAAGCTTTGCACAGAAACCCCTCTAATGTTACTATTTTACACACTGATTTTTTTTGGATAGTCAGAATCAGGGAAATGGAGAAGTCCATTCTCCTCAAGGCCCTGCACCCTGCATGCAGCAGGGGGATGTTTCTATATAAAAATTAAATTTTAAAAAAATTAAATCTTCACAAACAGCTCTTGGAGCTACAACTTAGACGACCATTTTCACTCCCATTCAATAGACCTCCTAGAGTAAACAGTGGTTTAAAATTGGTTCAAGGACCTCAAGGTTTGGCCCCAAACCAATGTGTACCCAGATTACTTCATTTACAACTATGTTTTTATGCCAGATTTAACGTCAACAGCCTAATGGTGCATTGGATTTCGCGTATAGGATTTATTAATTTTTATCTAATCAACAATTTCACAAGGCAATTTAGATGATTACAAGTGTGAAATGTTTGCAATGAGGACCAGATCTTGCCAGCCTCGCTTGCCTGTAGTGCCACTTACATCAAAAGTAATTGAAAACAATTGTACATGAGAAACACCAAAACAAACAAGTTAAAAACGGTCTCCATGAGCAAAGGAAGCAGAGTGGGAATTTCAGTCAATCCTGAGCCATGTGTTGCCTCCATACAGGCAAGTAGAGCTGAACTGACTGGATAGATGGATTTACAGGAACAAGAATGGCACGTTGATGTGAGGATCACACCTTTGGGTAAGAGCTGCCAATGTGTTGATTTGGCCTCAACAGATTGTCCCTGTGACAAACTCCCCACTGATCACAGTAGGAACAGAATGAGGTCACAGTTAGACATCCTAAAACTCCACCTTGTCCCTTCAAAAAATTTGAAAACTAAAGCAAGGGAACATCTCTTTTGTTACATTCCATAATGAACCAAATAGTGGACTATTTACCAAAATAATCATCTGCTGAGTAATGTTCATTGGGGTTTTTTTATTATTATTTTTGATAGTAGGATGTTGCTTTCTCCTTCTGATCTTGGAATTATACTGCAAAGCTGCCCATTTATAATTAATTACATTTTTGAGATATTTTTTGCTTAGGTGGCTGGAATCTTCCCAGCGTCGGTGCCCAAAAAACAATTACCAGCATCCTGTTCAGTTTGCTTCCAACTCTCCTTCACCCTCCACCCAGCAATAATTATATTTCTTCTCTGTGTTTCAGAAAACAGAGAGTGTTTGCCATAAAATTAACTTGACGTGATTCAAAAGGAAATGCAAAGCATTTTATAAGGAGTCAGAGAGAGTGAGTTGCAACTGTGAGCAGAGGATGGGGAAGACTTGTGCTTTCAGCCAGAGAAAGCTTCATCACAAATTAAGTTTTGTTTTCTTTACTTGCTGCAGCACAATGACAGCTTTGACAGACATATGGGTTGTTTAGAATCGTAAAGGCTTTTTAATTTAAAGTGCTTCAGGAATATATCTAGCTGCAGTGTATGACGTAGGCGATTTTTATTTAGCTGTATTCTGCTAAATGCAGTTTGCAATTGGAACACCTTTCAGCCCAGGCACAGGAAAATCTGTTTTGCTCTCCTGCATTGCTGAGCTGCTCTTGCAGCAGGGTCCTAGGCCATGCACTCATACACCACACATATTATACCCATTTATTTTTATGGGAACTGGAAGATACTTGAGGCTGTCACATAACTGAGCAGACAACCAAAACCACAAAGTCTTTATGCCACTTGAGCCTTCTTTCAAAAAGGAAGAATGAATATGGCCATTCTGAGACATTGATTTTCAGGTTCTGCTTTGTTGCAAGGGCGTGGTTTGAGGTCAGGTATGATGCTGTGAAGTTCTTCTTTAAAATGTCATATTTTGTCATCAAGGAGCTGCTAATTGTACTTACAACCCACATTACATCTTTACTTAACTTAAAAATGCACAGTTTTGGTTCTTTGCTTTTTTTTAATGTCAGATCTGTATGCCTTGAGAAAGAACCTGATATCAATTGCATTGTGGAAGACCCAGAACAAAGCCATTTGCTTTGGTGGAATCCTACTACACAACACAAACACAGCTGAGATGAGGCTGTGGCTGATTGTGGCTTCAGACCACATGGTGCTTTCTGGCTCCTGCATTAGTCACTGCCATAAAGATGCTGCAGCTCCCAACCCTATTAGTTCAGGATGCAGAAACCACCTCATGCTGCAAATGAGAGATGGGAAAACACAAGGCTTGTAAAGACCTCGGTACTGAAAACTAAACCAGAAGAGAGCTTGGGTTTCCTTTGCCCAATCCTTACGGGTTCTACCAGTAGGATATAACATACACAAGTGAGGGAATTCCCAACGACAACCAAACATCCAGGAAAAATCTCAAGGTAGAAACGAGGCTGTGTTTTCCACAAACTTGGTGCTGGTTTCTCCTGCACAATCTTACAGACTAAGCACGGGCCCACCTTCTACCAGTCCTTCATATCCACCTCTCATCATCAACCCTTGCAGCCACAGTTTAATTACAGCTGTTCTAAATAATGACCCCAAACATCCTAACTAACAATCCCTTATTACTGTGTTGAGTGGCAGGTCTTGTAAGATATCCTGGCACTGTTAGTGCTTGAAGAGTTTTTGCATCCTCACAATTAAGCTTTGATCTAAGAGCTCACACAGTACATCCTCTAAAGGCTCAACCAGAAGTTTCTCCTCGAGCTATTGTGTTCTCTGGAAAAATTCTTATGATAGCTGATGCTACCTGGTAGAGAGTGGAGGAACACCTGCCTTATACACACCTCTGCAACAAAGACTTTATTGTCACAGAATTAACACTACATTAGGAAGGAGGGACAAAAAGGACAGAAAAGGCTTATCTCTAAGAACACTGTCCATTGTCCAGCAGAGACAGATCAGATTAAAAAGGGTCTCTGAGAATGAAACAAAAGTTACACTCTGACTTTTCTTTGAAAATTTAAAAATATCTTCTGCCTGAACAATTCTCCTGGGTATCAGCTTCAGAAGTAACTTAAAGAAAATTCTCATGTCATTTGTGGTTGATGTAATGTAAGACTCCTTTCTTACAGTCTTTCAGTGAGATACAGGGGAAGAAACTGGACTCCCACTCACAGACAGTTTTTTTTTTCCTCTTTGCACACTTGTCAAAGAATATGTCTTTTCCTCTTCAAATAGCAAGAGCCTATTCACAGAAATTCTGTGAACAGAGCCTTCATTTCTCCTTCAGTGGAACATGAGCAATGTCAGGAGTATTTCAGAAGACTTATTAATAAAAGTATTTATAAACAGTAAGTTTGGATAAACACAGTAAAATTACAAATATTAATTTTGTAAGAATTGTAGGGGCTCACCCATCTCTAGGTATTTTTCCAGAACTTGATTATTTTATTTTCTCCCCTATTAACAAAACTACATAGATTTGCCTTGTAATTCTGGGTTTTAATTGAGCCTGCATTCAAAGGCAAAAGACCAGACGATCCTGGCAAGCTTCTGCAGAGCCTCTGAGCTCATTCATTCCCAGGATTGTACTGCAGATTATTTTATTTTTAAAAAATTTATGATAAAATACCCGACAAGTACTTCTGCCAGGGCATGGTTCACATTTTTCTCCTTAAGAAACCTTTATGTACATCTGAGCTCTGCTAACTCAGAAAGATAGCCTGCTGTTTTCACTCAGCCAAAAATTGCCGAACGTCAGAGATACAGCAGGAAGAACATTTTGCTGCTTCTGTCACTCCCAACAAAATCTCTAACATTTTGTTTTATTTAATGGCTTCACTTTTCATAAGATGATTCAAACCCCTATAGGGGACCTACATTAGTCTGCTGACATTTTTCTGCCGGTATAATTATTATGTCCTTCTACGGTCTGCTTTTCATCTGCACAGAATTTCTCCCTGGCACAGAAGAGTTTAGTTAAAGACCTCAAAGTAGAGAACTAGAGAAGCCAGAATAGCTCTTCAGGGTAAGGTAAGGTGGAGGGCAACTTACTTGGTATAACTGTGCCTGTGCTGGGATGCCTGGCAGGAAATAGCAGATGGACACAGTGCAACTGAGAAGAATATTCCTACACTAAAAAAAAATATTGGAGGTGATGGGAAATGCATGTTTACCTCTCCTTCACACTTCACCAGGCAAAACATGTTGCATGTTCCAGCCACTTAGATTGTAGCAGCAATAGGGAATTCTGACACAGTATATACTCTAATATATATATAAATCTAGATATAGATCACTCCATTAATCAGAAATCATAACAATTTGGTTACTCCATGCAAAGGCCAACACTTACAGTTTTGTATGCAAAACAAAGAAGTTTTTTAAGAAAGAAATAGAACCCACCGTGGTCTAAGAGTCTAATATAATTCTAACATATGGATGTACTGCTAAATACTTAGAGTTTGAGCTTTGGTGTTTTTAAGGACAATCACATCTTGACTCAGCTGTACTTTTAAGCTGAAGTTACAGCTGGCCCCTCAGACATGTCTTGTTGCTAAGCAGGTGCAGATCTGAAATCAGAATAGAGCACTTGGGACGTAAAGAAAGCAAATCCACCTCCTCAGATTTAAAGACAATATTGCCTTGGTAACAGGTAACACATGTGAAGTACGTGGTTAATTACGGCTTCCAGTTATAACAGCGACAAAACAGAAATTAAAATGAGAAGCACTGTAGCAAAATATAGACAGCCCTTAATAGTCAGGTAGCTTAAAACACTCTTGTATACACCATGAAGCAATTGAAGAGACAACTGTGCAGGTCAGATGGAAACAATGAACAGAAGTCTGGGAAACTTAGTTAGCCAGAGTGCTCTCAATAGGACAAGAGAGGACTCCGAGAGCTCATCCCCTGCTCATTGGTGAGTGAGGAGTAAGAGGATGAGAAGATGAAGTTGTCTGAAGCTGTTTTAAAGGAAGAGTGTCACTGCATCCACAGTTTTGAAATTCTCCACTGCCATTATGTGTAAAACTTACACAAAGCTGAAATGGACACACACACTGTCGCCGAATACCTTTTGTCCTTCCTTCCCCACCAAGTGACTCTGACCTCACCTGCCCCTTTTAGAAAAAGCTTGAGATGTGAGCACATTATGGAGCTGGGAGACCTGAAACTGAGTCCTCTTAGCACAACAAGCAACCACTTTGACTGCAAGAAATGGAATATGGAAACAACCACATAAATAGCAGCAGATGGAACAGACCCAGTTTACACAGTGGAACACACAGCTCACTAAAACTATAGGTTGAAGAAGGGGCCAGTGAGTGTTAAAATCTTTAAAATCTGAATAATACTGCAATAAAAGCATTTAAAAATCTAAAAGCATGTATAACCTAAAGAAAGGAGGAATATCTGTCCCTACTGGTCACACTGATGGATATTAGGTTCCCATTATATTCATAGCAGACAGATTTCTGACTCTCAAATAATTAACAAACAAGTAACTTTTTAAAGCTTCCTCTGATTGAAGAGTAAGCTTTGAAACAGAAAATATTTCCATTTATGATACACAATGTCTACCCCAAACCAGACAAGGTGGATTAATCTTTTTAAGAAGCTTTTCATTACAGAAAATGATTCATTTGGCTGTTTAGGGAAGTTTGTGTTTGGATATTGAGTTGACACTTGGGCCCAGTGGCACACAGCTATGGACTGAAGGGGTTTTCTTGCATGTAAAGGACATATAGCACCAGGAAGAGCACAGTCACTTGACACATGTCCACAACTGACCCGTTCTAGCCCAGCTTGGGGGAAGAGCACTGAAGTCAAAGCAAAGCAGGCTCACAGTATCTAAAGTTAGGCTGCTTTTGTTCTGATATATTCAATTACATGCCTTAATTCTTGCAGATTTTGACTCAGTGCTTTTGTTACTCTCCTAAAGGGATGATGAATGCTTGCCAGAGCCTCAGAAATCTGGCCAGGATTCTTCATTTTTTTGCAGAGGTGTCTGATAGCCTGTGATAGAAGGCATGACCCATAATTCTGGGGTTAGGCTAAAGCTGACCCAGTAGCCTAGAAATGAAAGAGGATCAATCTATCCAGTCACGCATCTTTTAAGACAGACAGCAGGTTTTGGATGTTTCCAGAGATACTGTGATAAAATATCAGCCATATTCTCTTACTCTGAACTATTTATATAACTATACAGCAGAGCTTTTCAGTAGATGCAGAAATCTAGTTATTGATCACTTGTAATGCTTAATTCAATTCTGAGAGGAAATGGCCTACATTTCATGGATACATTTCATTAAAAGACGATTTACTCATTTTGCATTTTGTAAATGCTTTAGCAGAGAGATATCACTGCCAGCTCACAGGATAGTATGACGAATTGGAAGATCTGTTACCAGTCTCCAAGAAAACGTGAGAAAAATTATGTCAGTACACTTGATTTCCTAAAGTAATTAATACAATCACAGAAAAATGGGGAAAGAATGGACTCAGAAATGTCATCATGTGTATCTCCTCCCCTTAAGGAAGGCTCAAATAAGCTTATATTGCATCAGGTAAATGTTTGTCTAATTAAAGATCTCTAATGACACTTTACAGACCACCTCAGAAAAATCTGCATCATTAGGCAGTTTGCAGATAAATTTATTATCTAGTCTGAATCTTTTTTGCTGCAGTTGATGCTCCTTGCAATCTGCCTATCACCTAGAATACAAAAAACAGCTTAGACCTTTCCTTCCTACAGGATCCTTAAAGTTTTCAGAAACTATGTATTCCTCCATCAACCTTCCCTTCCTCCATCCTCTAAGCTCTGGTTTGTGTCAGTCAGTCAGTCATTATACGCCTTGTTCTTGAGGCTCTGATCACTCCTGCTGCTGATCTGTATCCTGCCCCGAGTGCAGCACCCAAAATTAAAATGGAGATAACAAGCCAAGCTTTGACCAGGGCAATTACTTGTACCCGTAAGAGTTATCTGTAAATATTGCACATCAAAGCTGTGGCTTGCTCAGTTTATGACCCAACATAACTCCTACCTCTGCCTTTGGAGACAAGTTGTTCCCCAGTTGAAGTGAACTTCTGCGAAGGTCTCTGAGTGCGTTAATACAGCTGGCCTTGGATTCCATTCAGCACAGCTCCAGCATTTCCCTGCCTGCCTTTGTGAGAATGCCATGAAAATAGGCTGGCCTCTGCAAAGCCCTGTCAATCTCTAACACCTCCAGCTTCTTACCTGTCCACAAAAGAAACTGCTCGGTTGTAAAAGAAAATTAGACTCATTCGATGTGATGTGCTCTCAATAAACCCACACCAGCAGTTATGTATTTCTCTGCAGTGTTAGAGTTACTTCAGAGTAGTTTAATTATTTCTTTCCTTTTTTTTTTTTTTTTTGGACAGTTGAGGCAGAGCTGCATCATTTCTGAAGACAGACACTGCATTTGGTTTTTTGTCTGGTTTCTAGTCTGTTTTCATCCACCTTCTGCTAGCTTGTTAGCCCTGATGACTAATGCCTCCACATCTCTGCAGACCATTCGTCTGCTGTCCTTGATAGAAGTTAAACAGCCCCATCTGATCCAAGAAGTTCTAATATCTTTAATCTATTAAACTCCTTTTGCCTGTCCCCCTCCCTGTTTTTCCCAAGACTGCATCTGCCAAATGATGGAGTTCAAAGTAACACTCTCTTTTTTTGCCTGACCTTTCCGAATAAGATTTATCTCTTTTCTATCAATATTCCGGCACATTTCATCAAGGATCTCCTACAGTAAGTCAAATTCTTGGTATGTGTTAAAAATTCTGGGGATAGATCTTGTGCAGGCTGATAAATCAGATATTCAGGCACTAACACAGGACATGCTCGAGCAGATGTGGAATGGAAAAGGAGAAGCCGAAAAGGTTTGGAAATTAAAGAAAAAAATGCATCTTTAACTACAGCCAAGCTGCAAACCTGCATGAAGTTTCAGACACAACTGGGCACCAGAGACTGGAGCCTTCACAGACACACTTTAACGTCCAGTTAAGGCCACACAGTTGTTCAGACTTCTGAAGAACTTCTGATCTGGCTTCAATTTTCTGGGCAAGCCCTCCTTCAAACTCTGCACTGGAGATTTTTGAAATAATTTATGACGAATGACTGCCTATTTAATCATTTTAGTATGGCAATTGTTAGTGAAAAAAAATTTGCTTTTAAGTTCTAGCCTTCATTCATAAAAGCAACAATAAATATTTTATTCATGCACCTATGTTTTTAAGCTTAGCCTAAAGATAATAATGCTTAAGATCCTGACCCACAGTTCATAGATTCACACGGGATTAAGCTCCTTTTGTTGCCACAACACACCTTCTATATTTTATGACTTTTCCTATTTTAACAGTGTAGATGTATAAAGAGCCTCAGGACTTTGTAGAAAAACTCTATCAACATTCATGCTATTAAAAGCATTATGAGTTACTGTAAAATTTATTTATATTGCTATTATCTCTCTTTAAAAGTTTAAATGAATCACATCCATGGTTCAGAGTGAGTGGGGCATCAGATCCAGAAAGTTATGATAGATAAGCAGAAGGCTATGGCAGCCACAACTGAGGAATTAATAAAAGAGAGCAGGGTGAGTTGGAAGGGACATTTAAAAGTCATCCAGTCCCAGCCCCTGCCATGAGCACGGACACCTTTCACCATCCCAGGTTGCTCCAAGCCCCCCCCAACCTGGCCTTGGACATTTCCAGGGATGCAGCAGCCCCAGCCTCTCTGGGAAACTTGTTCAAGTGTTTCACCATTGTAAAAAATTTCTTCTTTTTACCCAATCTGAAATGATTTTTCTTCAGTTTAAAGCCATTACTCTTGTCCTACAGAAAGACTCTCTTTTTCTCTCCTCTTTCCTTAAAGGGAGAGATCAGCAAGTGGCAGACCCCTGTTCAGAGAGAAGTGCTCATGGGTCCATGCAAAAACAAGATCTTCATAACCTTTGCCCATTTCATAACCTATATTCCAAAATATTATGCCATATAGAGTCTCACAAAAATCTAGTACCTTCTACATGTTCTGGTTTTGCTGCAATTGGGCTTCTGGGGAAAAAAAATTGAAGGGATTTTATGCTGAATATATTACTGCCATCAAGCTGGTGTATGATGGAAAACATCCCTCTTCACAAAACTCACCAGCATAACAGGAACCAGCATGAGCTTCCCCAGCAAGTGACTCTGCACATTACAAGGAGGTGCAAAAATCTTCGCTTTTTCCCCTCTGGCCTTACAGAGAGGGAAACCCAGATGAAAACTTTTTTCAGACTTTATATGGATGGTGTCATAGCAGTTATGAGGAATGAAGATTCTGTGAAGAAAATAAACTTGCAAGATTGGAGGTCATGTCCTGACAAATGTGTAGGGAGGGGAACTGCCTGCAGTTCATGAAACATCGGCACACGTATATCAAAGAGGAAGTTAATTCCAGAAATACATTCTAAAGTCACTGCATCTGAACACTTAATTTACTTCTATGCTCAGCCACAATTTATTTATAATCTTTATAAATATGAGGCATTGGGGAAAGCAGGTCAACATAAATTATTATTCAATCTATAACCACATCAAAAAGTAGATTAACATGGATTCTTAGCTTTAGATGTCTTTTGCATTAGTTACCTCAGCAATTCAATGGCCGTGTATTTGTGGGCTATCAACTGTTTTCCTTGAATTTTTTTTTTATTTTTAAAAAGAAATGGTAATTGACAGGAGCTTAACAGAGGAAAACATCTCCTTTATAATAGAAGTACAAGCAAGAGGAGTGGAGTCATTAAAGCCAGCTTTAATTAATTTGATATCTGGAATGAAAGAAATAAAGCATAGCCTACAGTCTGTTTCTGTTACAGTAGCAAAGCTGTACTTTTCCATTTAGAAAGGCAATTGTGGTATGGTCGCTTGCAAGATTTAAAGTCTATTCTCTGCCAAAAGGCCCAATGTTCCTTCCACTGAAGACAAAGTAAAACTAAAAACAGCTGCCATTGTTTCTATATGGTCTCCTTATCCATGGCACCAGAGATGAAAGAAACAAGAAAAACACCCCACCTTTTCAATATTTGGTGCTAGGACATATTTTCAAACACTAAACATTATCCAGCCATTTTCAGTTGCTGCATTTCTAAGGCTCAGTCTTTATTCTGTATGTGAAATAATCTCACCTTAAAACCTATATCAGAAACAACCTCCACTAACACACTTTTCCCAAGGCTTTTGTTCCAGAGGGAAAGCATATGCTGCTAACCACGAACCCAAAGTGATTAATTCACAGTCTCCCCTGATCTGAGCATGCAACGGTTGCTCCATGCTTCACAGCAAAAGACAAAGTTGAAACCATGTCAGGAAGATGTTTTCATTATGTCAGCTCTTGCAGTAATGTGTTTTTCCGGCCAGCAGAAGCCAAGGGTGATAACTTCTTTTCAGGGATAGCAGACAAGCATTGGAATTACCTCTTCATTGCTGAAGCCTTCTCTTTGCATGTGTTTGGCCAATTTTCCTGCCTTTTGTATAATCTGCAGTTCGAGATAAAGGTCAACAAATTTCCAAGTCCTCTGCCCAGTTCTCTCCAGCACATTCAGTTCATAACTGTGCAAGGGGTTTCAGGTGCCCAAAACCCTTGCCTGCTGTTTTCAACCATTTCATTCAGGATAATAAAAGTTTTTACTTCTTCCTATAGACCTTGTCTGTAAAGAAATATTGGAAGATGAGAGTCAGAACTTTGACTTGCCATCCTTCCTTCAGCGGATGATTTATATTCAGAGAGTTCATACATTTTTAATAATATAGTTCAACTGTTAGTCTGAAAGCAGAATAGGATTTTCCCTTTGCCTTAAGTTTTTTCCGTTGTATATTTTGTCTAGTTTTCAGGAGACAGGAGTTTGCACGGAAATTTGAAATCTCCTTGCATTGAATTGTCTGGGAAGAAATCATTCCTGGAGTCCATTCCACAAACTCCTTAAACCCAGAATCTTTCCCAAATCAAGAAAGATGAAGTTTATTTTTATACTAATGAGTGGTTAATCCTCGAGGAAGGAAGATATGCTCTGGATAGATTTCCAAGAATTATATTTCAGCAGCTTGATATGAAAATTCCAGATGCATCTCCAAGTACTAGTTTTCTTGAGGGAATACAGACTACAAAGTTCCACTGAAACACAACTCACCTGACCTTCTGTTCTTGGTTTTAAACTTCTGTATGCAAAAAGTACAAAATACGAAAAGAACCATGAACTTCTCACAAAGGCATGGACGATGTGGAAAAAAAAAATAGTACTGAAGCAGAAATCTACAGCCCCCGCAATGTTCAGTGGGATTGTGCTGTTCTTGAGAAAGCCATTTCATGAGGAACTGTGAAATGTTCTAAGACACAGAAGTATATCATAAGATGTCCATCTTTTGCTGCTGCTGGAAGAGGCATTTCACTTCCCCAACATCAAAGGATTGTTTCACAATCAATTCCCATTTCCCCATATTTTCCCCCTTTTTGTTGCCAGCAAAGCCCTGCTATCATATTTTCAGAGTCTGCTTTGAGAACACAGGTTCCTTATTGGCCAGACTTTTTAAACAAGAAGGAAGGTAGCAGAGAAAAGCAGCACTGCTTAAAGCATGGGATGCTGCAGAAAGAAACGCACAAGAATTCATCTTCAGCCAGTGAAGAAACCTTCCTTTTATTACTAAAAAATTCCTACATAAAATCCAGGATTGCTGTTACATGGGGTATCATTCTAAAAAGTTAAAATAACCTCTCTTTACCTGAAAGAGAATTGGTAGCTCAACAAATATTTTTGAATGACAACATGTGCACTTAATTCTTTTCTACATGACTTCTGACCAATTATTTCATTCTGTCTTTCCTGCTAACCTACCCAGAGTGAGAGGGAATGCCTCCACAAGCTTTTTCACCTGCCTGAGAGCCTCCATTGAGGATTCCTCAGAATAACAGAATCCATTTTCAGAATAGATTTTGAAAACTAATCTAGACACTTTTTGCTGCTTGATTGTGGGCTCAACATTTCTGAGTCGGAATTTTTAGCTTGCTAACTATTGCTAGCTCCTTTCCCAAGGGAAAGCTGTCAAGTTTTCTCTCTTCAAAACATCCCTCTCCGTTTCTCAGCACAGGTTCAGCAAACAGTGTTCCCTTTGCCAGAACAACTGTCCCAGGGGTTGTTTCCTATTCCTGAACCAATGGAGAGCAGTGTCAGTGCCATGGACCAATAATAGACCTTTTTACACAGCGTGTTCTAAAAGAAACTGTTGGGATTGCAAATAAAGCTTTCTTTCTCTTCTGACAGCTCTATAGAGCCAATCTATTTCGTGTCCTACCGTGACAGTTGGTCTCATCTGCACCCATGACTGAAATACACTGCCATCAATTACAAACCCAACACTTCAATAAGAACACTTAATCATTAATTAATTACTGATGTATAAATACTATCCTTTCAGCACTGGAGAGAGAATACAAGTACAGAAGCATAAAGATAAATCACACAGCTGACTTGGTAACTTAGGTAAAAAGAGAGGATATTCGTGTTCTGCTGATAAACTCCCTGAAATGAACTTTTAAGGTGTTTAAGCTTATGAAATTTATGACATCAAAGGCAAAATATAACAACTCCAAGGAAAGTAAATAAGAGGAACTGACAAAGCTTTTTTACAATTCATATTAATTCTATATAACACAAATCCAGATTCATTATGGAGGCTCAGAGAACAAACAGATACAGATGTCTGTGAGAAGGAATCTTTCCCAGGATGCCTAAACAGACAGTCCACTGAATAAAAATAAAAAGCAAGAGGTTTGATACACGTTCTGTACTGAAATCCATTACAGTTGCATATATAATTCAGTGACAGACACAAAAAAAGAAGGAATGGAGAAAAGCACAAACCTACAAATCGTGCAGGTATTATTGAACAAGTCTGAGACTTCAAAGCAGGGGAAATGAAGTAAAAAACTACAAAACCCTCTTGTTTTGTCCTCTCAGTATCATCACAGTCCATAAGGGACAACAAACAGACCAACAGACATCTCCATTTTTATTTTAAACTCTAACACACCAGATACTACTGCTCTCCATCAGCAAAATAAATGTATGAATTTACAAGCCCTCTATCCCTGCCATCCAAATCTGACCCTTTTCCTTCTTCAGGTATGTACACACATGGACTCCTACCCAAACTCAAGTCACAGATAAATTAAAAGCAATTATATGTCTGTTCTTTGGGGAAGAAAAATAAAATCAACAACAACAACAACAAAAACCTCTCACCCTTCCCTAAAACTAAAAACAGGACAAAACTAAACAAAAGGAGTTCAGATTGTTTAAGCACAGAGACCTGCTCCTAGATATTTTTTTTTTGAAGTAAAGCTTCTGCTGTGACATGTGGCTCCTCTGCAGCAGCCTGATCTCTTTATGGCTCAGTTGCAACCCCATGCAGCAGCCCTGGAGAGGGAGGACTCACTGTTGCACTGGCAGGAACAGCCCCGAGAAACACTATACAATCACAATCCCAAGAAACATTGTTCTTCAGAGACGCACTTTTCCCTTCACTTCTACCTTCTGTGGCTGGAAACCATAATTTGTTGTTGCCTTGTATCAGAAAAATTAATTTCCTTCTTGGCACAGAATCAGTTGTTCTGCCCAGAAGGAGGGGAGATGGATTCCTCCCATGCCCTTTACTGAGTACAGCCACCAACTTACCCTGACCTAAGGAAGTCAGAGGATGTACAAACACAAGTTAAAAGGAACCTATGAGGGCATTTCCTTTTGGGTTTTTTTCCTCCCCCAAGTATCCTGCACTGCAATCACAGCTTTAATTTTCTTTTTTTTTTCAAGGGTTAGAAATTAAACCTAATACTAGTGCATCTGCACTGTTCTCAACATCTCATTTGACAGATGTGTGTGAAGGAAAGGGAGAAGAAAGAAATGCAACATGTGTATTCTAAAAGCCAATTTTTTCTTAACTTTTGACCAGAATTCCTAACCCTTAGAATTAATCCTATAACTCTCCAAGAGAGAGTTATGACTTAGCAGCGTCCATTCTTCATCTCAGAAATCATGGATAAATTCACATAGCCTAAATTCCAGCTACTTCCATCCTTACTGCCACCCATCCACTGGGTTCCCACAACAGCAGTCAGCCAGACAATGGGAAATAGTAATCTGAGTGTCTAAAATTATTTTTTAAAGTTTCATAAGCCTGTAATCCTCATTAAAAAAAAAAATCAGGGAAAAAAGAAAGAGAGGAAAACAGCTTCTCAAGGTTTTGGTGAAACCAGGACAACCACCTGAATCTCCAGCCCTCCAGTCTGTACTTCTGAACTGCATTTCAGTTTTGCCACACAGCCTACCTGAGTCATGCTAAACCCAGAATTTCTTCAGACTAAGGAGCTGTGATGAAGTCTTATTGAATATGATTCAACTTCAATAAGCTTCTGGTTAATGGCTCAACAATTAGCAGCACAAGTCAAGCTTCTGTTTCATGCTAGGAGTTATATACTCCTGATCATACAAAGACAATTCTACACATTTTTCTTGTGGCAAAACCGTTTGGCATAGTTGGTGTTATAATATTGGTTTAATGTCCTGGTGAGAACAAGAAATTCTATGGGTATACTAGAGCACCTTATTCTCACTCAAATCTCTCCTTCCTACTAGATTTTTTGCTTTCTACAGCATAACTCCACTGATGCTGTTCCTGGATATGTGTGTATCTCCAGAAGCATGTGAGGAAAAAAAAAAAAGACGAGATGCTGTTTGTAAAAGATAAGGCTCTGATTTCAGACTTGCTTTCAATTTTAATAGACATTTGGCTCCATTCCATGTGTTTTAACCATGAAGAACTGTATCTTCCATTAACATGCACAACAGCTTTTAATGAACATGTAATGGCCAATATGGTACCCAGCTACAAGACTTCTCAGTATTATATTGCATACGTGACTGTTCATTGTTAATGCAACCCATCTGGGTCCTGGAAGGCAAATGTGACTGAAAACAATTGTCTACTACTTTTATTTGAACTGATTTCAAATGCATTTGTGCATGTGAAAGTGGCAGGTCATGTCAAAAGAGGCTTTGACAGAGGAATAAACACTGCACCTATAAACAGACTTTGATCCATGGCAGAGAAAACATCTCCAACAATTTCTTAGTGCAATGACAGTGAAATAATGAGAATGAAACCCAGGCTGAGCATCATTCAGTATGTTGTTTAACTCCAAGTACTTAAACAGTTGCTTGTGAACCAATTTATTCATTATCTATTATGGATAGAGTTGGAAGCAGTGAGATAGGTCTGTAAATAATAAGCTGAGTGGGTTTGCTTTCTCCCTCTCTCTTATATGGCAGGATAACATTTGCTTTCTACTACTCTGATGGAGAAGTTCCAAGATGCAGTGATAAATTGAGCATATAGGTGATAGGGCCCTGGTATTACATGAGCAGCCAGTTTAAAAATTTTTGGAGATACCCCAACAACACATCCCATCAGAACCTGCTGCTGCCATTTCTACATTTGCATAAGCCAGGCTGTCTCACAAACTGCTGCTCCTGTTCCTACAGTTTTCCCAAGCCAAACTCCTTCAATCTGTTGCAGTTTTGAAGGCCAAACCCCTTCAATCTGTTGATGCTGTTTCCAAGTGTGGCTGATGCTCCAGCAGTTGCCCAAGCCAAGCTCTGGAGTAGTCTTTTGCTGTTTATTCTTAGCTTGCTCAGCTCTGATCCTGCTAGCTCTAGGCACCTAAGAACCCTAAATCAGGAGCCTACTCACCTCATGCCCCTCTCTATTCAAACAGGAAGGAGGGGCCAGCCCTAAAGGTTTATTCAAATCTCAAATAAGTGAAACTAGAGAGGTATCCAAAGGAGCAGGGATGAATCAGATCCCAGGCTCTCCACTAGGCTCCACAAAGGATTGTCTCTTTCCCATTGAATCACATAATCCAAATGGAGAAACAATTCTCATGAGATACATTTATAATTATTAATTTACTTAATACTTCTATTACTTTTGATATTCCAGTTGCGTCTCTACCTGGAAGGATGAGAGCTCTGTGGCTCAGTGTTCCACACAATCCCATGGGACCGGTACCATACACCCCTTGTGCATTCCACAGTCACATCTCTTCCCTAGCAATGCTTTTAGAAGTGTCATTAACCTCATTCAATGGTTTTGTTTCATTTCTGACTTGCCCCTGTAGAAACAGAAAAGTCATTACCCTAAAAGAAGCCGTCCAGCGACCCTTTTCCTGTCATAGTTAGGCAAGACATGGGACAAAGAAGGGAAATGTGTGTTATACCTGAGGTGGGATGGTTTTACAGTGGTTACTCTGTTTCCCTTGCCAGCTCTAGATTTAAAGCTCCTACAGACCTGTGGCTGCAATGCCTCCTGCCTTGAACGACCAGAGGCCTGCCTGGCCTAGTCTACAGTAAATTTACACCTGTCAACATAAGCCGTGCAGAAAGAGGCAAATGTCCCTCAGCCACGATTATATTTTATAATTGCAGAGGTGTCAGGTGAAGAAACCACAGCAATTAAACTGACTGGCCCTGTCCTCCTCTGCTGCACCTCAGCATCTGGGGGAGAGGGGCACACGGGTCACCCAGGGAGCACCGGCCACAGAAATCAGACTTTTTCCCCCTCCATCTTTACTTGCTGGACTCTACGTGCAAAATTATTTCATTCTGCACCTTGATAAGCACATGTCACAGTCAAACAAGGATTTATAGCAGGTCATATATCCCCCGCCAGCATGTTCCCATTTCTGTCTGCAGAGTGTGTTTATTACAGCTGCTGCTTGTTACCCTCAGAGATGAGCTTTGGTGCTGCTGCTGATTTCACAAGGCTACACAATCAATGTAAACACCTCAAAACTTAAATGAGGTTATAATTAAAAAGGAATATGTCAATTCATGATGGTCTGCTGAAACACTGGTTACACAGCGTGAAAATAATACAAGTAAATTGGCATAGAATCAAACTAAAAATATTCCACCTGAAGTACAGTTGAGGCTAACAGCAGGTATGGCTTTGAGTCAGTCTCTGTGCTTGTCTCGAAAAACATCTCCTATTGCCATCCTTTGTTTCAAGTGTCAAAAACATATGTAGGAACTCCACAAAGAAGGGTCTGGGCCTTGAACTGATTTCCCTTTTTTTTCTTTTTTCATTCTCTCTCTTCCCCCCCCCCGCCTTAAAACACAATGCAGTTATAAATACTGCTACAGATGTGAGAAAACAATAGCATTGTTTTGTTGTAAATGTTTAATTTTTTTTTCTTATCAAACCACCAGACCTAGCATTTTTTATCTTCACAAAGCTTTAGGAACAATACTCAGTAACGATCAATTGTTACAGCCCTTGAATACTAAAGACAGCAAATAACATTTACTTTGCTTTCATGTTTGAGGTTTTCTTCCTGAAAAGTTGTTCTTTGCAAGGTTGCAATCATCTACCAGGCTGTAACAATTGCCTGGTTCTGTAACTTTATCTGTCACATGCTCCAAGGTACATTTGGGAACCAAGTCTGCAACTCTTTATCTTCTAAATCTGTCACCAGTTGAAAAGGATGACTACTTAAAAATCTGTTTTTCTCAAATCTGGTTTGCTTTGTTGTACCCATTTTCAAAGTGCACACCCAAGTCTTAAAACAATAAAAAAATATAAAAACTTTCTACTGTAATAAAAAGCTTCCTCGAGTTTTCTTTGGATTCTTGTACACCATTCAAGTCATATATTGAATTTTCTGTATGAATAAGTATATCCTGATACAACATTTAATAAATATTCATTTTTATTCATGAAGAACATGTTTAATCCCCTGAAGTCTAAATGCACTGTGTAACAGAGAAACCAGAGCTGATCCTAAGGCATGCAGCACATTAACCTGTAGCCACATTCTGAACAGTTAATACTCAGAAAAACAGTGAGTGCTCCTAAGGACTGGAAGTAGTTTGATGCAAATGCAAAATACATATGTAAAAACACTGCTAGTATAACTGCAAATTAATTTATGTTGGGAGGATCAGAATGCTAAACACCTTTATTGGTGACAAATTATGTTTTTTCTATTCTCTGAGAGTGTATTATACGTCTCTTGTCAAGTTGTTGCTGAGATACCACGTTATTCCAGCACTTATATTGTGATTTATAAAAGAAAAAGAAGACTACTGCATATATTATCAGGGATTGACTACCCACTGCTTTGCTACTTGCACCTATTGTTTACTAGCACAAGCAGGTACTGGGGCTGCCAACATTTCAGGGGCTGTATTTACCCCTAGAGTTAGTAACTCAAATAATAACAACTGCCTGGTTTAATTCTGCATAAGAGTTGAGTAACTTCAGTACATGCCGTTTCACTTATTCAAATAATAGGGTTTTTTTAAAAGGAAAAACCCAAATGCCATCCTGCAAAATGCTTTAAACACTCAGAAAGTTAATTAGTACAACAACAATAGAATAGAGATCACAGAGCCTCATTAAGAGAGAATATTTTGATCAAAAAAACAACCTCCACAAGCCAACAGCCATGAAGTTATAAGCTTCAAACTGTCAGCCAAGATAACAAAATATGAAACTTAAAGAAAACCAACAACCCAGAACTAAAAAAAAACCAAAACAGAAAACCATCACCAAAGCTTTCTAAGACCCTACTTCATTCTTCTTTTTAAATTCACACAAGCATTCAAGATGGAAAATACCCCTAAAACCAACCAAAGATATGATTCATTTTGCATCAGTCTCAGGAGCTGCAGCCACGACACTTGTTCTAGAGCGGAAATTTGCCATATTTATCACCTAGACCTCTGTTCACTATGCATCTTATCAATTGATTTGTATAGCACGTGAAATTTAACCTACACAGGGAATGAACGTTAGATGTGTCTAAAAAAAGGACAACGGCCTTTCCTCACAAGTATCAGTAACACACTTGCACATAATCATTGGCTGAAATCAAACAGGAGGGCAGTTCATAATTTTTAGGAACAAAAGCACCTTAGAAAAGAAAATAAACCTAGCAGAGAAAGTACCTGAGCAATATAATCTGCTAACAAGTGATCTTAGTGCCTTGGGCGGTCTTGAACAACAAGAGCTGAACTGCTGACTAACCACGATCAATAATACATCAACAAAGACTTGGTAGATCTTTAAAATCCATAGTGCTTATTTGAATGGGGTTTTAGGGTCATGAAAAGCAACATGACCCAAATTGTATTTACTTCTCTCTGAATTAATCTGAAAATTACTTCAATACATACTGACTTCATTTTTACCGTTTTGGGCCATTAAGTGGGATGTTATAAAAATCACATTAGATAATTGCATCTTTTGTTATTATTATACACACCCTATGTTTTTAGGACTCTTTGCAGGTGTTTTTCATTTTATTCTACTATAGAATCATGGAATGGTTTGTGTTGGAAGGGGCCTTTAGAGGTCAAGTATGCAGTGAGCAGGGACATCTTCCACTAGAACAGGTTGCTCAGAGAACCATCCAATGTGGCCTTGAATGTTTCCAGGGATGGGGCAGCCACAGCTTCTCTAGGCAGCCCGTGTCAGTGCCTCAGCACCCTCATTCTAAAGAATTTCTTTGTGTCTGGGCTGAAAGTGTACACTGACAGCTCACATGCAGCTTTTCATCCTACAGTACCCATAGGTCCTGCTCTGTGACGCTTCTCTCAATCCCTTCACCCGTTATCCCTTATCTGATACCAGGGATTGCCCCCAACCCAGGTGCAGCACCTGGCCTTTGGCCTTGTTAAACTGCAGGAGTTTCACACAGGCCGGCCCCTGAAGCTTGCCCAGGTCCCTCTGTATGGCATCCTTTCCCTCAGGGGTGCCGACCACACCACTCAGCTGGGTGTCATCTGCAACCTGCTGAGGGTGCACTCGATCCCACTGTCAGTGTCACTGGTGGGGGTATTAAACAGTGCTGGTCCCAGCACAGGTCAGAGGCACACCACACATCTGATCCCTGTCCAGACACTGAGCCACTGAACCCTCTGGATTCAACCATCCAACCCAGCAGTCCTCCCATCAAATTCCTCTCTGTCTAATTTAGGTTGCTGTGGGTACCATGTCAAAGGCCTTACCAAGCCCAGACAGACGGCACCTGTAGCTCTTCCCTTGTCCTTTGGTGTAGTTACTCCATCACAGCAATCCATGAGATCAGGCAGGCAAGAACTTGCCCTTGGTGGAGCCGTGCTGGCTGTGTCTAATCGTGCTCCCTGTCCTCCGCGTGCCTCAGCATAGCTCCCAGGAATACATCCATCAAAAATCACTCAGTTTTGCTGAGATATTTTGTCACCACAAAATGACACGGCTTGGTTGTTTTCAAACTCGAATCACTAAAATAAGGAGTGTCATGCGAGTCTAAAGGCCTGGTAGCAACTCCTGCTCATCTCCGTGCTCAAGGGCTATTACACTGTAGTCCTTCAAAAAGACAGCAGAGGAGATAAGTCTAAAATGACTGTGTCTAAATAAAAGAGGGGTTTTGACAGAGTTAAACTCCTTTTAGTACACCTGAAAAGTCATGCATCTCTCAAGTCCTAAGTATTCTCTGCTATCCTTCACTCCAACAGGAGGCATTAGGACTTAGCGGGATCCAGCTTATAGTTCTAACAGCAAGAGGCATATCAAGAGCATATCACTCTCCATCACCAGGATTTTGAAATGCTGAGCATTTTTTAATACAGCACCCCAGGTGTTTGCTGCTTAAAACATACTCTACATGAGCATCTGCAGATGGCATGTCAACGGGGAGCCATTGAGATTCAAAAGCACTAACATTCTCTTTGGGACCCCTCGCTGGGGCCCTAAACAAAAAAAAAAAACAACACCCATCACAACAAACATAACACCAGGAGGAGGGGCAGGGTGAGAAATCAAACAGAAGGAAAAATCCCACTATGAAATGTTCTCATGTCCAGCAAATACATGGCCTGGTCCTGCTGTCCTTGTTAAGGTAAATCACCCCAGTGAAAATAAACAAGAGAGGCAATTCAGGCAGTGTGCTGCACAGGTAATGTTTGCCCTGGATAACTCAACCATGAATAATTTGGTCTGAGTTAAGCTCAAGCAAGACCATTACTAACTGTTTTCATGTATGAGGGATTGATTTTCTTTCACAATGAAAGGAGGCTCAGGTTGCAGTGCTCCTAACAAAGATGCAGCACCTGCTGGTTTTTTGATCAAAGGATGGTGCAGGTGATGTACCTGTTTGGCCTCATACCACACTGGGGGTTGGGGATGTGAATCTTCTCCATTGCAGGATTGCACACTTATATAATACATAACAAAATCAGCTAAGCATGGTCTAAGAATGAACGTAAGCTGCAAGGAAAAATTGTACAATTGTTTCTGCTTCTGTAAGCTAATTGTAATATTTGGAGGCTCTAATTCCAGACAGAGGTTGTCTAGCCTACAGACAGCACTGATATGACCAAAAGTATCAAATAGTCCATAATTGTTAGTAATTTATACACAGGTTGCATGGCCAGGAGGCACAGGATGAATAAATGGCACAAAAATCGAGATGACTGTGTGAGCAGAGCACGAATTCTATTTGACAGACATATGTAAAGCACTGCCTACAGAAAGGTTTATATTCAGAGATTTACAAGAACACACACAGAACTACAGTGTATAGATTATGTTGTCTTTCTGAGATAAAGAAATGCAACTACTTTAAGGAAAGCTGGGTTTTTTCAGCTCCAGATAAGGGTCTTCTTGGTATAACTGCGAAGTAAGCATCAACAGCAGATTTTGATTCTCATTAGTCACTCAAAAACACTTAGGAAAAAAACAGCTCAAAGAATATGAAAGATTAAAATAAATTAGGTGCTCATTTTCCATGATAACTTAACACAGCCATTTAATAGGATGAAAACATTTCAAATCTAGGACTATTACACTCTACTGTGACACTCTAGACAGTAAAAGACATCCTACCCACAGTCATCATCACCACTTAATTTAATAACAATCTAAAATTAAGAGCAATTGACTCTCTAAATACTTGAAGAAGATTATGAGAATGAACCATGATGGAAGAAATCACTTGCTTGAAAGCTGTTTTAAAATTCGTTGCATTATTACAGTTCACTTTCAAGAGTTACTTTGTGAAAGATTATCCATGAAGTAATTTTTTATATTTGCAGCTGTCCTGTGGCCACATATTCCTTTTAAAAAATAATGAAAGCAAGCTATAAGTACTTTTTGCCACCGCTCATAAAATTTTGAATTCTTGCATGTAAAAATGCATAACATTTTGAAAACAGATCAAGGTGAACCCGAAATAAATAGACAGTGAGCAAGAACTGTTGTGAATGGAATTAAATTAATTATGCCCTTTAACCAGTTGTATTACACAGGGTAGTCTCCACCAGAAAGAACCACCAGTTTATGAGAACTGTCTTCCCTAATTTCAGCACTATGATTGAGATATGCCACAAAGACCAGACATGGTTTATTTTTGCATGTAAACACCTAATTGCACGAGAAGTTAATGGGAAGTCTAAAGCAGTACTCAGGTGTTTAAGAGGAAAAATGATACTGTCTCACCAGCTTGTTTCTCTCCTTGTTGATGATACTGAAAACCCAATTTTGCTAAGCATGAAGAAACCAAGTTTGATTCAGTCCTAATAACAGATAACTTACAGAAGTAAAAAAACCCCAGCTGATTCCTCTAAGCTTCAATAGGCTTTGGATCAAGCACATGGCAATTTTGCTTTTGTTTTTCTAATTAAACTCAATTATACCAACCCTCCTGCACTAAGCAAACTGTTGGAATGCAGATATGACCTGCAGCATTATTTAACCTGCTGGGATGTGTTATTTCATGATCTGAAATTACACAGTATGGCAACAGAGGTGGACTATCTACCTGAGTGCACATTGAAAAAGTACTTTTTGTGTTGCATATCATTCAATCTGAATATGCAGAGAAATATTTCAGTCAACTTTGACAGTTCAAATTCTTCTTATTAGTTGTAAAGAAAAAAGAATGGGTAACATGCCATTTCTCAGTCTCCTTCTCATATTTTTCCTGTTATTTCACTGTGGAAAACAAACAAACAATAAATCATAGCCAAAAAGAACAAATTTTTGACATTCCTTTTCACACCTTCCACATATTTACAGCTTTGCTATGTGTTAGGGATTTTTTTTAATGAATGGAAATATATTTAATACAAAGTACTGGGAAATTTACATTTCATTTTTATTCCATTGTAGGCATAACTGTGATGGTGTGAAACAGGCATAAATTAGGTAATACTAGGGAACACACTAAAATACACTTAAGTACCATCAGTCAGTACCCATCTTTTCTTCAGCTGTTACAACAGCAGATATGCTGTCCTGTCTGTACTCGGGGCAAAAATTTTAAATCAAAAGCTCCTTAACAAAACTAAATATTACAACTTCACTTACTTGATGTGAATATAATGTGTATATTTGCACGTTAGTTCAGTGACAAGTCTCTTGTCTCTCAATTGATTAGGATCTATGAGCAAGTTTCTATGTACTTATTGTAACATTTCTTTATTTCTATACAAACCATTTCTTGATTAAAAGAATTAAAATACGAGAATTTTGATTTTGTCATTTAGCTGTTCCTCAAGGTCTATCCCTCCAGTTTCGACAGGGTAATTCAGCTTCTCTGCTGCTGCGAGGGGCAGGTCTTGCTCCCCACCTTCCTTCCAGGCTCACCATGCTCAGCCCACACCTTGCCCAGCACTGGCATTATTTGGTTTTCTCAATTACATTCACAAATCCAGCAAAAAATCTCCATCTTTTTGTAAGGGTTTGGGGGTTTTGGGTTATGTGGGGGTTTTTTCTTTTTTTTCTTTTTTTTTCTTTTTTTTTTGGCCTAGTAAGTTGAGCTGGCTCAAGGATAGGTAGAGATAAAAGTTACTGCTGACACCAGCTGTGCTGATAAGCCCGGAGAGCAAGGGTAGAAGAATGAGGACAGAGGAGAAAATGCAATCTTCCCTTAGCTCAGGCTCATGCAAAAACATTGAACTGTCACTGATGGAAAATCAAGATAAAGAGCATTAAGAAGAATTCCAGCTCAAACCAGACTAAAAGCCAAAGTCAAACACAGGAGCTTGGATAAACCATCCTGCCCTGGGTCTTTTGAGGGTGGAAAGTGTCAGCTGACACTGGGATAAAGCCAACCACACTCACCCACAGTGGAAGGTACAGGCAGCCCCTGAGCTGCTTTGGTTGCTGCTGCTCCATGGCCATAGAAATGGCAGCAGCCTGAGACAGGTGACAAATTTAGAATGGACAGGGGAGTTTGAAACATCATTTCGAATTGTGAAATTGCATTTCATGCTCTTGATTGGTATTTTTAATTTTAAACCTCAGGTGCATTTTGAAGTTTGCCAAACAGTACTACGAACAACTATTTTCAAGGCACATACTGTCTTTTGCTTTGAAAACAAGTTACAGTGGATGATGAAAAGCACTAAGATACTTTTTCAATGAGGTGTCTCAAGAAAATTGATATTTTTAGGCAACAGGAAAGCTTCAATATGATAAATACATGTGCATTTGCAAATCCTTCCCTGGAGGACTGAATGCTTTAAAGAAATACCTCAAATTTTATTTTGCCTTTAATTTAATAGTTCAAATCTAGCTTAAGACAAGAGTAGAAGCAAACAGCTGTTACTATCTGGTGGCTGCTGGGCAGCCTATGCAAAATGAACCATTAGTTTTAGACGTGTTCCTATTAGATAAATTCTCACTTCGTAAAACCACCTCTGCACCCAAACACATCCGTCAGCAACCGCAGCGTCTTTGGCATATGGAAGCAGTGAAACACAAAAGTTATTATTGATGAATTAGCTGCTTCTTTCCTGTTAGTGCAGGAATGGGGTTGCTGCTGATGAACTATATTGCAGCTATGCATAACCTATTCCTAAAGCACTGCTGTTTTGTCTAGGGGCTTCTACTGCCAAGAAACACTCTTTTCCATCATTTCCCAAGGGGCCCAGATCTAAGTGTAGTAGAGGATTTCACAATTAGTCTATTTTCTCATGAGATGCAGCCTAATTTTTCTTCCTCTTAACTCAATCACATTTTTCCAACTTAAAAACTCTTCTGCTCTACATAATTCTTCCTGCTTCTGTTGCCTGAATCATAGTAGTTACGTTTATGACACCATATTCTCCCCCTGTACATCACCAACTAAAAGATTTTTGGAGTTTTCTTACAGGTTTTTTGTTTGTTAGGGATTTCTTTTTAGTAGGATGGGGGGTTTTTGGGGAAGCGGTTGTTTGGTTGTTTTGTCCTAACCTCACATCTCTCTGAGAGTTCCATGATTCATTTCCTGTCTACATTCCTTATCTTCCCAGACTGCACCAGATCACAGGACAGAGTGACTCGGGAGGGATGCTGGGGCTCCCTGCAGGAGCTGTAACCCCACTGCAGGATGGATCATGGCTTCCACTAAAGGACACCAAACACCAAGCCCACAGCCAAGGCGAGCTCCTAGGTTTGCACAACATGCCGACCTGTGAGATCGAAGTGCAGCACCAGGAGAAGGAAGGGAGGGAAGAAGCAAATTCTTATCACTGCTGGCATGAAACTTGACAAGTCCGCCAAGTTCTCCTGGCTTGAGAGGAAAACCAGGTCCATGGCATGGCCCATTGTTCCTTACTTTTCTTACAATGTTGCTGCATTGCAATTGTGTTTCAGTAGTTTCTGAACTGGCTGCATGAACAGAGCTGCACTTTCCACCACGTTCTGTGCTGTGCACCACCTTCATGCACCCAAGACATGAGGAGCCTTCCTGAAACCTCCAAGACCATAACCCCCCTCAATCCATCTCCCCTCAGGCACNAAAAAAAAATTAGCTCCGACCCTGATCTTAGAGGTGATCTGCAAAGGTTTTGCTGAAAATTAAAAGCTTGTTTGAGATCCCTTAGGAAGATAAAAGTACACAGCTTGGCAAAAATGGAATTACTGCAGTATTAAAGAGAGATGTGAGGGACAGACTACCAATTACTTTCACCTTCATTCAGGACACAAAGCTGTGGAAGAAGCGAGAGGTGAGCCCTCGGCTCCCTTCATTTCAGGAGCAGCCTGGAACCTGCCCAGTCCTTGGGTACTACCCTGATGGCAGAGGTGCTGGCTCACACCCCGTCAATGGGGAGCAGAGGGGAGGCATTCCTACCATGCCAGCCATGGCCCTGCAAAGCCCAGCATGGTCTGCAGGCCCTGGCAGCATCCCTCCCTTCCTCCATCCCTTCCTGCTTCCCTGCTTCAGAGTCTGGGCACAAGCCATCACTCAGGCATCACCTCAGCACTGCGCAGCTGTGGAGGAGGTTTGGTGAGATGGGCCTCCAGCTTCCCCCGACAGATGAATCTCACGGGCAGGATGTGCCTCCAAAACACACTGTCCCTAATTCATCCCCTCTGGAGCTCTCAGAAAACATTGCCTGAAGACTTGACTTTTCCCTGCTCGCCTTGAAGAAACTTTGGAACACAGTCAGATCCCATCCGACCCACATCTGGAGTCTCTTCCTTCAATTCCCTCAGTTTTGCTTTCTTCCTCCCCTTTTCACTTTTTAAATTTAACCTGACTCGACAATTTACAACATTCTTCACAGCTTTGCACCTTGTGGAGCCCCATCTGTGCATGCAAAATGCTTCCAAATCCAAATGTTAGTGCTCTGGATTGTGGTTTAACTGCTGGAGTTTGAGGATTTGTGTTTTGGGGGAAAGGGAAGGGTGCTCTGCCTCCCACAGCAAGGGAAACAAAACTTCTCTGTGCACTCCGGCTTCTTGCTCTCAACTATGAGATCTGATGGATGGGAGGACATCTGCAAGAGGGTAATATAGACAGTGCAGTGGTAAAGGAATGGGAAAATGCTGGTGGAGAAGGATTGGAATAGCAACACTTGGGTTCAGCAGTTCACCGCCATTAACAGAGCAGGGGGCCACAAAAAGAACCATTCTGACCCTGTCTTGCAACAAACAGGCACCCAATATCCTTGTTACCACAGGCTGCCCTGGCCACATCTCCCAGCTCTGGGCCCTTTGTCCCAAACCCGAGTGCCCGAGGGTGAGGAGTTATCGACCATGGGCCATTCTCAGGTGTGGCAGCAGCCTGAAATCTGCTCTGTGGTGTCTTTGTGGGTGCAAAGTCACCTATAACTCTGAGTCACCTTATACCACCAGGTTCCCCAGCTTTGTTTTTTTCACCTGTGAAATAGCTCTACCTGAAAGAGAAATTTAGCTCCCTTCGAATTGAAGAAAATGTACGTATTTCCAAGCAAAAGATGAAAAAGAAAGAGAAAAATGTAGAAAATTCAAGGCAACATCAATCAGAAGTGCTGATGTGGGGTGGAAGCTCACTGCACGTGGTTCAGTGGAGATTACAACAACCTTAGTCTGGAGCTGTCCTTCAGTGGTGTGAAAGGAGCAACCTGAGCGAGCCCCAACCCTCTTGTCTCCTCCATTTTCCCCCCTCCAGCTCCAAGATTCGAGTGTCAAACTCTCCCTCAGGCATTGAGGCTCATGCCCTGGGAGAATGAATGACTTTAGTAGGGCTCTGCATCCCTTCAGCACAGCCTGAAGCAGCACGGGCATGGGGGCAGAAACGATCGTGCCCCACAGCAATATACTGGAGAAGGGAATTAAGGGAGGCACTTAAATTGTCAGCAGTTTTTTTTCCTTGCTTAGGATGAAAGAATGAAAATCTGGATTAGTTGCATGATCAGCTGTTGGGTTTTCTTTTAAAAATTCCCTACAAACTGTGTGGATGGGAGCCAGCCACCAGCTTCAGCAATTCAGACTTGATATACTTAGGGAAACTGTACGTGCTTTCCTAATGAATATTTCCCCTGAGTCAGGAGAGCATAAGGAAATCTGAGAATTGCCGAGAATGAGGAGAAATGGATTTATAGAGTAAGCTGTTATTGTTTCAGGCTTTATGTGCTAGAGACAATAAAAGGGTCTCTACCACGGTTTCCCTTACAAAATTAAAGGTTCTTTGCTTAGGGCCAGTGGAAACTTTGGGAGTGAACTCCACCTGAACTGCAGTCATTGTTTGTATGATGGCTCAAACGATGCGGCGTGACATATTCCAAAACGCGCAAGTAATTTAGATTAATTGTGCAGCACACAGACCTTTTACAGCCTGCGGTGAGGCTGGAGCTCTGTGGCAGCACACAGTACAGTGAAGAAGGAGAGCCCAGCTCAGAGCTCACTTAGCCGGGACTTGAGCTCTCCTGCATGTGTGATGCTTCTCCTGACAACAAATCCCCGCCGGCCCTCCCTGCTCAGCTGCAGGATCTGTCACTGCTCCTCACTCTCCTGGGTGAGTCACTCCAGCAGAAGGCTCTGACAGGAGCCCTTTGGTCCATTCACACTGAGGGAACAGCAGTAATTAGTCATATTGAACAGAACAAAAATGAATATAATTGACACAAAATGGGTTCTACGGAATTTGTTCCCAAACCCAGTGGGGCTGAACCCTCATATTGTGCAAACAGGCTCCTCTGAATCAATAAACTCATTGATTTATATCAGCTGACAACTGCCCCGTTGAATTTAATGGGAAATTATCTCTTTTCTATAGATTTTCCCTACTGCTTATAATTACAGTTCTCTCGAATTTTACAGGATGATTCAGTGATCAACATCCTTTGTCAGGCCTTTTAGAAATGGTCTCAGTTTTGGAAAGCAAGCACACAGGAGAGCTTCAGAGCAGCTTTCAGACTAATCACAAACCTGAAGTTACTATTTGTTACCGCAGTGATGTCAGGAGCACACACCTCCCTGCATATCACAGCTCCCTGACAGCCTCCAGCCTTTCCCACCCCTGTTTCCCCACCCTGAGGCTGTGGTAGGCACACCACACATTCTCCAGATGGTGGCAATGAGAAGGACCAGATCCCTTGGCAAACAGACGGGCACCCAGACAATGCGAGACCTCACCCCACTGAGGTTTTAGGGCCATGGCCATGAGTCTCAATAGTGTTATAATCTGTGTAAACTCATCTGGGTTTGGGTCATCACTCATGTCCAGGTGTACCCCAGCACAAACCTATATTCTCTTAAATGGAGCACCATTGTGGTTACTCCCTGGTTTCTTAGCTTTGGCAATTGCTATTGGTTGCAAGTTAAAGTTTCTCATGAATTTTTTTTTTTTCTTTTTTTAATTTGAGTGAAGTTGCTTTCCTGTACCTCCATGGAAAATGTCCAACATTTACAGACTAAGGTTGCTTCCAGTAAAGGCATGGTAAATATGAGCTCAAGGGCAATGGCACCAGCAGTCAGGGAGAGCCACTGGGTGCAGGAGTCCCCTTGTGAGCCACAGAGCATCCCATCTGAGGCACACATTTAACCCTTCTCAACACCAGACAAATTTGTACTTTAAAGAATTAGAGTGGTTTGGGTTAGAAAGAACTTCAAAGATCATCCACACCCAATCCCTCCACCATGGGCAGGGACATGTTCCACTAGACCAGGTTGCTCAGAGCCCCATTCAGCCTGGCCTTGAACATTTTTATGTATTTAAAAGTCAGGAAGAAATATATCAACTACATTCAGAGCTGAAGAAAAGTATAGAGTTTTGCTGCCAATATTGCCTTAACTGGGACAGAAAATGCTTTCCCCATTTGCTTATACAGGAGAAGTAATTTCTTTGCAGATGGAGAGAAATTAATTTTGGGACAGAACCTTAGGTTATATCAGCTGAATTACACTGATCTACAGATCAAAGATAAGACTTCATTAACTTAAAACAAAATGGTGGAATTCATTTTTAAGTGATAATGCAAAACCTACACAGAGTAGACCCTCCAGTACAGTGAGAAGTAAGAACTGTCTCTTCCTGTGAAGTTGCAGATTCATTTTCATAAATGTATGAAATACTTCTCAAGCTAGTGGGAGTTGCTGTGCAAAGAACTTCAGTGCATTTAAAACACTCTTAAAGGCATTAACCTCCCACATTTTATGTTACAGTGTTCCCTAGGTAACCTTGGGGCACGAACATCTCACTCCATGATGTGCATTTCCCCAAGAGGCTGTTAGAAGGAAAATCACCCCAAGACAGCAACAGCATTCAGACATCTTCTCTTTGAGTTACACCCTCATAACACCAGTAATATCAATTCATCTTTCCTCCCAGTAAATCAGAATGTTCCAGTTATCAGTACTTAGACACACACACAAATAACCTTAACAGAGCACATATAACTCATATAACTTAAAAAATAAACAAACCCTTCAGCAAGCTAGCGATAATTGTGTAGGCAGATGAAGATCGATGGTGAATCCCAGGGTACTGAAGTAGTAATTAAAAATAAACAAACAGGAGATAAAAATAGAACTTAAGCAAAGTATTTTCCCATAAGGGGTATACAGTAGTCAAGCACCCTATGGAAAAAAAAAAAAAAAAAACCAACAAGAACAAATTTCTTTCTATTTTAAGTAAAATGAGATTCATTTTCCTGCAGAAAATGGGCTGCAACCTCCAATTAAGTCAATTATCAAAGCCAGAATAAATTCCATTTTTTTGAGATTAGTAAATACTCAACATTTTTGAAAAAATCAGAGAGATCTGACCTTGGCTATGCAAAACTTGTGAGTGTGACTTCTGCAATGCATACCAGTCAAACCCTCCTCTGCCACCTGAAAGACCATGATGAACGTGGTGTTAAATGCCTTAGCCCAGCTCCTCTGCCTGAGTTATTTAACACAAAATCAGAATACAAACATAAGTGTCTACGTAAACAACACTCCCTTGGAAAGGAGAGAGGGTATATTGTGGCATCACTTCAAACAAAACACAAATACACTGGAAATCTTGCTTTAGCTTTCTCTTCTGTACTTTGAGAAATGTGATGATCATGAAAAGGTTATACAAGCATTCAGTGAGAGATACAGATCCACAAAAGGATACTCCGGCACAGTCCATTAATGCTCCTTGTGCATAAAACCTTTGTGTTTTGCCTTCTGGGAGTAGACTCAGTTTAATTTCAAGTGCAAAATTTAGAAATATAAAAGGAAGGAATAAAACAACAAGGAACACCAGCTTGACATTCTTTTTACTTTTTTATATAATTTCTGATTCTTCATTATAGTTACAATGCTTTGTGCAATTTCACTTAAACAGCTTTCATCAACACTCCACAGAGTAATTTTCAGCCTTACAAGATTCTAACTTGCAGTTAAGTATACAAAAGCATGGTATTTTCTTACTTCAGTTGAAAAACTATGCATCATGTCCAAAAATCATACTTAAATACAGAGGGGGGAAAAAGGAGTTCAGCATCCATGGTAGCAACCATTACACTACTTTGCACTATCTACATTTATACGAATATTGTTCCAGTTAAGCTGATGTTTGTTCTGTTCCATATCATGTTCCTCAAGAAATATCCTGGTTCAACAGCTGTGCTAAAACACTGCATCCCAGCCAATGTAAATGCACATAATTCAATTTTGCATATTGGTACCATCTTTTCTTTCTATACACTTTCCACTTCATCCATAAAATCCACTATAGAACTATAGAAATGAGATGAAAAGCAACATGGGGCTCTGGATCACAAAAAACAAAGAAAAAAAAAATCTTTTGGGAAAGCAGCAGCAGAGCCAAGTGTAATCCACAACTGAGCACCTTAATATCCAGAGTTTTCACACTCTGGTCTGAAAAATCTGCTCAATATATACAGGTTCTCTCTAATAAGATCAGGGCTCTAAGATCAGCCAAACCTACCCACTGCTTAGCTGGCACTGAATTTGCTAACACATTTCTCAGACTCATACTCACTAATGGAGCCTTGAAAACTCTGCTGAGGTCAATAAGGATAGGAATTCTGAAGTCTTACTCCCTAGTTCCACAGACTGTGGGGGGGTTTTGTATCCAACCACCCTTTTCTGTATCAAAAACAGAAGCAGACCTTGGTCACTGCTTCAAAAATAAAGTTCATTGTAATACTGATGAAAAAAGCACAAGTGTTCCCAAATTCCTCTAAAAATCACTTTTTTGCTTGCAAAATGGGGGCAATGAGAACTGCTTTATCTTAAACATGAAAAATTACCAGCGATCAAGCACAAAGTGCTTCAGAATTGATGGAGGTTGGCTGAGCACAAGTACTGCTGAAAAGCCCAGTCAGGAAGAGCCAGCTGGTGAGCTCTGGGGTGGCATTTCTGGGGAGGGCTCTGTGCTCTGCTGCAGCTCATGTAAGTCCTGCCCTCAGTCAAGCTC
This sequence comes from Donacobius atricapilla, assembly GCA_013397315.1. Classification (NCBI taxonomy): domain Eukaryota; kingdom Metazoa; phylum Chordata; class Aves; order Passeriformes; family Mimidae; genus Donacobius; species Donacobius atricapilla. Next base: position 152,283 of record WBMY01013524.1, on the reverse strand, counting down.
TTGAATTTTAGCTCTGGCCTTGGACCCCAAAACCAGAACCGATGGAGACGTAAAATGGTATGAAAAGAAATTAGAGGTATTCAGGTCAGCAGGAACTGATTTAATTTAGAATCATAGAATCATTTAGATTGGAAAAGACCTCCAACATAATCAGGTCGAGCCTTTGACTGATCACCACCTTACCCACAAAACTGTGGCTCTAAGTGCCACACCCGGTCCTTTGGTGAACATCTCCAGGAACTCCACCTCCCCAGAAAGCCCATTCCAACACTCAACAACCCTTTCCATGAGGGGATCTTTCCTGATGTCGAACCTGAACCTCTCCTGGAACAGCTTGAGTCTATGTCCTCCTGCCCTGTCACTAGATTTAGCTTAGTTTTAGACTGCAGGAACTACCCAACATCCCATTCCCAGCTTCTAACGTTTGTCTTTGAGAACTTCTGGAAGAGCAGTGTTATGCCAGAGGAAGGGTATGCAGCAACCAAAAGAGCTCATAATTAGAGTTGAGACTTGGAAGACTCAATGCTTTCCTTAAAAACAGGCACCAAGCTTTAGCTGTTGTAAATTTTTATTATTCAGAGTGTTAACATAAGTATAACTGCATAATGAAAAATCTGGAGTCAATGGAAATATATGAGTGTGTCCTGGAATGTGAAACAAAGGTGCAAACAATCTCAGGCTTCAAAAGTAAAACCAAGCTGTGGTAGCAGGAAAAATTAATGCTGGTTAATGACAGCTTACTGCAGGACTTGCTCTATCTCCTTACTGTGTATTTTGGCTTCTTCAAGAGCCAGGCATTAACAGTGCAATCAAATACAGCCATTTCAGTGCCCTGTCAGTGCTAATGGTCCACAGAGACACTCCAGCAATCCAGAAAGTTATAGGTTAATTCACCTTAACACATGAAGTGAGTTGTCTAGCCTGGGGAGAACTGGAAAAACAGTGAGTGGGATATACCTGAATTTCTTATCATACAATTCTGTCATTTTACCTTTGGTTATTTAAATTACTGAGAAGATTCAAAACAAGTATGGAAAAATACTGCACTGATCCACACTGTGCAACTGCAAGTGTCAGATACCTCGTCTGAATTAACATCCTCCAGCCCAAAAGCACCACTTAAACCTCAGTGTAATATTTCCTGTAATCTTCATACCACACTTGTATCCTTGTCAAAGGCTGGAGCTATGCATGAACCCAGCAACATAAAAACTTGGAGTAATGTAGGACTATATTAAATTATGCATAACAGAAGAGCAAGTGGCAGATGGTATTGTAGAGTATGCTGAGATACTGGTATTTATACAATAAGCATTAAAATAAACGTGTCTAGATAAATGAGGTTTTTTGCAGGTATGACGCACCTGACACTGAAATAAATGTTTATTTTCAGGTTGCATGCATCATGCACAGGTTATTTTAGACAGATTTGCATCTGTCACATTGCAGGATTGATGTGACACAGAAATACAGACAGTAGTAAAGGGAGCTCACAGTAGCAGGTATTGGAGACAGACAACTACTAGGAGACAAAGGCTTCATAAAACAACAGCAGGGAACAAAAAGAAAAACCTACCAACATCAGGGGAAACAGGAGGGACAATAGGAGGTGGCAAAATGCTTCAAAACGCTTGAAAAATGAAAAATGAGATCAGGAAGTTAAAAGGGACCTGTCCTGGAAAAAAAATTACTGCAAGATGTAACAGCAGCTGCTATGGAGTGTGACAGCCACTTAGGAGAGAGGGAAAAACCCTCCTGCCTTTTGCTCTACTCATTCCAATGAATGGCAGGACTCAAAGACAGGAAACGTTGTCATAAATCAAACCAGTGTCCACCTCTTCCAGTCCTCTGTCTCTGGGCTTGCTCTCATACCCTGGTACAGAAGTGGGAAGTTGAGCTATGGGTCCCTTTTGCTGTCCTCATAAAAATAATATACAACAAAAATCCACTGCAAACAGCACATATAGTATTGCCTTAAACTACCCTGGCAATACTTCCCCACAGTTGTAAACAGATTTTTGACCTTCAAATCTGTTGCCCTAAATAGATGCCCACGTTTCTCGGCTTATAAAAGGATAAAAAGATGGACTTACAAAAAAATCTCCTGTATTTTTGTCACAAAAGAAGAGCTCTAGGAGGAGATGGGTCGCATTATATTCTGCCAGGTCTTGCTTGGAAGAAATTCAAATAATCACATGGGAACCAAAGCAAGAGTTTGAGTGACAGGTGGTAAAAACTTGGTGGGGATAACAGTGATATTTTGCTCATAAGGAATATTAATGATGGAGGAAGAATGCAAATAGCCCAGCTTCTGAATGGGAAGGGAGCACTCCTTTCTGCAGTGCTCCAGACACACCAACAACCCTGTATGTTTGAACAGTTGTCCAGCCTTTCATCACTCTGTCATAATGCCACTGCTCAGTTTACCAGGCATGTAGCTAAGACACTTTGGGGTACTAGGGGAGGTGAAGTGTCGATGCACAAATTAAGCTTTTTTTTTTTCCCTTTACAAAACATCAAAAATAAAATGAATTTAAAGTCTCGTTCCACTGGTGCATTTAGAAGCTCCTCAAATAGTCTATTCCAAATCCACAGCAATTCTATAAACAAAATGAATAGCACAAATCCAGCAAATATATCTCCTGCCAAGATGAGCTCTCCTGTTTTAAAATCTTTTATAGCATCTAATGTATTTATTTGCATCAAGAGGGCATTATGCCAGTTAACATCTGTGTTCTCTAGAGTTGGTAATTCTGCCTCCCATAACTAGTCATCAATTCTGCATGAAAATACACAACTGTCTTTCCACTATAGGTTCTATCTGCTGCTCAAATTTTCCATGCACATTTAGAGAAATATTTAGTGAGATACTTCTGCATAAAGAGACATAGACAGGAAAGGACAATTCAAACATCTTTGGACACCATGCCCCCACCTACTGATGGTATTTATGGACCTTTGTATTCAGAGCTGATATACCATTATGAAAATAATTAAACACCAAATCTCCTGCTAATATAAATTGACATGGTCTCTTTGAAATGTACAGGAAATTTCCCAGATGTCCATCACAGCTAAAGAGTCAGTCTTGAAACCCGAGGGCAATTCACAGTACACAAAATCAGTAAATGCACATATATTTTAATGTGGTTTAAATGACCTTAACTAACATTCAAATCAATGCAGGTGTCTCCTGCTGAAAGACAGACACAATTTCACCGAAAGTAAGGAAATTTTTCTGGTTTATAACAGAAAAACTAGGTGCCAGAATTGTAAACATACTCAATCTCTTTTCAAGTTTAGGTGCCTGAATACCTTTCCTTATCTAGCATTAAATGAGCAGGAAAGAAACCCATCCTGTGCCAGCTAGACATGATAAAGGAGCAACAAAGTCATAGGAGACAAAGCAAGGAACTGAGATTTGGCCAAGATCAGGAGCAACTGGGTGGATCCAAGGTAAGCTATGTGCCAAGCAAAATTATGTAGGTCATTAGAATGCAATGAAAGAACCAATTTTGCTTCCAGCATCACCACACACTTTCCTTCCTCAGCTGACCCTGCTGCCAGCCTGACCAACCCCGGGGTGCAGCTGCCCCACGCTGCTCACTGGCAGCATCCCTAAAGGCTGCAAGCTAAAACTCTGCTTAGAACACCAAAACCTCCAGCTCTCAGCCCTAAAATTCAGTTATTGGGATGACTGGCTTGTCAATGTCTGTGCCCTCTGTACCCGGTTTTATGAGAAAAGCTTCTAGCACTCTACTTTCTGTGAAGAATTACCTTGCAACTGGAAACCCAAGAACTCTGCATTCTTTGCACACAGGCATTAACAGAAAACGCCTGTCCAACAGCACGGTCTGCTGACCATCCTACTAATTAGTGAAGTAACCATTGCCTAAATGACAGGTGGTTCATAAAGGCCACTTACAGATGGCCTGAGGAGCATTAGCAGAAGGACAAGGGGCCACTTTTCACTGCCTCACTCAGTGGTTGCAGCGCACATTTTATTGTCTGACTGTTTCCCCAGGACCCTTTACTACTTCATGCTTGGGATCTGTGCTTTGGTCTCTGCATGGCTTCAGTTGTACAAGAAAATAGCTGTGTAACACTCCAGCAATCAGAACTAGGGATTTCAGATGAAGTGCTGTGTGCTCTGAATATCCACAGAAGAAACATCTTAGAATGATGAGGTCAACAACATACCCAGCGTCTCCTAGAGAAAACACATACCAGTTTTTACTGCTTCTTGAGAGGTTTGTGAGCCAAATTATAGTTCCTATATTATTGTCAAACACTGTACTCAGGTTCCCAGTTTATTAGTTAGAGGCAGGCATTTTATTTATCTGTAGCAGTTACTGTTTTTTCTTTTTTTCTTTCAGGTTTCTCTTCACCTTGGTGTTTTCTCTTGAAATTGCTCATATTTTGAACAAGAAAGCAGATTTATTTTCTGTGATATATGTTCAATTGGTGATATCAGAAAATAAGTAGAACATGGTATGGTCTCAGGTTACGTGTGGGAGCCAATTTTCTAGGATTAATGGCTCAATTAAATGGAAGTATAACTTCAATATTCTTTTTTAAAATGTGTATCAAATCACACCATCATTCTCATTCCTGGAAAATGTTTTAGTTATTTTACAGACCAGTGACGTTCTGAAAGTCAGGTCTTTTTTTGCCTCAATCACAACAGACTAAACTTTCAAGCTTTTGTACACACATTCTTGCAGGACAATTTATAGCAGTGCAATGTCAGTCAATACCACAATTAAAGAAACAACAGGGCTTTCACACTAGCTATGACTGTAAATTACTCTATACCTCTCTGTTCAGATTATTAACTCAATTAATCCTTTTGTCTAGAAATCACCACCTTTATAGATGGTTCTCCAACACAGAAGGTTAAAGTGGAGCTATTCAGCCAAGACACCTTTTGCCTTCCCAGTCTCGATATAAATACTGAAAATGGTTCAAATTTGGCTTCATGCATTTAAAACAGGAAATTATGTACTTCAATATTTGCCAAAAAAATGGTTTATGTTGAGGCTTTTTTGTTCTCTCTGCACAGTGCAATTATCAAAGGCTAATGAGCAAAATTTCTCTCTGAGTAGGTGAGAAATCCTTTGAGTTTTTCCCCCCACTCTTTTCTAAGACTGAACTATGACAGTCAGAGAACTTTATTTAAATGAAAAGCATTATAGTGTTGCAGTGTATTCCAGCATGAATATAGCAGCAGCCAGAATGAAGGAACCACTTACTAATCTTATGTTATTCTACCCAATTCTCCCATACACTTGAGTCATGGTCAAGCTCTTGAACCTCCATATATTGTGATTAATGTAAGCAGCAAGTAAAAGTGTTCTTCTCTGACAGGATGTTTTGACTCCACCTCTCTATTTTCCACTTAGCCCAGACCTGAATGCAATGAGAAATGGTGTGATGAGAATCATCTGAGTAGTTCTGTATAAAAAAAGTACTCTAATATTATTTGGCAAGGACTGCTGCTTCCTAATCATCAGACTCACATCTTCATAACGCAGACAGCAACAATAGGCACTGTCATTTCCTCTAGAATTGGAGCACAAAAGCCTTCAATATGTTTGATTTTTCTGTCTCAGAACTTCTGATTTTCCAGGTTGTCCCTAAACACAAAACACAGAAGTTTTATTGTTCATTTTATAATGAAACACTTCAGCATTGTAGCTTATTGTTTGAATGGTAATTAGGTGTTTTTGATCATCTTTTGAATGCTGCTTTTTTTTTTTTTTTTTTTTATTTAAACACTTATGGTTGTTGAGCAAACTGAGGTATATTCCTGGCTGCCACACTACAAACAATTCAATTTGGCAGGTGCTGCACCTGTCACTGTTTTGTGTCTCCTCATAAGAGCAGAGAATTGCATTGGTGCAAATGTCCCTGTTGGTCTGCCTCTACCACCCATGTCAGCTTTGCAGTTTGTGCTGGCATCCATCAACTCTCACTAAGTTTCTCCACAGATGATGTGGAAACACCAGGCGTTGCAAATTCTGGCCACAGTCTGAGCAATACAGACTTAAGGCATTTATTCCTCAAACATCCCACTCCAACATCTGGGAAAAAAATAGCAACTACAATGCAAGTTCCTGAATTATACTGCTCTATGAGGAAATCAAGGAGGTTTTTTTTGTGCATCAGTATGCATGAAGATCACATATTCTACCAAGAGCAACAGAGCATGATAGAAGTTCATTGTGCTTTAGTGAAAAGGTCATTAGACATTTGAAATAGTAATTACCTGTATCTATTCACTATCCCCTATGACATCCCTAGTAAGAGAGTTCTCTTTTATCATGCCTTTTAGACAGTACATTTCACACACATGATAACAAGGAATGCAAGTTTCTTTAAATTACTTTTATATTTTGAAATAAATGACGTAATACTTTTGGGGGTGCCATCTTTCTTTTGTGAACTTGGAATGAGAAAGTGAAATGCCTAGCAGCAAAAACATTGACAAATATTGTTAGACCTCTCTAAAAAGAACGATTAATTAAATCACAGCACTCTGGTGCATTAAAATACCTTTTGCTAAATTCTGTGTTGGAGAGATAGGAGGAGGCAGCAAGGGGCCACCAGAGTTATCCAAGGCAGAGATATTGCATCCTGCTCAGGCTATGATCAGTTGTTTCATAAAAACAAGATCAGACCATGACCAGCAGCAGCTCCAGCCTAGCTGCGCTTAACTTTTTTTTTTTCCTTGTCCCCAAGAAGACACTTAATATAAAATTTAATCATCCAAAATTGCCAGACCCAGGGCTCCCTTATAAAAATTCCCCTCACTGAAGGGATACAGAATGTTTTTTTAAAATTAAAGCCTTTGTGCTTCACATTTCAAATGCTTTTTGCTTTTTCTTTTTTTTTTTTTTTTGTACCTTCAATGTAAGCTAAAAATAATTTTAATGGTGATTGCCATGGCAATAAGTAAGCTAAGCTCTCAATATTTGAACTTCCAACTAACACTGGAGTGTTCAGTGTTGTGCTTTGACTGAGATTTATCACCCCCAGTTTAACAGAACAAACCCCACACAACACTGAGGTTCATCGTGGCTCCTCTCAGGGCAGCACAGGGAGGAATTCAGATCCAACTGGGAAAGGAAGAGGGACACGTGGAGTGTAAGAAATTTCTTGAAAGTAGGAGTGCTATGTTTTAATAGATGGGAACGCAGCTGTAATAGCTGCTGCTTTCAGCCGGAGGACCGGCTGTGGAGGAGCTGTTCTGCTTTTCCATGGGTACCTCTTCCCAATCCTCCTGCTTTGACACTTTCTTCTGCATAAAGCCTGTTTTACCTGCATTTTTTCCGAGGCAATAAATCCAGTCCTAAGTGAAGAGGTCCAAGTCTCCAGAAATAAACCTGGAGTACTGAAGGTGCCTCCATGACTTTGGTGAGGTACTGAGAAAATGAACTTGCATTGATACCAAAAGAAAACTGTCATTGATAAGACATTAGGAGGAATTTTATATCTCTGCCTTGTCTTATTAAAGATTTATGATATTTCTCTTCATATCACTCAAATTTGGTATATGCTTGATTATAGGGGACATAAAAGATGGGTGATCAAGAAAACTTTCAATGTTTTTTCCTGCTTGACTTGTTATATAAAGGGCAAGGAGCCTGATTTTATAGACCCTAAAATATAAAAAATACTCAAAATCCAATATACAGCTTTTTGTTGTTGTTTGCTTCAATAAATCTACATTTTATCTTCTCTGCAGGGCACAAGTTTATCTTCCAAACAGCATCCATTTTGAAGAAGCACTCATCAGCACTGCAGGATAATTTTTTTGAGAAGTGCTGCAGGATTTCTGACTCCTACGGAGCAGGAGTATCGGCATAATATAAAGATTAGTGCTTAAAACATAAGTAGAGGAGAGTATATCTGCCCTCACCTTTTGTGACAGACAGTGCTTTGGTGTGCAGATGCACTGTTAGAAAATGCACAGCCTCCCTCCAAACTGTAAGAAAAGCAGCAATTTCATGCAGGTGTGTATTCATGACACCAGCGCAGGCAGACAGGCCTGATTCTGACACCACACCTAGCCAGTCACCTGTAACTTGAAATTTTTCACTTGTTCTGCATCTCTGTATAACTTTTCCTCAAATCAAACCCCTAGTTCATCATACTGCACATTACCACCAGGACCCATTACCACAGCTTGAGCCTTTATTAAGGTATCAATATTCTTCCCAGCACTCTTTGCTCCACAATCCCCAATTAAATTACTGCTTTAATTGTCTGCTGTCACTGACAGATAGGTGAGTTCATGTGCTACTCCTCAGCAGCAACTGAAGGTACTTGCCTAACTGCAGAATTACAGTACAGATTTTAGTGTTCTTTCTTTATGCATAAGAAATGGTCATAAATCATTGCTTCAGCACAATCTGCTCCAAATGGTGTGTTTGGGGATTTTTTTTTCCCTTTTTCCAGGCTATGATTCACACTAGCACTTGCCACTGGCCTGATTTAAAAGTTATCTTCTTCTTTCCAATTTTAAAGGTCCTTTCTGCTTTCCAATTTCTATCAATATTCTGAGAGCGCTAATATTCACCGTGAGTATTTCTCTTAAAACAGAGAGGGTTTTTTAAGTAGCTGTCCATATTTTGTGTGCCGAGGAATCCTTCTTATATTTCAATGAACGTCCAAGAATGAGGAAAGGGATTGACACTCTGGAGTTAAGTGAGAAAACCAAATTCTTTAAGTTTTCTAGTAAATAATACATAGTTTTACCTGGACTAAGCCTCACTGTGTTCCATCCAGAACAAGAGCATGATCAGAAGCAATAGCATCGACCTGCACACGGCTAAAAGTGACAGTGCCTCCAGCCGCACAATATTCTTTTTATTCTGTTTTGATTGTTTTATATGAGATCAGAGACTTAAACTGTGCTGAAGTGCTTTATGGCTCCAGCTAAGTTAAGAACTGACATTTTAATGGCACGTTTGAGGAATTTATATGGACAAGTCACCTGACCCTAATGTGATAGCTTCAGTGTAGCCCCAAGTAGTTCAGCCCAGACCCTGCAGGGTCAGACAAAACCGTAACTCTCTTTAGTCTCGGAGCTATTAAAATTCAGCTAGACTGCGAAGTTGACAGCTGTTTACTGTAAGGTTACCTCCTGCCTGCCAAATAATGGGGCTGCTCTTGGCACCTTTCCACCCTCTGAATGGAGAAAAGGCTTCCTTGTCATCAGAACGGAGCTGAAAACGTCGCGTTCCTGCAGCCGCAAACGTGGGTACCTCGGAACAGGCTTCAGTGAGACTGAACTGGTCCATTCCCTCACCTTGCTTCTCTGCAAAGACAATGTCATCACAACATCTGAGGGGGACTATAAACTCCGACCAAAATTCTGCCCAGTGATACTGGCAGACCCACAGAGAGATTAGGAGTAATGGCACCTGCTTTTGCAGAGCCTCTAAGCTTTCTCAGGATACCCATGCTGCTGTGGGAGAGAAGATTAGGCTTGCTCCCTTAGCTATAAGCAACACGAAATACTTTCTCCTTTGTTACGTGGAAAAAAAAAAAAAAAAGAAAAAAAAGCCATAATTTTTTACCATCAGCTGCCAAGAAGACGCATATTAATGATTAAAAAGAGACAAATGTCATGTCGAGGTCAAGAAACAGCACAGAAAAGTCAGCAAAATCCTCTCATTAGAGTCCTAGTCCCCATTCCTCATAATTTTGTAATTCTGTGTTTTACTGTTTCTAAAACCACTCTCCCATCTGTAGAAAACATTTTGCATTATAAGAGTATCAGCTAAAAATAGGGTAGGGAATACAACTCCCCTTCCTTTTCAGCTTTCCAGCTCTCCTGTGTGTTCTCTGCACAAGCCCATGAGTTTGCACTCCCTATCACAAAGCTTGGGTGTCTCACCAAAGAGGACAGACCCTCCTCATTTTCCTTTGCAGTCAAAGCCATGCTCAAAGTTACAATTCAAAACCACTCACAACACGTGCAAACAAACAAAATCTTCCATTTTTCAGCCACTCTACCTGTAGAAGGTTACATAAAAGGCAATAAAACTACAAATTCTTCCTCTTGCTGTGTTTTAAAAAGTAAATAGAGAGATAACTAGTAATTTTCACTCAAAAAATGCAGTGTAACTACCTACCTGCAGCAGCACTGCTGGGTTTCTGATCCTCACAAGGAGAGCTGCCAGTCCAGCACCCCAGCTGGCTCAGGTGCCCAACCTGAAAGGTGGAGCCCCCCTGAAACCCTCTACCTTTAACATTTCCTGTAAATTAGCTCCAAATAGCTTTTCTTGCACCTGCCTTGTTTGGGTCTTAGGCTCTGTGTAAGCGACCCCAAGTCCCAAACTCAGTGTGGGAGTTGACTGTGGTGAGCAGCAACTGCTGTGTGGGTGTTTCAGGAGCTGGCTGGGAGGCAGCTCACTGATACTTCTAGGTTTTAAGTCACTTGATAACTTCTGAAAATTTTTCCAAGTGCTTTGAACACCACCAAACGTGAACAAAACCAGGATGCAATGGAGAAACTCCTTGCAAACCCAAAAGGTGTTTTCACCCTAAAATGAGCTGCAGAGCAGATATTTGTCAGTCATATGGAGGCTCTGAGTCCAGGCTTAGTGCAGGTCTAACTCCCCAGGCTGAGGGCAGCAGCTACCTGCTGCTTG
>WBMY01013524.1:93994-141604 GCA_013397315.1 Donacobius atricapilla | reverse complement strand
CATCCCATCCCATCCCATCCCTCTCCATATTATCCAGTGAATTTTGCTGGTACTCCCACTCTCTTCATCATCCATCGATGGTTGGCTGTTGTGTTCCCCAGAAAAGCAATCTCCACACTTTCTGGGCATTAGGACCAACTGTAATTCCCATTTATTTTACTTGGCTCACTGCTTGTTATTTACCAAGCCCTCCTTGGTTTCTGTGCTGTTAATTCCTCTGTTTTCCACGACTAAGATGGATGTTGAGTTCTTAGCAAACAGGACTGTTCAACAGATGGCTGCTCACTTCATGCTCTATTGGACTGATTGTTTGGTCTTTTTATAATTAGATTTTTTCTGGTGCTTTGTATTATTTTAATGAATCCTTATTAATGGATGGGGCTAAACAAAAAAGGCTCTCCTCAAGTGTAATGATTTTTAATATTAAGAGCAGGGCTTCTCACATAACAGCTTGAAAACCATCTTCAGATTCTACTTGTGCATGTGCAGAAAATTGTTTTGGATGCCATTATTTTTAAAAACTCAAGCAATTTTCTTCAAACCAAGATTATTTTCTTCCTCTAATGAGTATTATAAAACCTGTCAGGTCTGAGGCTTCTATCTTTAGTCATTTGTTGGAATTATGCAAGTCCAGAATTTAAAATAGAACATATGGAGCCTCCTGACTTGGTTCAAAAATGGCAGAACTAATTCCATAGAAAGATTTCTCGGAAAAAAAAGCTGACTTTGAAGCCAAGTGGATCATGGAAAATTTTAGCAAAAAGTATATTTTGAGAAGGTATGAATTGCATAAAATGCTGTGTTGCATCTTAATCTTAACTTTAGCATTTGCTATCAGGAATGCTGTAATAACATTATAATTATCTATAATATTTGAGAAATTTTTGTTCATCCTACTTAAAGGTAATGCAGTGTGAGTCACTAAAAATTATAAAACTGANATTTACACAGAGCGAAAAACAGACTCGATAAAATTGAACATCCCTGACCTTTTGGGCAGTATGGTGCTGGACACTGAGAAAAAGTTACTCTGTGAGGCTTCTATTGCCATCTGTTATTTCTCTCTCTCTCCTTGGCAGTTTTTCCCAGTGACAGGGTGGCGGTGAAGGTCTGAATCCAGCGATCTGAGTGGGTGATATCTATCAATCTTGTGCCACACGTATGCAGCATTGCTAGGCAACAGGTAGCAGCACGACACCCACACCCTGCAATTTCCTTTTGGTGACTGAGACTTCTACTATATTAATTATACTGAACTTTATTTCATGCGTTTCAGGCATTAACTTGTATTTTTAAAAATTCTTTGAGCTAAGATTACTTTCTGCTGCTTGTTGAATGAACAAATATTGGCAACTGATAAAATCATCATTCTAACAATTGCTAGATATGAATGTGGCACATGAAGGCTTCTAAAATTGCAGATAAGTGTGGTATCAGATTATTTTGTGTAGAAAATAACTATACTACAAGGAAAAATTTTTGTTAGGCCTTCAAAACATAAAAGACATTAAAAAGTGAGAGGATAACTAGGGAGGAAGTTCCTTTATTCTCTACTTGCTTTCTCTACTCTATTTTTTTGCTGGCTCCTCTCTTTCAGTGGTTAGGATGCTACGGAGGGACTAAGCTGCAGATTTGCTTTCATGCCCTATCACAGACTTTTTGTGTGACCACAGGCACATGAGGCTGTGTTTTACTACAGAGAGAAGGCAAGTGAGCTGCACTCACTTTACTCCTCTTGAATTAGCCCAGCTTAGGAGAAATGGCCAGCCCTTCAGCATTATTGCACCCTTGCAGGCAGTGTATTTTCCTATGGATCTGGGATTTCTCAAGGATGTGTTCCACAGTTATTTAAACTGCAATAAACTGGGTCATTCTACGTATTTAATTTTGAAATAATTTGCCTGTCCTTTCTGAATACACAAAGGAAATCCCTGAAATGTGCTCAAATGGAGCTAGTCTATTTGTTGTAAAGTGCTTGGGTTAGCCACTGATGAGTAATAGTAAGTTCAGCTTTAGTTCACACCCCCTGAGAAACCAGGCAAATCAAATTAACAGTAGCATCATATTCGTATTCAAAGTTTTGCCAGCAGGCAAAACAGTTTGGGGCAACCCCTGAATTACAGCCCAAACTACATTTGCAGCAAAAAGCTCTTTGAAGGTGTGTTCAAATTAAGTTACCATTATTTGCAGAACTACCACTGATTTCTGTGTCTCAGCTAAACATAAGTAATTTAGCAGGCCAGTATAATTCATGAGAAATTGAACATAGCCTTAATCAACTTAACCTCACCTGTATCATTTTATATGCCACAGTGTTTGTGAGCTGACTGTGAACTCTGTGTGCACATACAAAGTTCCTTGACACATGAAAATTCCATATCAGTGCAGATAGTTCCTTAAGAGCAGCCTAATTTTTGCCATGTTAAGGTGATTGGAAAGAAGGAAGAACTCTCCAAACCTTTATGTAATTTTTTTCTTCAAGACAAGTGCATTTATATGATATATTTTGTAAAGCAATTATTTTTATAAATGAAGCCTCTATTGAGTGTGTCCATGGGATCTGAATCAGCATTATTTATTGTGCAGGCATGGCCTGCACTTTCATGTTTATCTGAGGATTATTTGCTGCTGTTACTCACCAGGTTTTATGTTCAGATTATATCTATGACTGGAATTTACTTTCCATTCAGAAATTTTATCTGAATACAAAGGGAATGAATTCAAGAATTTGAAACGAACAAAGAAATTTTTCTTTTCTTCTGCAGCTGGACCTCTCCTGCCATTGGCTCAACATTGCGAAGGGAAGCAAATTGCAGTGCTGAAGGCAGATCTAAAGATATAAAGGCTGTTGTACTTGGCTCTGAGGTTCAGCCAGGGGGAAAACGAGAGAGCAGTAGCTTTAGAAGGCATTTTCCCTCTCCATTTAGGCTTAAAAAATCAGTACTGGGATAGTCCCAGGCAGGTAGCTTTGTTTGAATGCAGAGCTCTCCTGGATGCAGGGCAGGCTCCAGGAGGAAAGTCCAAGGGCTGGGAGCAGCAGGTCAGGCACAGCCTGCAGAGCAGCGCCAGGAGCGGATCTGTGGGAGACTCCACATCCAGCCATGATTAATGGGCCTGGAGAACGAGCTCTCCAGCTACCAAACACCTCCTTAACACCGAAACCCGCTGGCCTAGGCAAAAAAATGCAGCCTGACAAGCCCACATAAAAACCTGCACCGGTTTTTGATTCGTTTGTTCCCTGTTGCTGCACAGTTCTGTGCCAGACACGAGCCCAGCGAGAGCAGAAAACCCTGCCATGTTTGCAAATACTTGGTAGTCAAATAGGAGCACGACTTTGAGAGTCAGAATTTATTGCTTAAAAATGCTGTTGTTTAACCAACAGAGTGGTTTCAGTTGCCCTGTTAGTATTTGGATTGTTGTAATTTCTGCTAAGAATTTAGCAGGCAACATCAAAAGCTTTAGCTTGGGGAATTCCTAAGCAGGGATATGTTTAACACAATTACAGATGTATTTGTAGAAGATGCAGAACTTGCTGTAGGAACTGATAATTTAATTTGATTCGGGTTTTTGTGATTCATGTGCCTAATATTCTGAGTACTATATTAAAAAATAAATACAACTTAATTTTTCATAGGGCATTGCTTTGTTCTGCTATACAAGCAAAGAGCTGATTACATGGAAGGCACAGCTTTGATTGGCTGTAAAAATCAGGACCTCATTGTACTGTGAAATAGCTTTCAAATACAGCTAAAGAAAACAGGCTTCATATACATAAATACACAAAATCCCCAGGGAAATATTAACACCATATTTTAGAATTTTATGTTGAAACTCACAAATAATATGAAGCCTTGAACACCAGCAGCTGAAACAGAAAAAAAAATGTTCTTCATAAACTATTTATAATATACATTCCTTAAAATGTTAACTCCCAGTTTTGCACCAGGATTTAATGCAACTGCCATGAGACTTTTAAGTAAAGTCTCCTCGTATCTCCAGGCTACATCCTGAGATCAGCAGAAGTGCTGGCTTTACCATTTTCATAGACCTGATGCAGCAGTAGTTCAGTGACAGACAGTGAAATTTCACCAGTGAAACTGAGAGAATCAGGTCCATGTTTATTAAGTAGAAATATTTCTTTATGGGTTCAGGAGATGCTTAATACATGTCTGGATGTACATGATAGGCAGGGAAAAAACATTCTCCTGGTCTGACTGTATAATTTAAGATGCATATGCCCCCGGTATCTCTAAAACCTCATGTAAAACAAGTTTGCTGCATTTCTGGATACCATGAAGGTCAAAAGGATTTAATAGACTTTTTTACCTTATTTAAGCAGTGCACCAGTAATCAAATTCTACTCATTGTTAAACCCCTGTAGCTACCTGCAACTAAGCAAAACCCCTATAATTTACAATAAATACAGTGTATCATAAATCTGGGTAGACAGAAATTTAAGACCTAAAGGCCTAATAAGAAAAGAATCCTTTGGCAGAGGAGGCAACATTTGTATGGATTTTCTACACAAAGTCAAAATCACTCCCCTCCCAATTGCCCCTAGAAAGCGCAAGGGACGTTACGTGCGATACCTACTGCAAGCGAGATTTATTATTTGGTCCAGCCTTTTAGAACCTCTTCCATTCCCAGTGGCGCCCCTGCAGAGCCAGGTTTTGTGCCGGGGAAGGAAGGGAAGAGGAGCAGGTGAGCAGCAGAGCCACCCGGGGAGCGAATCGATTCGGCACCGGGAGGGAGCTGTCCTGGGCATCCCGGAGCTGGGCTGCTCTGCCAGGGAATGATGATGCGCTGTGCTGTAAACCTGCCACGGATGAGGAAAGCGCGGAGGCCAGAGACACATCCCGAATGGGCCCGTTTCACGGGATTTCTCCTCCGGAATGTGGCTGTCAGCGCTGCAGCCCAAGTCAAGGCGGTTTCATGCTCCAGGAGGAGCGGACGCAGAAGTGCAGTTTCAGGAGACGAGAACAGAGTGATGAAGCTGCTCCTCACTGTCTGAGTGGCTGTATCAACTGAAAATAATTCTTCCAGGAAATGCCAGGATTTTTTATTTTGTTAGGAAGTTGGGGATTAGTGTGTTTATGTTCATGATTAAGCCGTCTTTGTTCTCAATTTTCAGGTTGCCTAAGTTTGAGAACTGTAAGTTTATAAAACTTAAGACACCAGAAGTACTTTGGCACTCAGAAGACATCAGCACCTAAAGCAGCTTGGCTTTTGTTTGCATATTTTCTAATGCTTTGCTCCTCATGAGGGTGGACAGAGAACACTACCAAACTGCAGAGGTGACATTTTGCTGATGCACAGGACAGCCAACAATAAAAGAGGAAATGCTGGTATTGGGCATATGTGTATTTTTCCCAATGCTCTTTTGTTGGTTCAGCTTCACAGAGTGATGATTTTTTAATTTGCTTTTAAAAAGACAGAATTATCTTGATGCTATTTAGCCTTCAAATTTCCTCAGTACATATATGCATATATGGATAACATAACAAGAAGACAATGAAAAGAAGAGTGCTCCTTGATTCCTTATTTCTTTTGTTGAACTGTTTCAAATTCTCTTCTTGGAGGAAGATGTAATAGTTTCAGCTGAAATACAGAAAGCTAATGATGTACAATTCTAATGTGCAAAACAGAATCCCTATTACAAGGACCCTTAGACAATAAACATATAATGAGTCCAGAAGTAATTTCTCACTGAAAGCTGATGGTTCCAGAGTCCTTGACCCGAGTGTGGGACTTGTTTTGTCAAGATGGCCAAAGCCATCACAAGTACATTAATTGGAAAAGGGCAAAATGATTATATCAAGACGTTGAGAAAACTATTCAGACTAATGAATGCAATCTACGGGAAGATCAGCCAAGGTTAGCACCAGATGTTTCTTGTCCCACGTGCCACAGCTTGATTGTATTGTAATTAATTCAGCTGAAAACTCTCTGTGAGAACTGTTTTCAGCACAATTTCAAGCTTGGTTTCAAATACCAGAAATCATTTCTGATTTCTTAAAACATCCTGGAAAAAATGTGAGACTCTGCAAGTTAAAGCATGCCAAAAAGTACTTATAAAAATTACATTTAAAGAGCATTAAAAGAGTATTCTCAAAATAGTTACGATTACCACCAGACCTTTGGGGCTCAGAGCCCAAAGGTACAGCACAAAAGCTCAGGGCTTTATCCAATAAACATTTGCCCTAGATCATACTCCAAGTTCGGAAGTACAACAGAATTTTGAACCAAGTCATACTAGTATTTATCCAGTTCACCACCCAGAACATGAACAAACAAAAAAAATCAATATTCCACAAAGTATTTTACAGCTCATCCTCTATTGTTTTATGGCATATCATACCAAACACCTACTATATTCTTGTTGGGAAGAAAGATGCTTGTAGTTATTTAAAGTTTGGGGTCCAGTTAAAACTGACTTTAATGAAAGTCAGATACTAACAGGCATGAAGTTAAGAAATAAATAAAACAGAACATACTTTATCATAATATACCACTTTATTTTGCTGCAATATTTACAGAAAGTACACATTGAAATTGCACTTCCAAACCACTTTAAACCTAATTCTGGATAATACAAGCCTGAGACAAAATGAGATATGTTAAAAATTATGATTCTGGTTTTCCCAAAGCATTGACCACTAGAGTCTATATTTAACTTTAGGTAGAATTGTGTTCAGCATGCCTGAAAACTGGGCTCTAAATTAAAAATAAGTGTTTTCACCTGGGTAACATCCCTGTAAATACCACCCACGAATTATATCATTTCTTCCCATAGGAAAATTGTCTTCTGGATTATTTTAAGACCATAGCACAGACCAGTGTCAGCCCTCTTACAGGCTGCATACTACTGGAAGGAGAGAAGGAAGGATTTATTTGGAATCTTCTAATTGACCTCAGTGGGACTGGGCCTGGACCCATTAAAGCATTTATGAAAAGCAGTTTTAGAGCATGAAGAGTACCCAATGTAAAACATTAATATCCAGGTAATATTAAAAGTAATCTGTTTCAAAATTGCAGGCAGGGGAGGAGCAAAATCCTCTTGCATTCAGGACTATATTCCTTCAACTTTCTGTTGATCTTTTATATAATTATTTTTTAAAATGTTGCAGAGAACAAAACTGTTGTTTTTCCTCAGGCTAATCCTTCCTCAGCACTGACCCAAGTGTTAGTGACACTCCTTGCTTTCAGCTAGGTCCTGCATTATCCTGATTTTTGCACTAATGTGCCAACATATCACAGCTCCATCCTTTCCCAGGAATGACGAAGGCAGTTGAAGGCATTAAAACAAATAGGCCTCCAAAATTAATGTGTTTTCCAGGAAGTAAGCGCAGAGGTATCCAAAGCCAGGGGGAATGTTCAGAACAGGGGAATTCAATTCCAGGGTGCCACAAGACGTTCTCCATCACTACAGCATGGCAGAAACCTGTTCGTAATGCTATGATAGATGCTCTAAATATGCCACTTACTCAGAGTTATTGGATATGGGAACATGCAAATCTACCAATAATGCTTTTGCTTTATGAAGGGCACAGCTACCAGAGGTAACTGGCTCCCTAAGGGTTTAACAGGAGCTTTTCAGATGGTTCCAAGTCCAAACACAAGCTGCTGCTGGTGTGTGATCTGTAACAAGTGCCTGCATGGAATCGCCCAGGGAAAGTGAAACCAGCCAGCAACAGGAAATGCTGCCCTATAAACACAAAAAGGTTGGTGGGAAACATTTGTGACCTTCCCTGTCCAATACACCTTTTCTCCAATTCCCAAATCAGTGGCTTTTCCTGTTGTCCTTTACTAATTACTTCCAGGGCCTCCCCAAGTGGTCAGTGGCCTTGGAACACGCGGATGTTGTGTGGTGTCTCTCCCGAGGAGGAGGAGCCGTGTGGTTATCCCACAGCAATAAAGGACATAATTTCAGTCAGTTATGTAGCAGCCCAGCTTTTGACTAGAAAAGATCTGCAAGAGCATGTGATGCCAGTGCTAATTTTCTCTTCTGCTCTCAGAGGGACGCGAAGGAGTTGCCTCACCCAGGGCTGTGAGTGTTCCCATCCAAAGGTTGTCCATGCTGGAGGTCAACATTTCGCTTTTTCTCCCAACCTCTCTCCAAAGCCCTCCCCTGACTATCTTTGACTATAGGCATTGAGGTAATTAAGACTTGGTATTTAGCAGCTGAAAAGCAAAATGTTTTGATTTGAGAATTTCTTTTCAATGTCTCTTGAACAGTGTGGTCCTCTTCGTGTCCTCTTATTTAATTTGTGCTTCCTACCTGGGCTATGTCTTACACAGACAACTGCAGCCTGTTTCTCAGACAACTCAAATTTGAACCAAACACAATTACTTTCTTTTCTTGCTTGTTTTTCAGGAAAAAAATAGATTTGTTGCAGGGCTACAAATTTTTAGGGAAAAGGCAAAATCTCTGCTAGAATTACCTGGAGAACGTTTTTCAAGCAGGTCTACTTTTTTTTTTTAAGGTCTGCTCCTAGTGAGGAATCTTTGATGTAAGCAGCAAGACTTTTCTTCTGCCTAGAAGACCTATTGATATATCACCAAATAGAGAGCAGAGAAAAAAACCCCACTCTTGTGTGTCACTGGATTCTTAATCTATTTTATGAGCCTTAAACACTACAATTCTTTGCACAGTAGAAATTTCAGAAGATCCAGAAACTCCATTTTTCCCCTCCTTTCTTTTCTAAACCTGAAGTTTTATGTTTCATGAGTATTTTTAAACAGCACAAACCTTTTTAGGCTTTTTCTTACCTTCCTTATCAAGAAAGAAAGAAGAAATCTTGTGAATCAGATCCCACGTGCATAATCACACAACTCTACGAACCAAGTGCATCCATAAAAAGCATTCAGCTCTAACATTGCTGTATAGGGAATGCTTAGACTTAAAAATTATGCTGTTTGGACTAGCAACTTTGAATGCATGTTATGAGCAATGTATCTGCACTAGTATTTCTTATTTTCTTTTTTTAGCTTAAATCAGGGGACATGAGAAACCTGACAGTATCTACAATAAACCTGCTGATTACTTCACGTTTTGGAATTCTCATTCCTCTTTTTGTTTCACATTTCCATTATACTAATAAGCACACAGCTAAAACATTTCTTTAAAAAGGATCAGATCTCAATTGCCAGCCAGCAGGTTTACAGTAGTAACCTCAACCAAGTTTATAATGATTTCACATTTGTTACCCTTTACAGAGCCAGGGCTCACTATTAAAATTATGAGTTGGGTGGGCTGAATTCACCACGTACCTTGGGAAGACTCACTTACAGTGGATTTTCCGTCTTTAATTTTAGACACAAAGTCACATCCCAGACTGGGGCTCGCCACAGAGGTGAGGGAATGGTGGCCAGGGGTGAGGGTGTGGATATGATGGGGACATAGGGGAGCAAAGGGCTCCTGGCCATCCCAGAGGAAATCCACACCTCCTCCCTGTTGCCTTCATACTTAAGGGAGTGGGGACTAATGAGGGAGCAGCTTCTCATTTGTTTCACCTCACCCCGATTCATAGTCCAGCTTCAGCAGTTTCCAGAGACAGCAATTGGTTTCTTCCATCCATCTCTCTTCCACCTGCCCAAGATCCCTTCCTTCTTTCCATCACACAAAACCAATCTCTTTACATCTGAGCCATCTCCACTCAGGAATCTCATCTGGCAACAGTGACCAGCTTAGGCCTTTGTCTCAACCACTCTCCAGGGTCTCCACCCAGAGGTTTTTCCCTCTCCCATTAGTCACTTAGGAGTCAAAGCTAAATCTTTAAAGATTTAGGTAAAGGGCCTTCTTTTTTATTCTAGTTTTGTTGTCATTTTGCGTCTTACTTCCAGTCCCATTTCACTGTATCTACAAATCTTCTTTTTGTCCTTTTTTTTTTCCTTTTTTTTTCTTTTTGAGCAAAAAGGCTGAATTACTGTTTATCTGCATCTCCCTGTATCCTATCTCCAAATTACTGCACCATGAACAACCCTCTAAACAGAAACCACACACGGGAGAGACACTGGGAATACTCAAACTGCGGGGAAAGGTTTGATCAGAGGTCACACTATTAGGCACCAGAGAGCCCAGCTACACAGGCTCAGGAAATTCAGTTTCATTAGCTCTACTCATCACCCAGCTACACATTTCACACTCTATCATTTCCTCTTATTTCTCTATTGGCTCCTCAGGTCTTGAGTGCTGCTTCCCTCTTTACTGAGACCCGAGGCATTCCCATTACACTTCTTTCCCCATTGTGTTATTTTGACCCTGCTGCCTCTTTCCCCTCAGTGTCTTGCTCTGCATTTAGAGCCAGAAGATCAGGAAGCATGGACAGGATGCAATGATTCATCCCTCTAGCTCTCACCTGAACTGTACAGCCACAGCAGGGAAATTAGATGCCATATATAAGCTGTACCTGGGGAAGCAAATGTGCAGCGGAAGCAATAGGGCTGGGGGGGGGAAGAAAAAAAAGAAAGCCTGGCTTGGAAGCAAATTTATTCACTTATCTGCAAAACAACGTTTTAGCAATATGGCACATTTGTTGTGTTTCAAGGTTTTGTGCCTTAGTTACTTGATTAATCGTGCTGATTTCGCTTTGTGTTTCTTGTTCGTCTCCTCCTGGTTGTGGGATTCTTCAGTCTTCAGTGCCTAAGAGGAATGCTAGGCACCGGGCTGGGACTGCTTCTGGGATGTTTATGCCATTTCCCACTCTATTCTGAAATGCTTGTTGAGCCCTTGCAGTGTTCCAAGTTGTGAACATAACTCCAGCATGTTTTCCTCCATCAGTTCTGCTTCGTGGCCTGCAGTTACAAGGTTTATCTGGCTGGGTTAGAAGCAGCAGGGACTTCATAATATACTGCACTTTTTAAATGCATTACCAGAATTTCTTTAGAAATTAAGATTATCAAGTTACTCTAATTTAAGTGTGTTCAGCAATTTAGTCTGCTAGAAAATTAATTACTTCACTTAAAACACTTTTCTAAAACATCTTTTAGAATTTTTTTTTTTTTTTAACCACATATGTTAGTGGAGCTCAGGTCCTGATGAGCATGGATATACCTTCTCCAGTGCTCCAGGGTGGGAAGGAACCTCTGCTTACATTCAGTGGTTTGAAATACAAGTGGTACAAGAAGGGTTGTCAGGGTATTGATATTCCCTTCTGGTATATAAAATAAGACACCTTCCAGCAGGTTCTTTCTTCCCTCTTTTCTAAATATTGGGCTGCAGGTATTCCCAGGGAGGTGAGGAGCAGCTGAGCTGGGATGCCTGGTCTGGGGGAGGCTGGAAAGCATTTAGGACTGACTGCCCCAGGGACAGCCATGCAATCTTAGTGTGCTCATCCTTGTGTCCTTCCAGGACGCCCAAGGGCTTGGGCTGAGCCAGGGGTTCACTTCCCAAATGCTTCCCCAGTGAGGACATCCCTCGAGACCCCCTGAGGTGACGGCAACTCTGCCGAGCTGGCTTGGGATCATTTTTAAACAGGGTTTAGGGAGGCAACTGCAGGAACCCTGGAAGGGAGGAGCTGCCCCGCCATGGGTACGCTCTCTGCCCCTGAAGGGAGTTCATTTCTCTGTGCCTGATTTCTGTATCCCCATTTCACCTCAAAGGAGGCTTCTTTCCTCTGCTTGGCCTACTTCAAAACATCTGGTACAATGAATATAAAGAACTATAGCAGGAACTTGATCTGAGATGGCACTACTTAATTTTATTGTAATAATGGTAATAAATCTACTAATCACAAACAATGTGCTCCATGTAGAAATAGATTTAATACATCTAACTGGATTTTGAAATTGGTTTTCCTGAATGGACACCCATGCTTCTTCAGATCACAAGAGGCATCTCAGATGGTACTTTGAAAGTTGATAGAATACCTGTCATCTTGATACTAGGATAAAGTGGAGAAGGAACATTAGATTTCTACTGTAGGCCTGTGAAAAGTAATTTTTTTTTCAGATACTTGGATTTTATTTCATTATGTTTCCTTTTCTTCATTTAATTTAATAATATGTTTCAAATCTATTTATCCAAATGCATCTGTTTTATACTTGGGGAAATACGATCTGAAAAGAAAATGTAACTTTTTTCCAGTAAAGTTAAAAGAATGAAAGGCAACTAATTTTAACATATTGCCACTTAATGTCATCTTGTTTGCTGATAAAATACATGGTAAAGCATTTTCAGAAATCAATTCTTGAAACAAAACAGAGCTTTCATAGCTAATGAATGGAGATGCATTTATTTATTTATAGGGCGTTCATCATTCTGATCCCTTGTGTTTCACAAATATTAGTAAAATTATCCGTGCTGCACTGAAAAGAAGGGAAGCCTCATTGGCTCCATGAGGCAAAGAAATCACATGGTCTGCCCACACTTACAAGAAAGGTGCATGTAAACTATAACTAGAATGAAAAAAACAAAAAGAAGTTGCTCTTATTATACTACTTAACCAGTAAAACTCACTCTGTCATTCAATACTTCTAACCTGAAACATTAAACACCCTCAGGCAACCAGGGACATCCAACTAGATAAAAATGTTGGGTTGTTGTTGTTAGGGTTTGGTTTTTTTTAATAAACCTTTTCTTTGACCTCTTCATTTCCAGAGCCTTTACTTGATACATGAGTTACATTTCCAAGTATTTTCCTGCAGACCTGAGGACTAGAGAAATTACCTTATAGTATCACTGAGATAAAATACCATGGAGATTGTTACCTAATTACTTACCTTGTGGAAGCTGAGTTGTAAGCAGCCTGCCAAAGGAGAGGGGGCCTGTTTGTATTTCAGGGTGACCATACCTTGGTACTTTTACTGTTTTCAGGAGTTATAATATTGTCATGTCTTACATTCGAATCCAGTTTAAAAAATCAAATTTAAATCAAGTTTTTTATTAGATACAGTCCCTTTATGGTGTCTAAGCCTTAAAAGGTCATTAATTTTAACTGTGCAATGTGGTAATATTGCCAGAATATCCATATCTAAGATTGCAAAATTATTTTGGAAATAGAAAAATCCTGGGATAATAGTATTCAGATGTGACCACTGACTAACGTTAATGGGCAATCTTTGGTCACAGGTAAAAGTGAGTCCTTTGAAGTGCTTTGCATTAGTTTATCTTTGCTCTAACTGAGTCATTAGGGCTCTTAACAACAATTTGAATGGGTAAGCGAGGCCAAAAATGAGAAAATTCTGCATATCACTGCTGTTTTGAAAGAATCCGCAGGAAATTCAGTGTATGTAAAATGTTTTGCTGAATTCCACATTTCTTCCTCATAAATACAAGAAGTCTCTCTCTCTCTGTGGCTCCTTGTTTGCATGTTTAATGTTATGCCACTCTGTGAGTCTCCTCACTCCTATGGAATTCAGATGCTGCATTTGTGCATTTGCAGGGCTGTGACCTCGAGCAACACTTGCTCAATGTAGTAACTACCAGTTGAGAAACAAAACAAAAATCAACTCTAATTGTGCCCATTTAAATTCAAACATTGAAAAATAGCTTAAATATGGTATTTCTGAATGTAAATTTTATAAAAAGTCTGACGACTTTAGGATTCTGTTAGCTCTTTAGTCCCTCTGTAACAAGGCTATTACATGGCACTGCTCAGATTGATGTCGAAAATAATGCAGCTGCTCTTGCAGCTGCAGCAAGGATTCACAGAAGCCAGGATGCAAAGCAAGCTCTGATCAAAGTCCCTGCCTTTAGCTCTCTGGAGTGGGTTTGTTTTCTTCTTTTACTTATTTATTAGCTTAATTCCAGCATCCTCTGAAATGGTGGGATGACCTTGCCAGGAATAACTGAGGGTTAAAGCTTTAATGGCTTTACTTTGCCTCACAAATGAAAATCCTGGAATTTACTGTCTTCTGCAAACCAGACTCGCTCTGACAGCAGAAAATGGAAAATGCTGGTTAGTTTTGGTTTGTATTTTTCTTTTTCAAAATGGACACTTCAGGGTTGGTCAACATTAAGGCCGTAACAGTCAAGAAAACAAGAGCATCCAAAAGGAGGAAAAATATTTCACAGGTGTGCCAGAGCATCTTCGTGCTTCAGGTATTTAAAAAGACATTTATGCCTTTGGGGAGGAGCTGATGAACTCATAGGCTGGCACCTCAAAATGTTTGTCTTCGTGCAGCCAGCAGGCAGGTTTGGAGCCAGCTGCAAATCCAGCATCCCCCTCTTCTGCTTTTTGATTCATGCAGACAGAGGGTGACAGGAATGAATTGCAGCAGGGATACACTGGGCCCTGAGTAAACACAGATTTTGGCAATCCCAAAAGGCATTTGACACCATCCTCACCCCATTTCCTTACTCTCAGGTTTGTGGAGGATAACTGACACTTTAGTTCTTGTTGGCTCTTTTATGGACAGGTTGATATTAGCTAAAAATAATTTTAAATAATTTTGAAAACTAGTTTTACACATAATTTAAACCCAACAGGAATAAATCACGTCATTCAGTCTTTCATAACCACCTTGTAAGGCCTTCAGAAAAATAGTTCCTAGGGAAACTTACAACTGCAGATAATCCAAAGAAGCCAAGCGCCATCATTCACTTCCCAAATCTGAATGTACTAACGCCTGATAGTTCAGTAGATTCTGTTACTGGCCAAAAGTGACCTGAACTCAGGACAAAACAGCAATTGTAAACCCCTGCTCCAATTTAACTCTGAATTTCAGAGCTAAGAGAACACCTTGGAAGTTTTCTACTCATGGCAAAGTTTATAAGACAGTGTTTGCAGCCCAGGTGTAGCTACACCAAACACTTCAAGTTTCTCCTGGCAAAATCAGCTGGATAAAAGGGACTGATGCAGTTCTTGTTCAACTATGGAAGTTGTTCAGTCACCTTAGTACAAGTTGGTATTCAGGCTGCAGTACCTTGCGTCCATTGGAGCTTTGCAGAATTTTCTCAGGAAGGTCATAAAATAAAACATTAGAGTAGTGTAACTTAAAGGTTACAAAAGCATGGGCTACACAATCAGCATCAGTCTGTGACAGCACTGGCTCCAGTCCTGGTGTAAGTTTTAGGAAATAAAAGCAAGAACCAACCACACATTTAATAAAATGAACAAAAACATGTTAGGAGCAACTTTTGGATCTGATTTTCTTTTTTGTTGTTGTTTTTTTTTAATTGTCAGTGTCTCACAACCGTCATTGGATTCCCCTTGGCTGTCACTGCTCTTACAGATTTGTGTCATTGCATAAAGCCATGGCAAAGACCAGTTCATACACTCTGAATGAGAAGTTTGTACCCATAGAACTTGTGCCGAGTACCTTTCTGCTTATCAAGGGAAGAAAATCTTCCCTATTGTTCTTGCAGACAAAAATAATGCAGCAGAGGTAATAAACATTCACAGGGATTACACTGGAAAATGAAGACACCCAGCTGAAAGAAGAAATTAAAAGCAAAAGCCATACTAAGAAACTAAAAGCTGGCAAAGAACTGTCTTGAATATTAATCTGAACTATTTTAGCCAGGCCTTTTTCAGCACCTTTTTTTCCTGCTAACTTTTATGTTACAGCTCTATTGCTTGTACAGAGTTGCTGAATTGAAGCTCTGCCTGTCAGGAGCTCTTTTCTGTGCTTTAGCTCCCAGTTGTTACTGGATTTGCCTCAGCTGCCATATTAAACCCTTGCATGTCAAATTACAAAGCAATTAGGATGAAATGCAGAGGCTTAATACACAGGTTAAAAAAACCTCCAGAAACCCTAACTCTACATTTTCTAGGTTTGTAATGATGACTTCAGAAAGTATTAAAATATCTCTTTAATTAATATAATCCCCAAATTACTGACATGTGCTTCACCTGGTGTCATGCAAGTCTTTTATCTTTCCATCTTTCTCTTTTTCCTATCTCATAGGCTTTTTCTGCCTATGAATGTTTAAAGTTCATTATTTCACACTGTGAGAAATGGAATAAGCACAACTTGAGTATCTGCTAAAAGCAGCTAGTGAAGTAAAGAAGTACATTGATGAACTTTTCGAATGTTCTATCATCCATTGTGACCCCTGAATTTTCCTCATTCTGTCCAACAGTACCGCAGAAATACTGACTCTAAGCAGAGAGCCCTGGGAGCTCTGCCATTAATAGAAGGCAGATGTGGTGGAATGAGGAAGAGTCTAGAGGATGGGTCATGGTAGCTGCCACCACTGTGCTCTGAGTCAGGAGCCAAAGAGGGACGGATGCACAGCCATGGCTAACTCATTTAATATCTCTGCTTACCATCTCTGCACCCCAGTGGGACTCATCAGATTTAATTACATATCTAATGCAAAATTCAGCCTCACCCTGTGAGTTATTGCACTTCCTCAATTCCTCTTACGTTGTGGAAGCACAGCACTTCACAGGACTGGTCCTGCCATGAAAATTAATTAGTTTATGCCTGAACAGGGCTTTCAACATACAGATCATTCTGTATGACAAAGTAGTATTAGATAACAAACCAAGTTATTCAATTGAATTACAGAGCCATAAGAAAATTATTGTCTCTCATTTTTAATCAAGCAGGCTCCAAGCCAGATTAGTCCCTGATGATGATGCTTTGGCTATTTCAACAGATTTTACTGCCACCAGAAAAGTTTCTCCCTCACTTGCCCCCTACAGTTTTCACTGCTGTTAACGTAACACACTCAATAAACCCAGCTCTAGGTCTCAGGTGAGCCTCTACCTTCAGGGAGCAGTAATTGTTAAGACTACTTGTTGAAGGTGACTAAAAAGCCTTCTTTGTTTGGAAACAAACACCTCCACCTTGTTCTGTCTGGGGTTTTTAATAAACATCCTGTTTAACCATGGCTCACTGCAGATGAGAAACAGCACTGAAGATTCAAGAGAATTAAGCACCAGTTCTGCATTTCTTCCTTCCATGGCATCAGAGAAATCCCAGGTTATAGATGTGCATGGGATTTCATATGCATGAATGCTTCAGTGCCCTCCCACCAGTTCTCAGAGTCTTTATTAGCCTCCATAACCCAAGCAGAAGAATTTCACTACTGCTTTTAAGGGTCATCTGAGTAGAAGCTTCAAGACAAATTGTGCTGCTGAGGTCATAGAAATTCAGTAGCTAACTTGGCGAAAGAGAACTCAGTTTTGTTTGCTGAGGGATAAAGGTGTGGGTTTTTGCATGGTCCTCTTGGCAAAGATAAATTTCTGACCATAGCAACTCATTTGTGGACATAAAGTTCATCAGTAGCCATCCTTTTTTGACTTGCTAAAATTTTTGGGACAGATCAATGTTAATTTATACCATGGGAGGATCTGGACTAGGTCTATGAGGTTTCTGATCTCTCAGTTAGGCTGTGTTTTCCATGGATCTCTGCTGCACGAGCATCCTTATTAAGACAAGAGCAGTAGGTACCCACTCTGCTCCCTTTTTCCCTCACCTTGCATTGTACCCTGCTGGTTTTTTACACTTTTTCTTCCATTTATTGCTCTTACATTGGAAATCAGATAGAACAGTCATAAAGAGCAACAGCACCAAAGAAATAAAGGCCACAACAATAAAAGGTGAGGAATAGAAATGCCAGATAATGACACCTATCCAGGGAGATTCCTTCATCGGGGAAGTGGAGCGATATAAAGGGTATTCAGAGGGAAGATAGACCCTCCACCCACTAAAATTCACTTTGCATCCTGATAAGATGGCCTTCTTTAACCTTCCTTTAGTCTATCTGTGCCCTACTTGCTGGCTTCCTTTTCTTCTTCCCACTCTCATGCCTTCCTTTTCTCCCTGTTACTTCTTTTGACTGACTTGGACTTGGGGAGCTGCTGTGGGTTTTGTTATTATCAGAGAAAAGAATTATTCACACAAAGGAAGATACTAGATTTCTTTTTTCCAATGAAGTTGTTGACTGAAACTCTAGCACTGATTTATCACAGAATCATGGAATGGCCTGGCTTGGAAGGGACCTTAAAGCTCCTCTATCTCCAACCCTCCTGCCATGGCATGGGCAGGGACACCTTCCACTAGACCAGGTTGCTCCATCCAGCCTGGCCATGAAGACTTCCAGGGATGGGGCATCCACAACTTCTCTGAGAAACCTGTTCCAGGCTCTCACCACCCTCAGTACCCTCACAGTACAGAATTCTTTTCCTAGTATCTAATCTAAACCTAACCTCTTGCAGTCTGAAGTCATTGCCCCTTATCCTATCACTACATCCCCTTGTAAATGTTTTGATTTTTTGTTTTGTTTTGAGGTTTTTTTGGTTGGTTTTTTTTTTCTTTTTGTATTTTTATAGATTTGCCAAGTTTCTGTACACCACAGCATCATCCAAAGTGTAACCAGATGGGAGTACCTCCACCAAAATTGCCTTTCTCCTGATGGGGTGGTGCTAGTTAGGAGCTTGGGTGTTGCAGCTAGCTTTTTACCATACAAAACCTCTCAAGATTTAGTGGTGGTGGTTTGCATTTGGTGAGCAGAAACAGCTAAAATGGAAGCTCTGACCTCATCCACCTCTTCTCAATTAATGAGGGTTAATGAGAGAAGCTGAGGGGACAGCCAGGGGACATCCATGCTGGGTGCTGAGCAGCAGCTGGGGCTGGGGTTGATCAAAGCTGTTTGTCAGGGAGAGCTGGAGCAGAAGGATCAGTCCCCAGCCCAGCCCTCTGGCTCCGTGTCTGAGCCAAGCGAGGCACCTCCTTTGCCCCAGATCTGGCAGCTGATGTGTTTTTGTGCGCTGCACAAGGGCTTGGAAGCCACTGCAGGTGTGAAAACATCTCCTTTCGGTTTGGGCTTTCCTAGGGCTGGCTCCCGCAGGGATGTGATTATTTTGTGAAGCGAAGAGAGTCCTCTCTGCACTGTGAGCTTCCACTGAATTCCTGCCTCATCCTGGAGGCAGCGCTGCCCAGAGCAGCTCTGAGATCCAGACTTCTTAATAGCATGTGGGCAGACCTAATCAAGCCCACAGCACAGTCTGCAGCAACCCTCCTAAAACAAACTCTGCCCCTCTGCACTCGTTCTTTACAAGTACTCAGCTCCCACCATTTCAAAGCAATCTTTCAGAAAATCAATAGTTCTTCATCTCCTTCAGAATGAGAGCAAGTAGGACACTTGGACGTTTGCTTTGTAATCTCTTCAAAAATTGCTTTCTTGTCTTCCCAACAGAATTAGGAAATATTGCAGTACCAAAAAAATAATAATATAGAAAAAATCTCAAGCTCTTTCAGCACACCGTCTCACTGGTCTCACTGGTAGGACCAATCTTAGTATTCCTTTTCATTTAGGGATTACCTTAAGCTCACAGCTCTGTTTATACCTTAGGCACACACACACACATCCTTGTTCCTCACACAAAGCAATTATTTGTTCCTACAACTCCACTTTTCAGGACCCTACTGTAAAATCCTTCCCCATTTTAAAATTCCCATTTTTCTGTCCCTCTTTCCTCTCCGTGGCCCTTTAGCCATGGAACTGAACTGCTCTGCTCCCTGTGAATCCAGCGAGGAGGGCTGGCCGGGCTTCACATCCCATCAGAGCAGCGCTGACCTTTTTTCCCTAATTGACAATGCGGGGTTTGTGCTAATGGGATGACATCACTAGGCAGAGCTGGAATGCTCTCCCTGCTCTCTCTTTTGTCTCTCGGCATTTTTCTCCCACACTTTTACAGGAAGTGTATCCCCTAGGAGGGAGTGTAAGGAAGACAGTCACACAGTGCCTGAAAAACATACGCAGAAAATATCTTCAATTTTTTCTGTTTTTCCCTGGTCACACTAGTTACCAACCACACATCCTGAGACCTCACTACACGCTGAATCTTCCTTTTCCTTCTTCCAGGTTGTGATCACTGATGTTATTTTTTGTGTTTGCTTTGCCTCACTATCCTGAGACGTGCTGCTAGGGAGATTGGTTCCTCTTGGGTTTGAATTATAATTGTAGTTGTTAGCCTACTGTCCTTTTACAGCTCTAATTTTATTCAAACAACTTGTTAGTAAGATCCTTGTGCATCTCTACAGCAATAAATAGTTAATTGAGGTGCCTAATTTTGTGTTAAATTGTTGGCAGTTTATATTACTGAGCATCACAGCAGACGTTAAGTTTTAAAATAACACTTTAAAGAATACATGGAGGGGAAGAGGCCCCAAGGAAATTGAAAATATTAAGAGCTTTATTTAGCAATTTTGTGAGATTGGCTCACCCATTTCAGGGAGTACTAGAACTTTTAAAGATGCTGCCTGTCCTGGTTTCAACTTCCTTAAAGCTTAAAAAAATTGTCTTGACGTTGGTTATAGACTGGCAGCCACGTGCCCAAACATGCAGCCTCGTCTAAGCCAACAAACCAAAGAAATGCAGGTGATGGGTTTTGGTCAGAGGAGACAGAAGGGGCAGAAGTTTCCCGGTTCTCCCTTTCTCCCCTCTCTCATGGCTGACATCCTGGGTCAGTACGTGTCTCCAGCCTGCTTAGGTGCCAGATGAGATGGATTAACTGGGATCCCAGGTGCTTTAGTGAATCTCTTCACCCTGAGCTCTTTCAATGAGCACAGAAATGCACCAGGAGCTGCAGCAGTGGGAGAGAAGGGAAGCGTTGACCAGCTGGGAGAGCAGGCTCTTAAATCATTCGGGGCAGCCCTGCAGGACACGGCCGGCTGTATCCTTCCTCCAAGGAATGATGAGCCAGATAAAACATAGAGAGGGAAAAGGGGCAAGATTCAGGGAGAGGGAACAAATCCCACTGCTATTCAAGACAAGCCTATGCTGGCAGGAAAAGGGATTTATCTCTTTTCCTTTTTTGCTTAAACAATGCCCAAGTATTTCACAGGGGCACCCTGTGTTCCTGGACCCGTGGCATGATCTTCATGCTGCCCTTTCCCTCCTGCGCTGCAGCACTGTGCAAGAAGCCAACGACAGCCACATTATTAACACCCCTGGTGAAAACTTCTCTCCATTATTTGAATTGCATTTCCCACTTAATTTTCCATGTTATCCTTAAAGACACCGTAGGTGTTTTACCCAGGATTTGCTTCTTGCATTCTGGTTCTGTCACATTTACCTTCAACTTTAGTTAACTACCACAAGCTATTGTGAGCAACAGAAGGATTTGGAGATGTCTGAATTTGAATATTAAGCCTAAACTTAACCCTGACCCTAAGCTTACTGCCTTTGCATGGGTGCCTAGTGAACTGATAGCTGTAAACAGTAATTATTACTACAGATTAATATTTCTTATGTTTATAGCCTAATGAGTTTAGTACTTTTTCTACTCAGCACCACATAAACAATTGATACAGAAGTTACAGCCTCAAATAACAATTAGGGCAATATGGGTAAACCCCTGCAAAATACTATGAAAAGACCCCGATTAACCTTGCCAAATTTCAGCCCAGAGCCAAATTTATTGGGTTTTTTTTTTAATACAAACCGGTTAAATACGGTGAGTAAAAATAGTGTTTAGAGTGGAAGTGCTGACAAAACCTTTACTGCAGCAATGTGGACAATGCAGCTGTAATAATGGCAAGTGTGCCCTTATCACAGCAAGAAAAATGTAAGGAGTCCTGAATTTGCAGTGAATGAGCCATTACTTATGTCTATCCCAAAAAAGAAAAAAACCCTAGAGTTACTGAAAAAAAAAAAAAAAACATTAAGGGTTGGAATTTTTTTCCCCAAAAGAAAACTAAAAATAAAAAAGATCAGATGTGACTCAGGCTTTCAAACAATAAAAATAGCAAGATAAAAGAACTAGGTTGCTTCATTGCCTAAAGAAATGGCTAGAATCTTAAAAAGTCTGAAACCTGATTGTGAGAGACTCACTTTATGGGCTGCTAAGGAGGTGCTGACCTTCATCATCAATAGATTGTCTGAGCCTTTGTGGTATTCAGCAGTAAAGGAAGTGCTTAAAAAGTCATCCTGCTGGAAGATGGACTGGAAAAATCTCCAGTTCAGATCTCAGCATAGCTGTTGTCAGAGCACATGCTCATTCAGAAAGTCTGTCTGTAAATCTAATTCAGATAAATCTTCCTTCATTTTTGAGAGATAAAACTGGACCGTCCTCACCTCTAGAGATGGATCAGGGTATCTGTAATTCAATATAAGTGAAATTATTACAGAGGAGGGCAGCTAACGACCTCTCTGTTGTGGGGTTTTGGATGCGTTTTGTTAGAGCGCTATATTTCTCTGTCCTAGAGGACACTGAAGGAGTGGGATAACACGAGCACCAGTGGTGCCATTTCCCTGTACTTGCTCCACGCTTTCAGATGCAGTTCTGCCCGTTCCAACAGTTGGTCTGAAATGGACTGTGGCAGATGACTGCCCTGTGATTTCCAGCAGCCTTCTGGGAGAAAGGGACTGTTATGGATGAAAGACTTCAGCTCCTTTAACTTTCTGGAAAAGTCCCATCCTTGCCTAAGCACCACACCAGTGTGGAAGCTGTCACGTATCTTCCAGAAGGGGAATTAGCCCTGCTGGGGTACCAGGCCAGCACAGCTGCGGGGTGGGACAGACAGATGGGCCATCTCTGCACAAAATGCACCCGTGATGCAGATACAATCGTGCCGTGGATGAAAAGGGCCGTGATGCTTTCCCTGAGAAGCCACGAAGCGCTGAACATTCCCAGCAGAGAGCACAAAGCACAGATGGGCCCCCGGTGACTGCAGCTCCTGGGGCAGCAGAGGAGGCTCAGCCAGGCCACCCCGAACAGGCAAAACCAACCTAAACAGTGGCAGCAGCAACCTCTGCCAGTTCTGAGCAGGGTGGGAGGGAGCGAAAATTACTGCTCTCTCCAAATCTCCTGCCTGATTTGTCTCTGAGCTCTAGCAGGGCACTTTATGGGGTGCATTCCAACTTGGATCATGGCTCTTCTTGGACTGCGGCCACATGGTTGGGGTTAGGGAACGTGTTTCAGAGTAAGGAACGTGTTTCAGAGTAAGAAATGTACTCGAAGTCCCCTTTTGGCTTCCCAGCTGCTGTTCAGTCTCCCCAGACCTCCGAATCATGCCAGGGTATGATCCAGCAGTACGATTCCAGAGGGAATCCCTCCTTCCATTTACTTCTTCCTCCGCAGACACTGCCTGACAGGCAAGTGTGACCCTCAGAAAGAGTAGCTTGTGTTGTCTACTGACAGCTTTCACTGAGATTGGTAAAACAGACCTTTTTCTGCAGCACAGCCCCACAGAATTCACGGCCCAAAGAGCTGGTAACAGCAATGTAATGGTCCAGTTTCAAAGCAGCTTAATCCCCCCTGGGAACTACTGAAAGAAATTCCTCTCTCCTGCCACTCCACTCCAATCAATGCTGAAAGGTTCTGCCTTGCTATATGTAGATTCAGGAAGAAAGCACTGCAGCTTCTGGTATTTAGAAAGGTTTTACTTCACATCTGCAAGGCCAGAAGCTTTTTTTGGTTCAAATCAAAGTTTAAATTCTGGAGAAAAAAGGCCTCATCAAAGAACTGGCAAAGAATTTAACAACTAGGTGCCAGCTGAAATGCCAGTGTGATTTATCAGCAGGTTCTTCTCTAATCTAATGTGAGATAATAGGAGAAGGTGTTGAAAGCAGAATCAAACTAGATACAGAACAAAAAGCATAAGTAATAGGGTTCACAAAATTATGCACATAAGTAAGTTTACATAATCTAGTAGGCAGACCACTCTCCCCAAGAAGGTTTTGTTAGATAGATTAGGAAATCAACAGACAAAACCAGACGATTTTAAAAGACAAATTATGTTGTTTTCATTTTGCATGCATATATTTTCCATGCAATCCTCACCATTTTGAGAGCCATGATTTCCTTAGTGATAGACCCAACAAAACACTTGGCTGTAGTAGCTGGTGGTGCCAGGTTCATACATCTCTTAGCAAAGATTAACCCTCAGATTTGCAGAAAGCTGAATTTGCTGATCACAGATCAGGAAAATCATTCCTGAGAGCTCACAAATTTCGAGTAGTTTCCTTCTGACTGTAGCACTAAATTGTCTATATATATATATATATTCCCCTGCCTAGTGACTCATTAGAAGCATTTTACAGAAAACACCTCCAAAATACAAATCAGACTTTCTAACAAAAGTCTTAGGAAAATAGTTAACTGACAAAGATAACGATTTTCTGAAAGCTTTTCCCTGGACATGGGTTTGGGTTTTTTCATTGAGAGAGTGGTTAAAGTGAGGCTGCCTGATAATATGTGCTTCCA
Organism: Donacobius atricapilla; assembly: GCA_013397315.1. Classification (NCBI taxonomy): domain Eukaryota; kingdom Metazoa; phylum Chordata; class Aves; order Passeriformes; family Mimidae; genus Donacobius; species Donacobius atricapilla. The sequence goes on along the minus strand of WBMY01013524.1, from coordinate 117,500 downwards.
TTGAACAGCCCAGAGTCATGCTAATCAGACTGAATAAATAAAATATAACAGGAACAGTGTAAATCCACTTGATACAGCCAAGTTCACTTCTCTGGTCCATCAGAGAAATGTCTGTAAGTGACCAAAGAATCCTTGGTCTGCATTTCACAGTTTGTTCTCTTTTTGTCTTTCTACGGTAAATTATTTTCAAATTCAGTTTGGTCCAGCCAATTTCCCATCCATGCTGGTATCAGCCACCCATCAGATGCGGAGCTGTGCCTTTGGCAGCACTCTGGCAAGGAAAAAACCCACTAATTCTCCTCAAAGGCTCCTCGGGACTATATGGCTGCTCAGAGGAGAACCGCAAACTTGTACCTGACTCAGACTCATTTTCCAGTGAAAAGCCCACCTAGGAGGCTGTGAGAGTTCTGTGCCCCCCCTCCAGAACAGGCTGTAGCCTCATCCTGCAGGGCCGCGAGGAGCTCCAGCCGGGCCCACGAGTGACAGTTCTGGTGGCGTGACATGGCACCGAGATCACCAGGTGGGGCTGGGGCTGCCTGGAGCCTCTCTGCTCCGCTGCACAGTCGAGATAAATCATAATTTCCTAAATTGCCCAGTGCTGAAGCCAGTACTGGAAAATGCAGCTTCCAATCTTTAGGCTGTGCTATGGTTTGTTTTAAAAAGGGATTGAATGTCTTACAAACAGGTAAAATTGCTGCCAGATGCAAGTGCATTAGCCTTCTCCAGCTGCTTTACTGCTGCCATTCAAAATAGCTTGCTATAAATATGATTCCTTTGAGCTCTACTCTGACAAGTGCAGAGCACTATCTGGGAAGGGCCCGTGGTTTTCCATCCCCACTGAACTCAATAGGAGTTGTGATTGCTCAGCACATTGCTGAAAAAAGTCTGCTGAAATTACCTGAAATCACACAATTATCCCCTCACCTCTTGCTATTTTCCTTTCAGTCATGGAAGAAGGCAGGGAAACAGAAAGAAAGACAACAAAAGAAATGGTGCAGACAGCAAACCCTGAACAGAGATCGGAAAGCAATGAAAAACAAGCCAGGACAAAAGAAGAAACACCATTAGAGACTGGCAAGTGGATATTCCCAAGACCTCCACTTCATATTTCTGTGTCAAAACTAATGGAAACAGAAACAGAGCTGGTCTGAACTGACGAGGTGGACATTTCCCTTTGGGTTTGCCGAGACTGCGAGGGCTGGTATCACACAAACAGCATGTCAGCAGTCCGGAAAAACCTCCCAAGGCCTGCACTTTGCAGCACCTTGAGGAGCAGCTCCACGGGAGCCTCCAGGAAGGCAGCACTGGCTCCAGGCAGGAGCAGCAGCAGTGGTCAGGTTCCCCAGCCCCAGAGGCACTGGGGAAAACCAGCACAGCCTCCCCAGCGAAGGAAATGCAAAGCACTCCTTGTGCTGGCTGGGTGCAACAAATACGATGTCAGCTAGGAGTCCTTGGATTCGTAGGGTTGAATAAAAATCCTGAGATGCAATTGCATGTGAAATCCGAAAATAAGGAGCTGTTCACAAATAACAGAAGGAGGGGGGCACTGGACTGCACCAAAAAATCTCAGGTGAACTTTTTATTTTTCTGTAAGGTTCCTACTATGTTTATATATAGGGGAAAACAAAATGACACCAAGTGAACATAAAAGCTCTGGTTTTTAATCCCAGCTCTACCAGGGACAAATGACATCTCAATAGTCAGGGAAGTCCGCACTCTGCCCCGGCTGTCCACGCAGTAATGCATCAAATGTTCAATCCTTTGGTTGAACAAAAGTCCAGTTTAGACTCTTTTTTTTTTCCCAACAGTATTTCCATCATGCCCTCTGTTTCCCTTTTTCTTCTAAAGCCAGAATATGGCCGCTGGATCTAAACCCTTTTCCTTCCCATAGTGAGCAGCCCCCTTTGGATTCAGATGGCTTTGTCTTCAGCAGCCAAGAATTCAAAAGCTGGGGTTTTGTGGGAAAAGGTTTCTTGGTTGCCTGAGATACTAAAGAAATAATACAACTTTGGCTATGATCTTTGAAACTAATCTGTGATTTTCATGACTTTCTACCTCTAAGTACTCAAACTTGAGCTGTCTCAAGCAGTCCTGTTCTTTGATAAGTAGTTCTTTCTGAGCTTTCAAAAGCAGAGTCCTTTCCAGTTTCAGGCTGAGACCCCTAAAGGAGGGATCTACAGACCTTTAGCTTTATTCAAAATCTCCAATCCAGCCTTGAGTTTTATCAGTATGAGACAAGAAAAGAGTAAAAGAGTGAGTACCTACCACTCTGGCAAGGTTGCAATTAATTTCACAGAGGGGAGGGAAGAGAAGGGAGGTGTAGGAAAGCCCAGCAGGTGGGTCACTGCTCCAGCCACCAGCCTCCTGTTTCCTGGAAGCCAGACCCAGCAGCATTTACAGTAAAACTGATTGTTCAAAGTTGTATCATTATTCCCAGATTTCTCCAGTGCTGCTAATCTCAGTTAATTATATTGGAAATCCCTTGTATTATGACCATGTAATTCATAATGTGCCAGTAGAAGTCATGGTTCATAATAATCACATCATGGGCAAGGACTTAGACATAATCAGATTTTAGTTACCCTGTCGTGTTTCCATAATGCTGCCATAAAACTAACATAATCACAAAAAAGTACCAGTTATTTAAACATTTTTATCAGATTGATGTACGGTATCTTTCGCTCCCTCTCCCTCTTTTTTAAACAATGTAAGATAACAAAAATTGGATTACAATTGCTGGGAACAGACTATGATAAACTGTTTGCTTGTGTGCAGAATGAAATTTAATAATGGCATCAGTGTCTCAATTTTTAGCAGTGTTAGACCTGTTAAATAGTAGCACTCCGCAGCCAAAGGCTGCTTCCAAAGAGGCAGCATTAGAGCATTGTGCAAACAATATCTCCAAGAGCTCAGCTGTCTTATAAACCTTGAAAGATGCCCCATATCCTCACAATTAACCTGGCTGCTAACATTTACTGTGCAGATGAGGGCTTGACTTTTTCCACAATACATGATGCAAAAAACCCCTTAGTAGCTGTAAGGATTTTTAAAGGCCAGTGTCTGCCTCTCAAATAAAATGAAACAGGAAAAAAAGAAAAAAGAAAAAAAGCTACTTTCTACTTTACAGGAATATGGCTGGTGATGAGAATAGAGAACCTGCTGGACTCTCCGGACTCTCTCTAATGTTTTATCTCCACTCTGACCCCAATCACTTCAGCTATGCACTTGACATCCTGAAAAAGGGTCCAACTACACTTGTTTCAGCATTGTACTGCCAAACTTACTTCAAAAGAATTTGTGAAATGTTAGAGGTTTTCAGCTGGCAAGCAAATATCCTCTTTCTATTTTTTTTTTTTACCATACTGAAGGCACTTTATTTTGAAGCAATAAATATTACAGCAGCGAGTGAGTGAGGTCAGGAAGTGTCACCCTTTCCTAGTGCTTTTTTTCCTCTTACATTAAGAAATGAGCTGTGATGGGGACAAAAACAGTTGTTACTTGAGAAGAAAGAAGGACTTGTCTGCTCCTAAGAGGAAATGAAAAGGTGGGGAGGGAATAGCTGGAGAGTATAGAATTTCTTCCTGGAATTGTGGACAGAGAGACTGTGAAATAACAGAATTGTAGGGCTGGGGTTTCTCAGCAGTCTCTTAATCCAGCTCTCCTCTGAAGCAAAACACAGAACATCCCTGAAAGACACTTCTGTACTGTTTCTAAAAACCTCCAGTGAGACAGACTTCTCTATATCAGTGAGCTGATAGAGAGTTTCTCCACATCTTTCATGCTGCAAAATAGCTCGTGATGGTTTTGTATCCTTATTTGACATGAAGGGCAATTAGCCACCCTATTCTCTCTGCAACCTCTTAGCAGATCTCTTTTCAGTCTTCTCTGAATTCAATAAATTCAGTGCTCTTAGTCTTTCCTCCCCGGCCATGTTTTCTAAACCTCTGTATTTTTGTTGGTTTACTTTGTATTGTCTCCAATTTGCCTCATTGTTCGGATGGAGACAAATTGGAGATGATGCAGAGAAAAGCAGCAAACTTGAGCTGCTGGGTTGGAACTGTGGTTGTTTTGCTCAATGTTTTTTAGAAATAAACAAAAACTCCTCTGCATTTTGTGGGGGCTTATTATGACATGTAATAAGCTCAAAGGTCAGGAAATTCAAAGTTATGGTTTCTGGTGCAAAATGTTTCCAGAGATCTTTCCGATTTAAGGAAATTAAGCCTTTAGTCTGACATTGCAAGATTTTCAGTTAGAGATCTTGATCCAGAAAAGTGTGTGCATAGCATTAAATTTGAATAATATCCCTAAAGCAAGAGCTAACTTACATGTTGCAAGTATCATGCATTTCTTGGCTCTTCTTTAAGCCACAATGTCTTTCCTAGATCTATCTATATTCATGTCCTATTATCATTCTTTAGATCATTTTGTTTTGCAAACATGCAAATAACAGGCACTTCTGAACAACTAGCACTACAATTATTGGATTGGGGAAAAAAACAAACCAAATTTATTAGAAATGGAAATAGAAATGCTTGTTTAATTTAGAGATTTCATATGTTGGACAGCATGCTGCTGATTACCACTAACATCAGGAAGGCAGAGTTATCAGGAGAAGAATTTGTGGTTTCTCACTATTTCTGCACTATTTAGCTACCATTAAATTAATCAGGAGGGATTTAGTCAGCTTCATTAAAGTTGGCCTGAGAGAGGAAAAAAATAATGCTCCCTTGGAGAACTCTCACTGTTAAGGCTTAAGAATTAAGTGCTTTCTGTTGCTGGTGAGGAAAATAACTGCAGAAATTGGGGCATAGTCTTCACTCTTCTGTAATAGAGAATATTATAAATACACTACATTGAGAAACACTGCAAATTTCCCTAAATTTTTGGCATCCATCTGTTGGAATGTAGGGAAATAGGACTTGAACATCTGGACTGGGATATGAAGGGTATGAGAAATCACTCTTTAGCTTAAAACCTCAGTGGAAACCATATTATATAGTATCACTATAAGACCTCTAGACAATTATTAACAGCTTAGATACAAAATAACATTAAACCTTTTTGAGGATCAAAAGATCTTGTCTCACACTAATCTCCTAATATCAGACAGCATAACAAACTTCAGAAACATCAGCCTGTTTAAAACCTGCCCAGATTTACATTTCAGACCCTGTTGTTCTGAAAAAATAATCCTCCCCTGCGATTTAAAAATCAATGAGAAAGGTTCCTGGCTGCTGTGCACAGGAAGAAGTCCACAGTAGGTGTGCACACAGCTTTGGGTGCGGAATACCTGAGGCAGGAAACACTTCACGCATGTGAAGCCAACGCCTCCAGCAGCGCCTGATTAATTCACCAGGGTGCTGTTGAGGAGAAATTCCAGCCTGTTCCGCTGGAATATCTCCATTTCCCACAGCTGGCTGTGGCAGGCACTGTCCCTGTGGCAGGAGAGGAGCATCAGTGGCATCTCCTTTGCACACCCTGTGTGTTCAGATCACCTTTCCTGGGGCTCGTTGCCCTGGGATCCACTGCTCACAGAGAAGGCTTTGGCACACGCCCTCTTCCAGGCAAAAATATCTGCAGAAAGCCAAAATCTGCCCAGCGGCTGTGGCACCAGACCCTCGGGGACACCATTTCACACCCACATAGGACAAGGCACCTTGGTCCAGCCAAGCCTTCTATCAACTTCCTAACGTGAGGAACAAAAAAAAATGAGTATTTCTATATAAATACCTGCACAAATAAAAGTTCATCTCTAGGAGTCTGCTGCTGGGACACATTAGAAAGGCACAAGCAGCTTTCCTGGCCTCAGTGCTCAAGGGAGCACTGTAGGATTGAGGATCTTTGGGTGTGCTGCCTGTTGTGCCCATTGGGTCAGGGCACAGCCACATTTCTGCCCACGCCACCCTCGCCTCCTTCTGCAGGTGTGGCCTGAGCCAAGGAGCCATCAGGTAGGACAATGTGTATTCCCTTCCTTTTGCAGCACACAGGCTGGAATTCCTGGCCATCCACTGGGAAAAAAAAAAAAAAAAAAAAAGGAAGAAAGTGGGACTTCAGAGTTTTCCCTGCCCTCTCTCACTGAAGGAGCCGTGCAAAGACCAGACACAGCCTAACACCATGAAAGTCCTCAAAGGAGAGCACATTAAAGGCTAAAAATTTATTTTGAGAATCCACTTCCTGCAGCTAAAAATCAGATTCAGAAATTATCTTATCAGCACAGGACCTCTAGAAGCTTCCTGGGAGTACACTTGGTCTTAGACAGGGAACATCAAAAATGACAGTCACTGACCCCCCCCCTCCCCAAAGCCTGAGTGGGAGATGCTGAGTTTACACTCCAGAAATATTCTTTAAACTTCTAATAAAAAAGTTGTTTCCTAAATACAGCCTACTCATTTCACTTGCTTAGAAAAAGAAAAATAAAAAAAAACTCAGCAGTTTTTCTCTCCCTATAGTCCCATCACTATATTTTAGGCAGCAAAGCCAAGAAATTGATTTTTTTTTTCCCCTACTGATACTTATTGTCTTTTATGGCTGCAGAAGATTTTAGACCAGGAATGTGAAGCTTACAGATGGCTCAGACCTGGCTTGTGCAACAGATAAAGTGGGAATCTGTTGTAATGATCCATTTGGACATGCTCCCATTTCCTGATCACTGAATTTGAATCTATTAATCTTGTAGACATTTCCAGCATGCCCATCACATGAAACAAAGCTGAGAAACTGCACTGTGTCTGTCAGGATTCATGCTCCTGTTCTTGCCTGAACTGCTCTTACATATACGGCTTATAAAGTGGGTTTTTTCCTCAAAGGAATACTACAAGTTGACCATAAAACAACATCTTTCCTCACTCGTGTGTGTGCACAAGAGCAAAATCTGTATTCCAGAAAGGACAAGCTGTATTTCCAATAATTTTGATGCCAAGGCAGATCAGTCAATTTCTAATTAACTCTAATTGGCTTCCTCATATGCTTTTAAATTATTTACCTGGAGGTGACAGGTGCTCAAAAGCACCAAGCATTTTCTCCATGCTTTGTAAATGTTAAGCAGTATACCTGATGAAAAATAATCACCCACCACTTGTCACTTACAACCAAAAGCTTCATTGACCTAAACAGATGCAAACCACATGTTTTACAATCACCAAGAAACGCAGGCAAGGACCATGTGGTAAATTGCTCAGTAGGTGACATAAGGGAGGGAAAAAAAGAGAGACAATAGAGAAAAAAAAATATTTAGGACAACCTTGAGGGAGGCATTAATCCATGTTGAAAGATACTGGCTCAAAAGCCACCATCATGAGTGATCAGGGCACGTCGTGTCTCTGCTGGCTGGACCCACAAAGGGCTTTTCTCCAAGCCAAAAATGCTTTAGGGCACCTGAACCCCACAGCTCCCTGCACCTCTCGTAGGCACTGTGATTCCCAAGGACAGAGAAACACGAAGGTGTAGTGCTGCCTCACCTCTCTCCATGGAAAGCAATACCTTAAAGCTCACCTTGAAGCGGAGTTCCTTTTCTGTCCAGGGCCCTAAGAAATTGGAGGTATTTATCCTCCCAGCTGCCATCTGCTCCTGGAAGGAATGGTGCAGTAAGAGGGAGGGCAGAGCAGTAGAGCAGTTCCTCTTGGATTTGTGGCTCTGGACACTTCCCAGGTTGAGCTAAGGGGAAAAAAAAAAAAAAAAAAAAAAAAAAAAAAAAAAAAAAAAAAAAAAAAAGGCATCTTAATTTATAGCCACAAAATTAGGCACGCTGGGAGAAGGCTCAGACACCACAAGCAGCTAATGCAGGCAAGCAGCAGCCAGAGAAGGTGTGCTGTTAAGGTATTTTTCATCTGAAATGTCTTTAAATCACACTGCTGCATACCTAGCCTGGCTGCAGAGGAGAGACAGAGATGCAGCCTGAAGTGGGCACCGAATTGGAAAGTGTTCATGGACTGATTTGAGAGCAACTTTATCCATGAGGACAGTTTAGAGAAAATGTGTTATTAAAGTACTTTATTTCCATTTAGAGACTCACACAGGCATACACAGACAGTAGGTGGTGACAGCTGCTACCAGAACCATTTGTTATCTTACTTCTGTTCAGTTTTTGACAGTGTGAAATGAATATAAATGCTGAAAAGCTTTACAGAGGTGAACCAAACAATAAAAAGTATGGGGGAATGAATTCTGGTTAGGTTACTTTAGGGAAGAGCTTTATTTCTGTTTATTCCTGAGGCATGGATGTGTACTGTGTTTCTAATACTGCTGAGAGGATTCTTGGTGGAGTTTACCAAATTCACACCGTCCTGAGATGGTGAGAGCTGGCCTTGAAGCTAACTTAAATATCATTCCCAGAACTGGCATGAAAATAAGGCATCAGCAAATTATTGCTTTTCCCTAATAATCTGTCCGTCAAAATGGAGTGAACCTTTCACATAGTTTGCCTTAATAAAAGTGGTGGTGGGATATCTCTGTGTTTGGACTTAGCAGGAGCAAATCTCTTGGCATCAAAAGGATTAAATTAGTTGGCCTGAAATTATATTGCTTTTTCCAAGCAATCATGACAGCTCTCAGAATCTTGCTACAATACACTCACATCACACCAGCTGACAGTTGCCTCTAAAAAAACCCATTCATTTTGGCCAGCTCCTCCTGTGAACACTATCAACAGACTGATGCTCCTGTTTCAGAGTCCAAGAGGCATTTTTGAACTACACCCCTATCAAGAGGAAGCCCTGGGCTCAGTTTTGACTTTTGTCTGATTGTTTGGTTCTCTCATGGAGAATATTTACACCATTCTCACCTCGGTTACAATTTGGATGGACTGACAAATTTTGTTTTACAAGGGCAATCTATAAAGGAGATTTTGGTCTGTCCTACAGAATATAAAGTTCCTCAGAAACTATTGTAGTATATTGATTGCACAATATATACTTTTCATTAGAGCTTGAGGTATTTTTTGTTGTTGTTGTTTTCCTTTTTTTTGCTCTATGACTGCTTCTCTTCCCCTGACAGAATTGATATAGCAGGAATTCTCCATAAAATAGGGATTGGTAACAAGAGGCACAGATTTATAGCACAGCGCACAGATTAAGCTGAAGTCAAGCAGATATTTCCCTAATATCTTTATTCCTGATTTAATGCTTCTAAAGCAAATTATTTACTATATGAGAAAGGCCTCAAAGTTTGCACAGGGAGGGAGGTAAAATCTTTGTCTGAAGTTGGGCCAATAAAACAGGAATGACTTGGGTTTAGGAGTGCTGCAGGGAACATCGTTAGCTTCTGTGGGAGGGAGAGATTCACGTCAAGTTTATTTTTATAAAGCAGCATCCATCTAGAAATGAGAACAAACTAAAATGCTATATCCTCTGAATTTGGTGGGCACTTGAAATCTCATTCTTGCAGAGAGCTCTTGGTTCCAAAAAAGGCCAGAACAGTGACAGATAGGCAAAACTTGTCAGCCTTTGGGGAGCATAAAATTTGGTCTTCAACTTCTCTAACATTCTGCCCCACCTGGTCACCAAATCCCTTGCATGTGCCTCTGGCTCCTGCTGGTTGCAGCTGAAGAAGGAATTTAGGCCTAGACACAGACAGGAACAAAGATAAAGCCCACGGCCATGTGTGGAGGGCAGGCTGAACCCCACTCTGGCAGAGGGTAGGGCAGGCAGCCTGGTGATCTCATCTGGTCAAGCCAATACTCTCCAGATCCATGCTCTTCTGGAAAGCAATGGCTTTCTGAATAGAAATAAGGATCATTTCTCACAACTTCATATATCTGAGGTATAGCTGGCTCCCAGCCAGTACTCTGAAACCAATAATGTGCCCAAGATAGCAAATGTGTCCTGCACACACATCATTATTACAAAATCCAGTGCTAGCTCTGCACAGAGCAGCTAATATGCCAAAAATACCATACATATATATTTGAATTATCCATTGCAAAGCACGCTGCAGGAAGGCTACTAAATTCAGTTCCTCTTACCTGCCATCTGCATTCATATTTAGGAGTGAATTATATGTTTTCTAACAAGTTATTTACACAAATCTCATTAAGAATAAAGACAGGGGGGTTTATATATGCAATTCCTGATCTACTGACTGAAATTGCACACCAAGATGTCAGTGTGACTTTGAATAGAAGCTGGAAAGCTGTGCTGCATGAAATCACATCACTGAGAGAAAACCCTCACGCTTTTTATTCTCCATACAGACGTTTCTTTTCCTCTCCCCACTGAAACAAAACCACCATTAACCAGATCTTCGTTATGCTGGTTTCCTGCAGGATTTCTGATAGTACCTAGTAGTGGTAAAGGCTGGATCACGGTTCAACATACAAAAAGCAGTTTGTTGTCAGCCCTGTGTGAAAGCTCGCTCTCAGGTTTTGAAAGTAATTTTCAGGAGTAGCCTTCCTTAGCAGACATTTTCTGGGATGCAGTTAGTGCTGGACTTGCCAGGTGCCTGATGTGTGATGCAGTGATGTTACCGGGCTGATTACTTGGATGGCTCTGAAGTGAAGGCATCTGGTTAGGACTGCTGGCTAGTAGAAGAAAAGGCACTAATTAAATATTTCTTGCCCTTTCAGGTTTGTCCCTCTGATTAACCACTTTAAAAATCACTCCTGGGGAAGCCACACAATTATCTTTAAAACAGAGAGGCATGATTAAACATCCCCTTGCTAACAAAAAGAATAGTGAAAGAGAGGGAAAGCAGTCAGCTCCAGCAAGGCTGGCAGGCTTTTGCTGGATTCCAGCTAGCTCTTAAGCCTTTCAGCCTGGCAGGGGAAAGCCTGAGTGATCTTATGGAACTTGCCAAAGAATCCCATTGCCACACACCATTTGACCAAATTTACTTGTTTCCCCAAGATGATTTTGCTATCAAAATGTGTCTATGGCACACATACAGATGGATGTGCGCTGGTACCCTCTTCTTTAAGGCAACCTGCACTCCTGAACGGAGTATACCCCAAACCTGTGCAGTGATCAATAAACTGTTACCATTGCCAGTTTCTGACATCTGAGCCTTTCACCTTGGTTTCAGTGAAAAAAACCCTCCAATATGTCAATGTACAAATCACCAGAACTCTAATTTTACTCTTCCAAATTACACACTAGGGAAAATTAGCTAGGAGTTACCTTAATGACCAGCATTTTCACTGGGCTTTCACCAAAACCATGGTGGGTTCGAGAGATCTTTTCCTCTCTTTCTTAATCACCAATGACTCCTTAGTTAAGCGAGATCTTTACTCGTGAAATTTCCTTGCCTGCTGCTGCCAAAATTAAAGCCATAGTACCACAACAAGATCTATGCTGAGGTCACAAGTTACAGACTTGTTTTGTGACCTTTGAGAAAGTACTTTATGACAGGTGTTTACACAACCCTGGTTTCAGCAGTTTATTTTTAGGGTCCTAATATATCAGTGAAAGTTGAAGATAATCAGAGTCAGTTCACCACTAATGCAAAAATTCCAGGTAGTGCTTTCATTCCTTACATTTCATTTATACACTGGGTAACTCTTTGAATGTTGTTCTAAGTGGTCTGCAGCAATCTTCTAAAGGATGTGTGGTCACAGAATTTACACAGTGACCTCCAGCTGTAACAAAACCCCTTTTTTAAAATTAAATTATTTCTGGAAAAAATATTCCTCAATACTGCATGGACTACTCTCAAGTAGACGAAGTCTGAAAGTGAAAAATGCTGCTAGGTTTGCCAGCTATGGTAAAAAAAGGATATAAAATGAAAGATTTCAAGTTATTAACCCCAGATTGGCTGTAAAGCTTCAAATGTTTAGGTTGTTTGCTTCCATTTTATAGCCTCCATAAGCTTTAAGATTTTGACAAGATTTCTGCAGACCAAAAGTCCTAAGTAAGAAGTACATGCAAATTTCCCAGTTTGGAATTAAAATAAAATCTGTAACGTAACTCTGGGAAGGGAAATCCTCGATGGCACAAAATGGAGCTGAAACAAAACCTCTCCAAGCCCACGCCTAAATTGTGACTGGACCTTAAGGTATTCAGAGCAGTGTGATGGAGATGTTTTTACCTTTTGCTTAAAGCACTCCTACACACCACCAGCACATTTAAACTTCAAAGTTAGCACTGTTGGACAGCAGACTACAGCAAGATAAAGAAAGGTTGGTTCTGCCAGGTGAAACATGGAAGCTGCAAACAATTATTCCTGTTCATGATGTCTGTGCATGGCACAGCCTTTCTTCCTCCCTTGCTCTTAGTCCAGTGGGGTTTCCCAGGGTAACAATCTGTAGCTACAGATGCTCCTTTGGGTCCCTAGGAAATTTCCCTTTTTATCTTCCCCTTTGAAACTCAGATTTGAGTCATTCCACAGCTCCTCTCCACACCCCCCAGGCTGCCAAACCCAGCCTGCTGTCTCCTTCCTGCCTGATTCCTCCTCTGAGAGCTCCCCCAGATGAGCTTCCTCAGGTGCTTTCTGGCACAGTCTTTGCCTCACCCACCAAAACACTCAGCCAGACTCAATATTCAGCGTCAGACTGGACAATGCCAGGGAACAGTCCTTCCCCTGCTGCATACCCAAGTCCTTTTATCGGAAAGGCCAGGAAAATGCAGTGATGGGTGGTGAAACACACACACAAAAAGCATCACCTCCATCAGAGGGACATGGTGCTGTGCAGAGGTGGTTCACCCAACAGAAGCCTTTTCCAGTGGTATATATATTGCCACCAAAAAAAGTCTTTGCAGCAGTGAGCTGATGGAATTGTGCATCTCACTTAAACCGGACACCAGGGCTACTTTGTACATTCATGACTTTTCTGCTTTCTGCAGAAGGAATCATTTCTACAAAATCAAGTGGAGTCTTACTTTTGGTGCATATTGCTGTTGTTTGTATGGAACAAATGTGGAGTGATATCTCTCAAATGCATTGGATTACTGTGGAAATGCTACACAGAAATCAGGAGAGGGATTGGGATATAAAAAGTTTAGAACTGAGATGGTCGCACACATAGGCGCCTCCCTGTAAAAATACTACTCCAATTTTGTGAGATTAAAGATTGAGTTATTATTAGTTTCTTTGAACTCTTACTCTGAGATGTCTTAGAGAAGGCCTGACAGAACCCAACCCACTGTATTTATACATATTTTCTGAATCCTTATCTGTCCAGATACGGTTCAGAGAGACTCATGTCTTGGTTTTTGTCAGAGATAACTGAAGGGTTACCCAGGTCTAAACATAACTCTTCATATCAGCACCAAGGCTTGAGGAAACTCTGAATTGCAGCACTTTATACTGAAGGGATCCCTAAAAGATTCTTTTCTTCTCACAATCATTCAAGAACTTGAAAGTCCAGGGAGTAGCCTCAAATCTCGCATTCCCATAAATTTAACAGAGGTCACAGCATGGCCAATTCAGCTGAAAAGTGTTATTACAGAAAAACTTGATGATACTTTTATGTTCACTGATGTGAACATAATTCTCTGGGTCTTTTAGCTACATATAGCCTGCCTTATCCACAGAGACACTTCAGCAGATATATATGGTACCATGAGCAGAGTTAAAAGCAATGAATATTCTGATTTATAACTTCTATTGATAACAAGATGATAGAAAATCTTAAAAATATGGGTGTTATTATATACACTGTGTAACTTCACTCAGCAGATAAGGGATGGGAAATCAAAGACATTTATCACACCTGAACTAGGGGGACACTTCCTTGAATGACCCTTCTTGTCTGTAAAGGATTGAGCTGACCGATGGACAAAAATCTTAAATATGGAGTTAGCTCTGTAGGTGCCAAGTGTGGATATGAATCTATCACCCTTCTTGGTTTTAGGGACCACACACAAGGAGGAAAATGCATACACTGAAAAGCTTTTTTTTTCCTGACAGATTGAATCATCTAAAGAGATCTCAACCTGCTGGGTTGACATTGCACCTCCTACAGATCAACCACTGGACTGCAACTACAGAGGCAAAGAAAGTAATTATTATAAACAAATTCGTTAGGAATCAGGAGCTGGACAAACAGGTCAGATGCTCCTCCTTCCACTTTGAAGCTGTGGTGAGGGCCAAAGCAGACCCAAGAGAGAATCCCTTGGTAACAATCCTCAAGGAGAGGCTGCCTTCATCCACCTCGGGCTCCAGGTCCTCAGCATGATCCAAGAGTTTAAGCACACAGCCCAGATAAATATTACTTTGTTAATCTTCATTAGAAATCTACTTTTAAGGCTGATTCTCAGTGAAGTCACTTAGTCAGATGAAATCATTGCGCACTAAACAATCCTGTTAGGGATGCTTATCCAAGCAAAGGGCGTTCAATTGCATTTCCATTAGCAGCACTATATGGTTATTGTCCTTAAAGACAGGGCTCTTAGACTTAATCTATCTTCTTAGAGCTGAATTTTCTCAAGAACTAAAAGTTAATTTTTGCTGCTTTCTGGCAATACGAAATCAGGTTGCCTGCAGATCGATAAAACAGATTTGAGGACTGCAAGTGGCCCTGCCCACACTGCCAGTGATGAGAGCACCCTGAAATTTTAAGAAGTTCTGGGTAATCTAAGTCTAATGATGCACTAAATAGAACATTATTTAATGAGAAAGTCACCAGCTGTGGGGAACAGCAGGTGATTTATCTATCAGGAAAAAAGTACTTTTTTCAACAGAAAAGATGATCTTTCTCTCTGTTGAATTCTGTATGGCTCGAGAAGGAGGAAAGATGCTTGATCTTATCCTTTCTACATTCTATAGCAGTTTGGTGGAAGGACAGGTCCTCCCATCAAATGAGGGGGAGATTTTCTGCTTTCCTTGCCTTGTTTCATTCTCTGCCTTCCCACCTGTGGGTCTAAGGCAGAGTTCACCAGTGCTTCACTGAAGGAAATAGCTCTGACTCCTCCTTCAGCCTTGACCTGAAGACAGACACAGATTTGGGGAGCCTGAAGTTGAGCCTGAATTTTTGAGAATAGGAAAGAAAGTATATCTTTCCCCAACAGTGTTTTTAGGTTTTAGCGTATTCTCTGCTTTCTTTTCTCTCTCTCCTGGGAAGATCACCCCATATTTTGTGTTATGTTCCAATATACTTGCACCGATTTCTGTAGTTAACTTTAGTTAAAGCCAGGGTATATTTTACTTCAGTTTTCTCCATTTATCAATTACAAAAAGTGCTTCTAGCTAAGAAATGGTGTCTTATTAATTTATAGTGGTTTTGTTTCTTGTACATCTTTGCTCTAAAGGCATTGCTGTAGATGATCCATTGAAGACATCTCCAGATGATGTTTCCACTGTTGCCCCTGATATTGAGGCAGAGCTTTTAATCTGCTACTTGGAAACTGGGGAAGCCTGGTATTGCTATGGAATATTTCACACAGGTGAAAATAAATATTGATTTGATACACTGCAAGGCTGAAAGCAAAAATTAAGCCTATGAATAAAGCCTATGAATAAATCTTGTGCAGGAGGAATCAGCCTAATAATGAGAAAAGAGGAATCAGTAAAACACAACTTTCCCATGGCACTGGTGCTCAGATTGGACTGATTCTCATAATTTGAGACATTCAGCCACAGCAGCCATGTATACATTACAGCTCTGATAATGCAGAGGGGAAGGATATTGCAGGGAAGACACATCCATAGTCCATGGCACACTTAAGACTGGAGTTAGACAAATACAAGCGTGCTCAGCCTCATATGACAGTAACAATATTATGAGCACTTGATCTCCTTCAAGCCAGATTAGGTCAGGGATGGCTTCAAATTATTTCCATTGCATAATCCCTCATGGGCTCGCTTGTGATCCACATCAAGGACCGGCACTACCAGCAGTGCATAAAGAAGCCAGAAACAAAACTTGCACATGGTGGAGATAAAATTCCCATTAGTTTCAGATGAGTTAGGATTTTGCTGGGTTTGTGCTGCCTTTAATTAGCAATCAGGCACAACAATCATTTCTGCCTGCACGTCGTGCCAGCAAACACTTCATTACTGAGGCCTCTGCTCGTTTTTCCCTGTGTTTGAGATGTATTAAGATGGACACTGCAATTAGTGCAGGGTGAGGGTTCCTTCATACCATCATCTCAAATGAGTGTAGCCACAGAAGCGTGGTTGCAGCAGAAGAGGAGGCACCTGCCCTGGCAGAAGGGCGGGAAAACGCGCGGTGTGGAAATGCCACGGTGGCAGCAGGCTCATTTACCTACACACACAGTCATGGGGTGTGTGAGCATCCTGATGGGATTTCTGAGCTCCTGACTCAATGCCAAGGTCCTCAGCTCCCATCCCCAGCCCTTTCCCAAGCAGTTCTGCCTTGGAAAGCCATGCCCACCGGCACATGTTGTGGGTGTGCATCCTTCCGATTACTCCCCAGTACCACTGTGGGCTGGCAGCTTCAGTGCCCAGGGGTGGTTAGAAAGCAACAAAAACTTCAAAAGAAATGCACCCCTTGGGCAAATTAAAAACCAACCATGCTTCTTCATGGTCTCTCAAAGATAAGGAAAAAAACCCAAACATACACAGTTTGAGTGGACTCCCAAGTCTGGAAAAAATTTTAAGTATTGCTCACTTATTCTAACTGTGACTTCCAAGAACACTGAAATGCAAAAGTCATTTGGACAGGTAAAATAGAACAGGAAATACATTTTTTTTTTACCTCATTTAATTTATCTTGACTTCAAAATGGTAAGATAAAATGACCCCAGTGCTACAGAAACTAAAGCCTATCCAGACCTGCTTTGATTTCTATTGTCTTGAAACAGAAACCCCTGACACAGCGGGAAAATGAATGCAGATGGAGATCACTGGAAAACTGAAGGAGGGAAACATTTTCCTTAGCTATAGTTCTTATATATAATCATACCAATTTGTTCTTCACTCCCTTAGTTACACAGCCCATGGAAAAGTGGCAATCAGTAATGCTTATTTTCAATAAAATTCATTTAGTTACTTGAAGAATGGGAATAAATCTATTGATCATAGTGGGTACATTTTAAAATGAAGGAACCGATACAATACCATACCAGTAAAAATATTCTGAGACATAATTAGCATAGACAAAACCTGAAATACAATCAATTGCTATGGGGTTTTTTTTAAAGAAAAGATTAAATTACTCTGAGCTGTCCTGCTAAAAATAGCTTCCTGCCATCAGTTAACTAGTGCATATAGAATATAGAATTTTTATTCCCATTGAGTTTTTATGTCATCACCACATTGTAATGGTTTGCTGGTAATCCTTTGGTGTTAATCATGAATTCAAATTAAAATATTTGTTCTTGCATTTATTTGCATTTACTGAGCTATTCTTTCTTTAATTTCATGTAAATTTCACAGCTCCTGCATTCATTTCTGAAGCCCTATTAACAAAAAATCAGCTTTAATATTCTCTCCCATAGTTGTATCAAATACACAGTAGTGTGTTTTGCTAGAGAGAAATCTTATAAAATATCACAGCTACAGAAACAGAAAATAGTACAAAATATTAAGGAGCTCAGTTTTAAAGTGTTCATAAACAGGCGTCTATAGGGGAATAGCTTTCCTATTCTTATATTTCATATTTGAAATAGGAATATGGAATTTGGATTGTTCCTATAGGAGTACTTCCTATTCCTAAGAAAGGGAGTCTAAATTATACCATCAGTTTTAGGTCCTGTATGAGAAGCCAAGTCTAGGTCCTCCTAAAAAGTGGAACTTGTCTTCTCTGATTTTTTAATATTCAAGGCTGCCTTTAGCATCACTGATACAATTGAGGACACTGGCTGGGTTCTGATCATTTATCAGGCTGATGCAAAAATCTACCCTTTGTGATCAAAAACTATTAAAACCACTTCTCATCCATCACAGCTCTGAGCAAACCTGCCATGGACTGATCTCACCAAGCAACATTTGCTGCAACCTACCTGACCAGCACCTTTCATCATAAGACAGCCATCAAAATAACTCCTAACTTGCAGTCTGAAGCTATAAAATGAATCACATGATATTTACGTGCCCTGTGGTCCTTTTGGCCCAGGCATCATGGCATACCAGGGTTTAATGATCTTAATAACCCCATATGGCTTGCTGAGAAATTAGATTTTCCCTTTGGTTGCAGAAGGCAATTTTCAATTATAGCAGATGGCAAAACAGTGAAGGTCTGAGAAGTCAAGAACTGACTAAGAAACCTCAGATTAGTACTTAGGCCTTATGTTGCTCAGCCTAATAACGTCAGTGGTTGAATTTTTGCCCCAAATGAAAACAACAGAGCACAGCATTTCAGCAGAACAGTCCCCCAGTTCCACCTGCTCTTCAGTGGCAAGGCACAACAAACACCCAGAAAGCCACAGGAAGGCATTTGTAAAAACAGCCCTTGGTGCCTCACATGCACAGCTCAGCAATCATTAAGATTCAATTTTATTGGAAATTGGAGGGAGCCATGATGAACTCCAGGACAGCTGAAGACGGAGATTCTTCAAAACATAAGAAACTTTTTCAATGAGATTTTATATCCCTTCATAGTTGTTTGTTTGTTTTTTAATCTCGCTTTTTCACCCTCCAAGCAAGATAAAATAAATCTGCATTGAGAGCCTGTGACTTGCCGTCTGCACCTGGGAAAATCAAACAGAACCTTTTTTTGGAAAGGTGCTTTTTGCCACTGCGCCTGATGTCTGTGGCACACATGGCACTCCTCTGGAAATCAGCTGGTCAGCAGGAGAAAGAGGCTGCTCTCCATAGGTTGGGAAGCGGCACCTCTTCCCAGTGGGGCTGCTCTCCTGCCACAGGAAGCCCACAAACAGGTGGTGGGAGATGCGCTGGGATGTGCCATCTGGAAGGATGTTTGTGACCTGCCTCCCACCCGAGCATCCCTGTGCTTCATTCCCCGTCCTCCTTCCCTTGATCCGGAAATTGTGGATGTAAGGGTTGAGGGGAGGAAGAGGAACCAGATTTTATAACATGTTTCTTCAGTATTACCCTCTAGGTAATGCCTGGAAAATATTTCCATGGTAATAAAGAGTGTTTTAAGGAGCTATTCAAGATCTTTGGGGGTTAGCAAAGATTTTCCTGTGTCCTTGCAGACTCTGCTCCACAGCACGACCTGCTGCCAATTCTCTCCCTCCCAGAAAGGCTATGCACAGAGAATGCAATAAATCTGCAAAGCTTTTTTTCTGCTCTGCCTTTTTATGTGTTCAGTGGAAGGCAGGGCTCTCTAATGCCTCTTGCACAATTCATAGGGAGACACATGAAGTAGAAAATAGCACCTCTGTTAAGCAGCACACGATTGCTTTAGTGATGAGCTAACAGAGGGAATCTCTTATGGAGGCACAGCGGGGAGGAAAAAGTCTAAAACAGCTGAAGGTTCACGGATTTACTTCTAAATCCTCTGCATTTCTCCCAGTGACTTTTCAAACACTTACAAAAGGTCTAAAATAATTAATATTGATCAAGCTTTATGCACTATCTGTCAGAAGAAAAGGCATCTCAAAAGACTTCTAATCTTGGTCAGTGCCTTACAGACTGGATCAGCCAGGACCCTTTAACCCAGATTATTCAAAATTTCAGACTAAAAATTCAATATTCAGCTACTTCTGCATTCCCTAGCTTCCTTATTTTGCACCTTTAAAACAGGACTATATTAAAGTAACTTGAGAATGGAATTCTAGTGAAATATTAAATAATCAAAAATAAATAATGCAATTATGTGATGATACAGTGCAGTCAGTGGGCATTAAAATGGAGGCAGAATAGAAGAAGAGCTCTAGAAAAACAGAGATTTTTAGGTTGAAATAGAAAAACAAGAAATGTAGTGACTGATACTCCTAATCTGTGGGAAGTCTGTAATGCAATGTATACTTTGCTCTAAACTACCCTCCTAATCTTTTTACCCCTTCAGAAAAGGGAATAAAAAGAAAAAGAAGAATTAGCAACACCAAATTACTTCAGCAATTGTGTTAGGCATATTGCAATATACATAATAGATGAGATATTATTAATACAGAGCTACTCCATTGAGATGCTCTGGATAATATAAACTAGAAGTACTCTTAAAAAATAATTCCTTCTCATGTAGAGTCTCAAATATTTCTATGTACTTCAATTTTTTATTACTTTTTAAATGAGCATCATCAGATGCTCTGGATTCTGATTCACAGCTCTGAGTCATGTTATTTCCAGGCTGACATATCACTGACATGGCTCTTATTTTATGGGCTGAAACTTCCTTCTCTGTAATCAAAGACTAAAGTCCCCTTGACTTTGATGATGCTACTTTGCAAAAACTTTTATCCGTGCAACTTGCGGTGGGATCCTATTATGAAAATGCACATTTGGGGCGGGGGGGGACCTGGAAGACATACAGTTCCTTGTAGAAAGAAAAGTCTGACAACATTGAACATGACAGCAGTGCTAATGGCATTGGGAAACTTGGTGGTACAGCTGGAAAACAAGAGGGCAACACATTATGAGAACAAGACAAGGAATGCAGAGCATCTCCACTTGTGCTAAGATGTTTTGGGAGCTTTGAAACAAGATATTTCTAAATATCTTTTTGTTCTGGACCAGAGAACATTCTCCTTTTTACCACCTTCACAGCTCAGGAATCGAGACCTGTACGGCACATTTATCTTATGCTTGCAATTCAAAGAAAATTGCTGCTGCAAAACCTTTTAGCATGGCAGTTATATTTCACTTTACTGACAGAGAAAAGGCGTTGTGTGAAACCTTTTTTGGGAACCCACACTTCCTCCCTTCCTGTCTGTTTAAATATGAAAACATCATGAGATGGTTTTTTCTGTGCACTGACAGTCCTTGCCCATAGATGCCATAACTGCATTTATTTCTGATGGGTTGTCCAAAAAAAAAAAAAAATCCAACTGCACAAAGACAATTCAAGCATCCTCCTTCAATGTGAGAGGATTTGGTCCTCTTCCTTCATCCACCCAGGTTTGGTAGAAATTTTTCTGTCTGTTTTTTTCAGAGATGATGATTATATTAAAAAGGATTCCGAGTGATTTATCAGATTACCAGACATTCACACAGGACTCTGCCAAATTTGCCTGGATAAGCAATGTCTCTGCAGCTCCTCTTGTAGATACATCTGCCAGCCAATCCTGGCTCCTTTGTCCTCCAGTTTTTTCTTTTATAATCCAGATGTTACCTGATTTTGCATATCACTTCTTTAAAAGGAGTGGCCAGGGCAGAGAGAGAAGGGCACTCTCTCCATCAGGGACCGGGGGAAAAACATCCCCAAGCGCAGAGCAGGATGGGCACAGTCACAGCCAGGCCTCTGGTGGCAGCAGAAAGAGAACTGCCCATGGAACAATGGTCCTGACATTGTCCAGGCACCAAGAGGCTGAAATCAAGCTTGGGAGAAAGGCGCTGCCTC
Source organism: Donacobius atricapilla (assembly GCA_013397315.1). Lineage (NCBI taxonomy): Eukaryota > Metazoa > Chordata > Aves > Passeriformes > Mimidae > Donacobius > Donacobius atricapilla. The sequence goes on along the minus strand of WBMY01013524.1, from coordinate 96,208 downwards.
CCTCACGTCTCTTCATGTGGTTCCGCTCATCCACTTCTGCCTTTAGCTGCTAACCCCCACCAGCACCAAAACCACCTCACTCCTGTCCTCTGGCAGAGAGAGTTTCTGCATGGCTACTCTCACAAGCCAACCAAGTAATTCCAGCACTTTGTTCCAACAGGGAGGGCTTTCCCCTCTTGGAGACATCATCTTTGGTAAACACTCACCCAGAGGAACGATGCTTACAAGCTTTTGTGTCTCCAAGACACATCCCTCTTAATTCCATACAGCAGCATTGGGAAGGGACACAAAACTGGCTAGATGCAAGTGTACAACCACGAGGCACTCAAACAAATTTAAAGAAAATCTCAACACCACTGCACGTGCAAATTGCAGAAGAACACGATGAGGTTGATTCCTGACTGCTGTGGGGTTCAGGAATTTGGCTGTCTCTGGCAGGGCTCAACTCTCAAACCAGCCCTTGGGATCATAGAACAGAGCACAACAGATGTAAGACTGGAACTACACAGCACACAATAATCTGCCTACCATAGAGATGAAACAGGGAAAAAGAAGAAAGTTGAAGTTCAGTGTAATTACACAGGATTTGTCGAGTTCATCCACGAGTAAATTGGGGCTGGATCACCAGCTGTACTGATTGACAGTGTTCACTGGAGATAACAGCAACTGCAGACATGGCTCTGCTGAATGCTGCTTGACACGTTTCTTGCACTGACATTGTCTTTAACGTGGTGAAGGAGAGCTCAGTGACGGCATTTGTGCAGTCCCTCCGTGCCATCGACACGAGGATGTGCACCCCGAAACACCCACCCACTCCTGCAGCAGCACAGGCTGCGTCAGAACTGCAGTTTCACTTCTGATAAATCCCCTAATTCCTCTCTAAAAGTCAATTACAGTCGACCAATAAACCCCACAGCATCTCAGGAAAGTATGGATAACTAGGAAAAAGAAAAGGCTGCTACTCTTCCTAAAGAAATAACTGCACACACATCCACAAGCCAACCAGCTTTTACTCACAGTATTAATAAGAAAAATGAGTTTATCTGCTTGAGTAGTGAAGTGCATTTTTTCTCTTGTTTCATCTGTAGAATCATCATTGACTTTTCCTTGGCCTGCAAAGGCCAAACACAAATGATGTGGCGGATCGTAGCAGAGGCAATTCTTCAGGTCAGTCAGATTAGAGTTAAACCCCAGCTGCATTTGGGAAGGAATTAGAGGCTGTGAACCTTGGAAAAAAGGCAGTGTGATTTCCAGCACCCAGGTTCGATGCTGCAATCCAGGTTTCTTGACACACCTGCTCTCATCACCCTGGGAAGCGAGATTGAAAGGAAAACTTGGACAGGGAACTGCAGAGCGATGGGTGTGCCTTTGATTTGCATACTCCAGTTGCTTTGGTGGGGAGTGAGTTGAAGCCTTCTTCCCTTCTCCTCACAGTTTGAGAAAAGATAATAGGACAAACCCTGTATTATTTTTAAGAGAAGATGTCAAGATGAAAAAATGAAAACGTCAAAAAAGAGCCTGATATACAGCATTACTTAAAGACTGTTTTGTTGAGAAAAACTGACCAAATGATTTACGAAAGGCTTTTAACAGGGCAGTCTTTGGATTACAGTGAAGATGAAAAATAAATGAAAATCTATTTCAAGTTTACTTTAGCCTAGTCATTTGACAGATGAGGGCAAATCCTGGCAAGAGCACAAGTTCTAATCTTCAGACGTAGTGACTTTATTTGCAGTTTTGCCGATTAAAGTTTTCTCAGTGCAAAATAAGAGCTTTTCAGACCATTTTCAGATGTTTTCTGTTGAAACACCTTTTTTTTTCTTAAATATGAAGCTCCAGTGAAAGGCACATGATTAAAAAGGCCAAAGATGCTCCTGCTCATGGCAGAAAGCTCATACAGACATTGTCCTGACTGCGCTGCAACCGGTGTGTCCACCACCCTCTTCCTTTCCCAGTTCTCCATTCAAGCCTCACTCTTGAAACTCAGCCCTCCTAATTAATTACTGGATTAACCAGCCTAGTACCAAGACGCTCATGGCTGGAGGTGGATCTTGGAGCACGGGCCCATTCTCAGTATGCCCAGCCTGGCATATTTCTGCCTGGCCAGATGGGTCCACCATCTGCTCCTATTTGAAGGAAAACTTCCTGGAATTAGGATTTTCCTCTTAACCTTTGTTTGTACAATCCTTTGCTTTGTCTTTCCTTTTTTTTTTT